>VZTZ01010429.1:181690-275551 GCA_013400955.1 Drymodes brunneopygia | reverse complement strand
AGCCGGGCCGAGGCGCGGCCATGGGGCACCCGCCGCTGGAGTTCAGCGACTGCTACCTGGACAGCCCCGACTTCCGAGAGCGCCTCAAGTGCTACGAGCAGGAGCTGGAGCGAACCAACAAGTTCATCAAGGAGGTGATCAAGGACGGCAACGCGCTCATCGCCGCCATCCGCGGTGAGCGGGCCGGGGCGGGGGTCCGGGCAGGGCTCGGCGGGTCACCGCGGTGTGTCCCCTTCCCTGGGCATCGCCTGCAGCCCCGTGCTGGAGCCGCTTTGGGCCCTGCATCGCTCTGGGGAGGGCTGGCGTTCCCCGGGCAGCGGCCGCCACCCCCGGCGTGTGGCTGTCCCTGCAGTGCCACCCCCGGAGCCACCCGCAGCTGTCCCCGCGCAGGGACGGGCCGGATCCGCCGTCCCGCTAGGCTGACATCGGCGGCGGGAGCGGCCGAGCCGTCCCAGTGCTGGTTTGGGGACAGCGGTCCCTGCTCGGGGAAGGTGATCCCTGCTCCGTTATTCTGCATCTCCCAGCGCGGGGGGAGCGCGCCGGGCTCATCCTTGGGTATCTCGTCACCCTGGGGGACCACTGTGGGCATGAGAGGGGCTCTCCAGAGCCCCGCTGTCTTCTTCCTTTTGTTGTCGTTGTTCTGTCATTCTTCAAATCACTGTGAGCATTCTCCCCAATGAAATGTCGATTTCCATGTTGACTTTGCGGGAGTTGCCTGTTCAGAAGCGCTGACAGATCACCAGCGCACCTGGGCCAGGTTGTGTCACCTGAAACCACCGAGTCCCACGAGTTTGACACTGACCTCCTGACTGCTTAGATTTGTTTTCCCTCCCCACAGCTGTAGATACGCCTTCATACACACCTTCCCTGTGTCGTCCCCCACGCCTTCCTGGACTCCATGATCATAAAGGTCTTTTCCAATCCAAGTGATTCCATGATTCTCTGCTGTTATCAGTGCAGTAGAATCCAGGCCCAGGCCAGCAGAGCATCCATGAGGGCAGTGGAGGGACACAATCCATGCTGCTCACACAGGGTTTTCCTGCCAGCTGGTTGGTTTCAGTTGGTGTTAATAGGTTTAGCTGCTGCCCTTTTGTTCAGAATAATTCAGAGCTTCCTTGTTATCGAGGCCGTGGCTGGAATAGCCCCTGTTTGCCCATCTGGAAGCAGCAGAGACAAAAGCTGGTGTGACTGAAACTGCCGACGTCACAGGGCTGTCAGACCTAACGTGGGTACAAAAACCCAAATCTCTGCGCAGTCCGGGGCAAAAAAAAAAACCCCAACAAAATGGGAGAGGGATTTAAAAAACCTGCTTGTTAATGGAAATGCTTTTCTTCATCACTTTGTTCAAAACCATTTCCCTTTTCAGCGTTTGTAGTGCACAGGGATGTGAGGGATTTCGCTGGGTCAGCAGAGCCAGCCCAGGGAGCCTGGCCAGGGAGGAAGGGCAGAAGCAGAAGAAAGCAGAGCACACCCAGACAGCACTGAGAACCCCCAGGGCTGAGGATTTCTTGCCTGAAATCCTGTGGGGTGTTTTTGTAGCTGATCCAGCAGGCTGCCAGGGTGGTGCTGGGGCCAGTCCTGCCTGGGCTCCCATCAGCTCCCTGTGTTTAGTTAACAGATAACTTAAAAAACTAGATATATCTCTGAATCCTATCCATGGGGAGCTGTGGGTGGGAATCTGGGGTAGTCTCTGGCCATGGCCTCACCACAACCAGCTGGCAGCTGGCAGATCCCAGTGTCCACTCACACAGCCATGGCTGACAATCCCTCTGTGTCCCTTGGCAGGGTGGGATGGAGGTGCCCTCAGCCACCGGGATGCAAAGGTGGTGGTGGTCCCACCAGGAGAGTGAGATCCAGTGGGGATAGAGTGAGAAGTACCTGAAGGGGCCTACAAGAAAGGTGGAGAGGGACTTTTGACAAGGGATGGAGTGACAGGACAATGGGGAATGGCTTCAAACTGAAAGAGAGCAGAGTTAGACGGGATAATGGGGAGAAATTCTTCCCTGTGAGGGTGGTGAGGCCCTGGCAGAGATTGCCCAGAGAAGCTGTAGCTGCCCCAACCCTGGAAGTGTCCAAGGCCAGCTTGCCTGAATGAGGGGGGCACTTTGGGGGGGGGACTTTAAACTCCCATGGCCTTTCATGGATTAAGAGAAACTGTATCACCAGATGGAGCAAATAAAATCCCAGGGTGGAGCTTTTCCAGGGGCCTGCAGTCCACCATATCCAGGGGAGGGTTGTCCTGCAGTCACAGCCCCCCCAGTGCTGCCTTTGAGTGTGGTATTTTCTCTTGCTGACTGACACCCCCCAACAGCTGAGTAGTCACAACTACGTGGGACATCATAAGGGGGCAAAGTATAAGGTATTGCCAAGTGGGGAATTGAGCTGAATAAAGAAGGGAATAATATTGTTCCTTTTTAAACAGTCTTGGGTGTGAAAGCCAATAATAGAAAATAAAACTTTGAGTCAGAAATGGGAATTATTTTTGTTGAAAAGTTGGCTGGATCCCTTGTTTTTTGTGCCAGGAGTGCAGAGAGTCACTGGCAGTACCAAGTGATGATGCTGGTCCCACACGTTGTGCTGGCAGTGCTGAGACCACCGTGGCCTGTCCCTGGCCAGGGAGGGAGAAGGACTGGGAGGTGTCTGTCCCTTCATCTTGGTGCCCATCCCCTTGGGCTGGCCAGGATCAGGGCCTGATGTGGGCACTGGGGATTCAGCTCCAACAGCAGCCTCCATGCCCAGAGCTCACCATGGCCAGCACTGGTGTGACACAGGAGCCTTGCTCAGGGCACACACTCGGGGCCACCAGGGTGTCAGAAGCTGTGGCTCCATGGCATCACTGTGGCTGTAAGAATGGCTGCTTCACAGCAGCTCCTTTCTGTGCTGCAGTGTGGGTTTCTTTAATCTCTCTTCCTCACTGCGCTCTGCTGAGTGTGTGATAGTGCAAACCCACCTATTTCCACTGGTCTTTGATCTTCTCTCCCAATTAAATATCAAATGGAGTTGGAGAAATGTCAGATCGAGGCTTTTCTCATTAGTACCTGTGAGTGCTGTGATGGTGAAAGTTGTCCTTTGAAGCTCGGAGAGCTGCAAGTTCTCATGCAAATGTTGTGTACGTGGTTTTGCACTTGATTTCTGTCCAGCATGGAGCTCTGCAGAGTGCCTGGGACTGTGCTGGCAGTTCCCTGCCTCCCCTGGTGCTGTGAGCACTTCATGCTGAAGGATAACATGATAAAGGAATGTGCAGGGGCTGTGTGGGCTTTTCCCTAAAAATGGGGTTCCCTGGGCACCGAAGGAAGGTCCCACCATCATCATCATCCCTGCAGACCCTGCAGGGAACAGGCATGTCCCCTCAGGGAACTCTTGTGTCCCTCAGCTTGGCAGACCTGTTCTGGGCAGGTTTCTGTTGGATGTGGTGCCTGGGGGTTTAATGCTGTGGAGTGTGGGAAGCAGCGTGGCACCGGAACAGGTTATTTTAATGGGATTGAAGCCACCCAGAGTAGCCTGTCTGCCCAGTTCCCCAGAAATCCCTGTCCTGGTTCATGGGAAGGCTGTGGGGACAATGGCTGGAATCTGTTCCTGCAGTGTGTTACAGATAAATTCTTGGGGACTGTGTCCAAACAGCCCTGAAGCTCCTCTGGAAAAGAGGGAGGAAGAAGGAGTCTGTCCCACCCCAGGAGAGGCTGCAGCTCTCCAGCTTTGCTGGGAGGCACAGCTGGGCATTGGGGTGCTGCAGTGACAATGTCCTGCTCCACAAAGAGAGCTCAGCCATGAGACAGTATGGAGCAGGGGGGAAATGACCTGCTGGAAAATACATCACTCTCCTCCTGCAATAAAGGGATCTCTTGTACTTGTCGGCTCCTCGCTGGGGATTTCAGCCAGTAAGGGCACCAGTTACTGCTGGTAACTTGTAAAATTGTCTCCTGACTTCCCAGCTCTGTTTTGAAAGACATCACACCCACGGCCCATCACACCCCAGCTCTCCCTGGGAGCATCTGTGCCCTGCAGGCGTCCTCAGCACAGGTGGGCAGAGGGGGTCTCTGCAGCCACCAGCTGCTGATGAAGCAGCTCCTGCTCCTGGGCTGCAGACCCTGAGCACAGCAATAGGGCCCCAGTTGGTGCAAATCTAAACCAGACATGCTTTAACCAGAGACTAGAACACAATAGCAGAAAAGAGAACAAAAACCCTCCCAAAAGCCAACTCACCCCCAGCGCCAGAGCCGTTTCCTCAGCACAGGCAGGAGAGACGAGGGGCCGGCACAGGATCTACCAGATCCAGCTGCGAGGCAGATCCCACCCTGTGTTCCAGGGCTCAGGGATGTGTTTGCTGGGCTTTGCTCCTCCTGGAACAGCTCTCTGGCTGGGCAGGTTGTTGCTGTTGGATTTGCACTGCTGGTGACTGAGACGCCAGGCTGGGCATGGAGCAGTTTGGCTGTGCTGTGATGGCCCTGGGCCCGGCTCTGTGTCCCTCACTCCCTTCCTGCTGCAGTCCTGAGCTCCCCAGCCTCCCCCCCAAGAACCACTGCTGGTTACAGCTGCTCCATCCCTGCCCAGGTGTGCCCAGGGTTTGGTTTGTTTTAGGAAGCCCAGGGCAGGAATGTGGGCAGGGGCAGCAGGCAATGGCACCAAGCCAGCCCTGTCCCTGCCAGCTCAGGGGCTGGTGGGAGGGCTCTGCATCAACCTTAGTCCAGCCTAAACAAACCAATGTGCAATATTTTGTGATGGCTTTTTCCAGCCCAGATATCGCTTCCTCTGGACTCGCCTGTGTACAGCAGCACAAGAGGCTGGGACAAGAGGTGAAGTTGTTTCCATGTGTTTTAAGGATATTTTTTCTTGTGCTACACATGAGGCATGCAGGGAGCTTTTCATCCATCTTCTACTGCCTTTTCTGGCTCCTTCCCTGGGAGGATGTGGGTGTTATCCATGTTCTGTGTGTCTCACAGCCCACGGCGCACAGCAGCGCTGCTGCTGACCTAACAGTTTCCTCTTGAGTCACTGTGTGAAGACTCAGCTTTTCTGGCTTTTTTTTCTTGAGATATTGTTGGAATATTTTATTTCCAAATGCTGTTGTTGCCACTGTGGATGTGGCATCCCATGCTTGCCATGCTTTTCACAGGTGGCTTCTGTCCTGCTGGGTGCCAGCCTGGCTCTGTGGAGTGACAGTGGTGTCCCCACTCTTTTCTGCTGCAGACTCCTGTGGCACATCCTGGCCATGCTGCATCCTCCTGCCCGCATAGCATGGCTCTGGCACTGATCCCTGGCTGCCCAACCATGGATCTGGGCTGCAGGAAGGGGCTGCAGTGCCAGGATGGGCCATTCTCCAGGGACAGAGGGACAAGCACTGCTGTGGGGGCTGCAGTGTCCGGAGCGCTGCTGTGCAGCACTGCGTGGCAGGAACACAGAGGTTTGGAGAACCGTGGGTTCAGAGAAAAAAAACCTCTGGTGAACAATCAGCACCATTTACATGGTACTGCAGCTTTGGAACTGCTGGAGAAGTTCAGCAGGCAGCAGTTATTTTTCCTTACTCAGCATTAAACGAATCTTCCAAACACGTAAAGCTTCTGTCTGAGGTTCTGACACGTGTGAATGAGAAAGCTTTTGGAACTTTGCTGTTTCTGTTCTGGGGATGGTGGATTGTCCACACTGGCCTGTGTTGTGTCTTGGCCAAGCTGCTCTGCTGGGATCCCAGGCCGTGCTGGCTGTTTTCTGCTGGGCACATTCAAACATGGCCTCTCTGCTCAGAGTCCTTTCTTGTCACCAAATTCTCCATGCAGGTGAACGTATGGTCATGAGTTGTTCAACTGATGATAAGAGCAGCAGAACAGCCTGAGATAAAGTCTATAAATATAAGTACAGCTCAGAAGTCAGTTGCTCTCTCAGTCTGATCTCTCTCCTTTTTATCCTGTTCACCCAGCCAAGCCTGATTTTGAAGAGCCTGGAGATGTTTAAAACAAGAATAGATTTATGAATGTTACTAAACCTTGTAGCTGTGAGAATGGAGAACAAGGGACACTACCCGTTCCTGTGCCATCACAGGATGAACTGGGGACCTGCAGAACATGGGGAGGTGGAAGCACAAAGCCAGACCCCCAAATCCTTGCAGAGATGCCCAGAGGGGGGGTAACTCACGGCAAAGCCCCCCTAAGTGTGCTTTGCTGGTCAGGTTGGCAGTGCCCAGGAGTCTCCCAGGGGGTGCCAGCTGATGCAGGACAAGCCATGTCCACGCTGGCATCCTCTCCCAGCCTGGATCAGGAGGGATGCGCGTTCCTCCCCGCACAGAACCACGTCGGATCGCTGGTGAGCCGCCGGCGATCCCTCCCTGGCGTGCTGTGTGACTCAACTGGCCTCCTGCCCGGCCCCGCTGCGCCCTTATCGAGGGAAACTCTGAAATCATCCCCGCTCGGAGCGAGCGCGGCTCCCTCGCCCGTCGGAACCTGCCCTGCCTGGGAAGGGAGGCTGCAGCGAGATGCATGTGAGGGCTCTGCAGATCATGAGATGTCTCCGTGGGGATTGCTCGTGCTCTGCCCCGGATAAGAGTCCGTTGTTTTCGTGTTTGTTTTCCCTGCGTCCGTCCTGCCTGTGCAGCGGGGAGCCGCGGATCTTGGAGCACACCCTCTCCTGCCGCTCACGCCAGAGCACCGTGCCAAGAGCCTGCTCGGCTGCTCTCGGAGCCGGGGGCTCTGGGTGGCCCGGAGCACTGCAGGCATTTCTGCAGCTCTGTCCTCGCTCTCCTGATGCCCCTGGGAAAGCGGCTGCTGCCCCTCCCTGACAGCTCACTCCTCACAAGGGACGGCAAAATCCATTCGTTTTCCATGGCTCAGCGTTGTGTATTTTTATTTCTCAAAGAATCTGTCCTTTATTCCCCAGCCCGAGAACCTGTCCCCAGGCTGGTATTTTGAAGGTGGTGACTGGCTTCTGTGGGATAGTGCTGCAAACAGGTGTAAAAATAGGTGCAGCAGCCTGCCAGCCTCACCCTGCTTCCAGCTGGCCGCCTGCTTGGCTTCCAGCCCCGAAGTGTCACCCGGCTGCCACTGCCACGGCTCACCTGGCACTGCCATCCCCTGGGCTCACCTTGGCCATCCCTGCTGCAGGGGCAGGCATCCAGCAGCCTCTGTGTTGGGAGTTCTCAGGAAAGCCACCGAGTGCTGCTGCCCTTGGAGCCTCCAAGGGGTTTGGGAGCTGCTGGCTGCCCAGCACAGGAACACCAGCACCACCTCCACCAGCAGCACCAGTGCCCATGGAGCCAGGCACTGTCCCCCAGCTGTGGCTCTCCCTCCTACACCCGGGTACATCATGCTCCAGGGCAGTGCTGAGCAATTCCCTGCTCTGCTGACAGTCGGATTGGGGCACCAGGGAGTCTGAAATTCCTACAGGTGTGGCAGCACCAGCCCCGTGGTTGGGCTTGGTCTGTGATGAACCAAAGGGTTACGATGGCATTTCCCCCTTGGTGACTCTTCTCTGCCTCTGCGACCCCAGAAGCATTTGCTCGAAAAAGTTGCATTATTTCTTACTGCGCATTTCACCACTTTTGCTGATTTCTAAGGCCGCTCATCTTTTCTTGACTTCCATCTCAGTTGGCCACGTGTGCTGGGCTGGCTGCCCTGCGTCTCTTTCCAGTTTTGCTGAAGCAACTCCTCCAGCTTTGCAGGGCTGCAAGGTTGATTTGAAAGGCCAGCAAAATGCCAAATGGAAAACAACTGTTCTCTGAGAGGTGCAGGCTTCCCAAGTGCAGTTTTACCCATGGCTCATCCTGGAGAGCACTAAGGGAAGTGCTGATGCCAGCAGGAGGAGAGCAGAGCTGCCCTGGCTGAGCTGGGCCAGGCAGGGGGTTGTGCTGCAACGTCCTGAGCTGCTCTTGTGTTTCAGAAGCAAAAATCATTAAAAAAAATCCATCCAACACACTGTCCTTTATAAAAATATTAAACATAGAGCCCTAAGTGCTGTTCTCTAGGAAACCAGTACAAGCCAGTGAGTGTCACTGGGAGAATGGTGTGTTCCATGTCTTTGCTTTGAAATGTGGCTCTGCTGCATGATTCCCTTCTTGATCAATGGGTCTGACACTGTGGAGGTTTTGGGAAGAAAATGCTGGATAACTTAATCCAGGGGAGGGTAGGAGTGTGGCCTTCTCCCAGAAGCTATATCACAAATCACTTGCTCTCAGTCTCCAAAACAGACCAATACATCCCAAAGTTTTGTTGTCCTTCCACTCTTGCTTGGTTGCTTTGTATTTTGGTTGGGGTTTTGGGCTGATATGTTGCCAAACTTCCAAACTGTTGGTGAAGAGACCCACGATCTCCTTGTACTCCAGGCATCCAGGAGAGCCCCTCTGTGTGTTTAACTGCTTTGAGTCTCAGTGCAGCCTCGTAACCCCTTGCCAGCTCTTTTGGAGCAGAGCCGGTTTCCATCAGGCAATGAGGGAGATAAGGCAGGCGTAAGAATTTTACGATGAGTGTGAACCATTGCTGTCTGGGTCCTTAGGTATTTAATTTAACAGTAAATAAGAATATAAGCCTGTCAAGCAAGTTTGGGCACTTCCCACAAGGCTGGCTGGGCAAGGAGAGGAATTCATGAGAATAAAAGATTGAAGTTCAGGACAGGAAATAAACTGTGGAGGGTGGAGGGAGAGGGGGATGTGTGAGTGGAACTGATGGTCCAGAGGGCAGGTAACCAGCTTGCAGAGCAAAAGGTCACTGGTTGGGGAGAGGTACTGAAAAATGTGTTTTTCCTGGGAGCACAGCCCTGCTCTTCTGCCTGGAGCCTGGGCTGGACTGGCTGTGAAAGAGAAGCAGGAGCTTATGAACAACTCAGTCAATGAAGGGCTGATTAGGAGAGGTAAATGTGTGACAGAGTGTGAGACATCCAGTAAATTCCTTTGCAAGAGATTTGTAAAGCCCAGCTAAATATAGCAAGTTATTTTTAGCAGTTCATGCTAGCCACTTACTCCTGGCAAGTGGAAAACCCGTGTCAGTGTGGGAAAAATGGCCTTTGTCCAATGTGTCAGGATTTCTGAGTCCCCACAGAGCCTTCAGGGGCACTTGCGGACGGCTTGCCCTGGGTCAATGCCAGGCACTGCCTGTCCTGGGCAGCTCTGTAATTCCCTAGTGGTGAGCATCTCTCCTCTGTGCAGCACCAAAAGGGCTGCACTCTTTGCAGGATCCTGGGTGGATTTGGGACTATCTAGAAGGCTGACTGGAAGGTTATTTTTTTTATTCTCATCTGAGAAAATCAATGTTTCTGCTGTGGAGTATTTGGGAGTGTTCCATGAGTCAGGGCTGGTTACTCCTGATCCTGATGGCACATCTGGGCTCAGTGGCAGGAGCTCATGGCTTTCCAGGCTGAGGCATTTTTGTGGGACAGAGACTGGGGACTTCATGCAGGTATTACACACAATGTAAATCAAACAGCTCACAGCAGAGTCTGGCCCCTTGGCCACATCCTTTGTGTGTTGGTTCCTAAAAACTCTGCTGCAAGGACAGAGAATTCTGGGGTACCGTGTCCAGAATCTCATCCCCAGAGTGGTGATGGGGATCAACTCAATCTCCTTAGTGATGCAACTCCCTGGGGAATTCTTTGACAGGGAGTTGGTAACAATGGGCACATTATTTTCTCCTCAGGAATCACAGCCCTCTCTCTGCACGCTGGGAAAAGTGGCATTTCTCATGTTGCATGTGTGCTGTGCACAGCTCCCCACCAGAGAGGAGAAAATCATCTGTAGGGGTCATTGGTAGGAAACGTAGGTGTGTCCTCAGCTGCTGTCCTGCAACATTTCCCTGACAAAAATGGGTTTCCAGGGTTCAGATCCTGACCCGAAAATTTCCATGCCTTAAAATGCTCTTGTTAAAGGGCAGAGTGAACTTTTATTGTCTTTTGTTTGCTTATTTGTGGCTGGCTTTGATAGTTCTGTTTTCAAGCTGGAGCAGAAGAAAGCAAAATGCAAAGATGGAGCTCCTGCTTAGCTTTGCTCTGGTTATTTGCACTGCCACAGCCAAACCCAGGTTGGGTTTTCCTTATTGATTCCTCATGGGGTTCATTCATGGGTTGCTGAAGCTGTGACTGAGTTGCTCTGGTACTGCAATCTGTGGGTTGGGCGGATGCAGAAGCTTGGGAATGGCTTTTTCCCCTATGGGACTCTGCTGGCTGCTCTTCCCTGAGCTGCCCATGTGTAGGTGCAGGCAGGGAGACCAGTTAAAGTCATTTCCCACCTTCCAGTGTGGGCCGGGACATCCTGTCCCTTCCCAGGAACAGGACAGGGATGCTGCAGCCCCATCACTGCTCAGCTATTCATGCCTTCAGCTGGATCAGATTAAACTCAGGACTGCCTTTGCACTGGGAGTGTCACTGGCCAATGATTGCAAAGACGATGAGATTGGAGAGGGCATTTTTATTTTTTTTTTTCTCCTTAATTTGCAATGTGATTCCCAGGGAGCAGCATGTGATGGGAATCAGCCAAAGGGCTGCTGAACCCAGTGCTTGCTCAGCCCCTGAGCTTCTGGAAGAGCAGCAATTCCCACCTGGCTGTTTCCTGGGAAGAAGCAGAGTGGTGCTGTGTATAGCAGCTGCTGCACAGCCAACGAGTGTCATATAAACCAGGGTTATTTGGGTTTGGATAGCAGGGCTGAGCATGCTGGCAGCCTGGCCCTGGCCAACGTGACGTGTACCCCTCCACACCTGCTCTCCTGCACAGTTGGAGATGTTCTGTTGGCTTTCAAAGTGTTTATTTCCAAAAATCAGGCTGCTCTTTGCACCTGTGTCACACCCAGTGTCCCATTGTGTCCCTGTGGTGTTAAATGAGGCAGCCCAGGCACGGCCCTCCTGTCCTGGCTCAGAGATCCTGCTGGTCCCCATTGCTGTCACCACTTGATTGTCATGGCCACTTCTATTTCCAGGTGCTCAGGGGCATGGTTTCCTCTCTTGGGAACAGAGGACAATTGCACTCACACAGACTGTGACCTCCGAGTTGCAATTAGTAAAGCTAATTAAGGATGTGCACCTGTGACACCTCAAGCATTGCAGACCCTTGAGGAGCACCTCTGTGCCCCATTCTCTGTATCTGCTCACCCTGCCCCCTCATGGTTCTCTCCTGTGGTGATGGTTTCCTTCCGGTTTAAATTCTAAGCACTAGAAGAAAAAGCAGCAGCACAGCCTGGTTTGGGGCTCTGCTTGTGGTTGTGATTTGTCAGGAACCTGTGGCTTTTGCAGCACTTTTTTGTTTGTGGTTTTTGGTTACCTGTGGTTGCTGTGAGAGGTTGAAATAAGAATCCTTCTAGGTCCTTACTGAGCAGGCTGTGAGGCAGCTGCTGGCTCTGGGGGTGTGTTTATGCACACATAAATACAGCCCTGAGTTCTCTGTGTGCCTCCTGAGGCCAGCACGGCTGGCACTTGGTGCTCCCTGCTCCTGCCTCACATCCCGGCTGGGGCCGCTCTGTGCAGGGATGGAGCTTCGTTTTTACTAGAAGAGTAAATTATTGTTGCCACAAATGGTGAAACTTGGCATTGCTTCCTGACGCTGGGAGGGAGGAGAGTCCTGGAGGACTCCCGATCAAATTCATTTTGGTGTGTTTCCATGGAGACAGGCTGAGCAGGCAGGGTCCCTGGGGCAGCGCTGAGCCTTGGCGTGCTGCTCGCAGGGATATTCCAGCTTGGAGCATGGCATTATTCATTGATCCTGCTGCTGGGGGAGCAGGACAGGCCCCACAGCAGCCTCTCCCTCCTGCCAGGCTCTGGGGGTGCAGAGCAGGAGCCTTTGGCAACCGAGTGTTTGTATTGGGAAGGAAAACATTTCCGACTGTTAAAACAAGGGAGAATATGGACTTATCTCTCCCAGCGTGGGATGGAGCCCCGTTTTTCCACACAGCAAATCTCTTCCTGCTGGCCCCTTCCTGTGGTCAAACTTCTTTCCTGTGGCCAAACTTCTTTCCTGTGGCCATGGCTTATCCCTTTCTCCCTGGCCCCCCTGGTCTGCCCTATCCCTAATGTCACCACAGCACCACTGGGTGCCACCGAGGGAAGGGGCAACATCTCACCAAGTGTCTCTGAGCACTGACACCAATCCTCTGCCTCAGGCCCTGGTGCTGGGCCCTGCAGGGACATAGCCCCCAAGCAGGGGCATCATCTGTTCCCACAGTGCCAGTGGTCAGTCCGCCCTGTGCTGTGTCCCAGTCACACCCCAGAGCTGTCCCATGGTGCCAGTGGTCAGTCAGCCCTGTGCTGTGTCCCAGTCACACCCCAGAGCTGTCCCATGGTGCCAGTGGTCAGTCAGCCCTGTGCTGTGTCTCAGTCACACCCCAGAGCTGTGGCAGCAGCACGGCAGCAGCGATGCTGTCCTCTGCATGCTCCCAGGAGCTCTGCCAGGAGCCTGTCCTGTGCATGTTCCCAGGAGCTCTGTCAGGAGCCTGTCCTGTGCGTGTTCCCAGGAGCTCTGTCAGGAGCCTGTCCTGTGTGTGCTCCCAGGAGCTCTGTCAGGAGCCTGTCCTGTGCATGTTCCCAGGAGCTCTGTCAGGAGCCTGTCCTGTGTGTGCTCTCAGGGGCTCTGTCAGGAGCCGGTGTTCAGCCAGGGCTCTGTATGTGCTGCAGTCAAGTTGTGTTGGCCTGGAGGAGCCTGGTTTCCATTAAGAGCTCCAGAGCCTGCCAGGCACGCATGGTGGGGCTCATGCTCCCTCTCCCTCTCCCTCTCTCCCTCGTTCTCTGCCAGGCACACACGGCACATGGAGATCTCTCTGTCCCTGCCAGGTGCCACCCGTGGGACCTGTGTGTGCTGCTGTGCTCACGGAGACACCAGAGCCATGGTGCCCCATCACCTGCCCCCAGCCAGCACCCATGGAAGGGACAGACACACAGACAGACAGACAGATGCTGGCTGGGGGTGCCACTGCTTTCAGAGGGGCTCAAGGACACACACGCTGGGCTGGGAGGGGTGTTTGGAGGGAGGGATTGAGCATCACCTGGGACCAGCAGCAGGGCAGGGGCTGGATGGGGCTGCAGCAGGGATGGTGATGGGGTTTGCAGGGGGCTGAACAAAGATTCCCCTGAGCAGGGGCTGAAAGAGCCTCCGGCCTGGCCTGAGCGAACGCTGGGGGACTGAGGGGGAATTATTTGCTGAGGTTTTCCATCAAGTCAATGACATCGTTCTGTGTGAGAGTTCACCCATTTACGTGCTCCAGTCCCTGGCAGCTGGGGCTAAATAGCGACATTCAGGCCTGAATCTGCCCATTCAGGAGCAAAGGTTTGACCCATCGGAGGGAGCTGCTGAACGAGGCTTTTGAGGGAGAAGCAGGGGCTGCACTCTGAGCCTGCATTGGGGACCCGTCTGTCCCCCCACCCCTGCCTGCCCAGGGACCTTGGGGAGGCTCAGGAACAGTCTGGGGACCTGCTGGTATCCCACACAGGCCACTTGATTTCTTCCCCCCAACATCCACTTCAGTGTCGTCCAATTTTTCTCTCCCCTTCACAGCAGCATTTCAGAACATCCCAAGATTGCCACCACAGTAGTAAGTTTTATTTTCAAATTTAAAAAACCCATCCATGTATGCCAAGTTCCTGTATACACCAGTCAGGGTGCTGGTTTGGCAAAGCAGTGGTGGGAGCTGTCTGTGCCATCACGTCTTCCCCACGTGCAATTTCCTGCATTTCTGAAAGTGCCATCTCTGTGCACCACCACGAAGGAGTCCAGCTTGGGACTATGCCTATAGCTGGAGTCCCAAATTAGGGAAAATAGTGATGTAAATTGGAGTATAACATTATTTCTTTGCTTTTTGTCACCTACATCCTGCTCCCTGAGGTCAGGCAAGTGCAGCCTCCTTCTGTTTGTATCTCAGGAATTTATGTAGCTTTGTGCAGGATGATGTGGTCAGTCCAGTGAGTGTCACTGGTGCTGTCCCCACTGGCCCTGGGTCGGGCTCTGTTGTGGTGTCACTGCTTTGTCCCAGGGCCCCTCTGCCAGCACCAGCAGACGCCGTCCAGCCGCATCCTGCAGCCACACAGGGTGCAGAGACACAAAAAAACTTCTCAGGAAGGTCCAAAAATAATTTTGTCTGAGCCACAGCCAACATCAGGCAGTGTCTTTGCTTCCAGCCCAGACTGTTCCTCACCAGCAGGTCCCAGGGCCATCTGTGGGTGCCCAGGCAAGCCCAGCTGAGCCCCCTGGCTCAGCTCTGTGCTCTGTGGCACTGTCCTTCCCTCAGGGCCTGTCTGTGTCCATGACCCCACAGAGGGACAGTTATTTTTAGTCCTGCCTTTTCCCTCACATTTATTTTCTGACTCCACAGATTTTTCTCCCATATTATGAAACAATTCCTGTGAACAGTGGCCAGCCTGTCTGTCAGCCCCTGTGCTCCAAGGAGCACACAGGGCCCTGGAGGAGCTCCTGTGTGTTTTCCTGCAGGGAAGTGTGTCAGTGTCCCTTCCTGTACGTGGCTGGACACAGGGCCATTGATCAGTTTTACTGTGTGGTGCATCCATTAGTGCTGCAGAAGCTTTTCCAGAGAGAGAAAAACCCCAAACCCAATGCTCTCTGCAGCCTCTGAGGGTTATTAATGCTGCAGCATTTTCTGCAGGTCTGAAATTCCCAATGCCTATGGATTTTCATAACCATCATATTATAGTCTTATTCCATTCAGGATAAATTTCTAAGATGTGCAGCCTCTGTAGAACAATTGCAGAAACCCCCAGCTGATTGCTCTGTCCTTTTCCAGGGTACTCCTCAGCAGTGCAGAAGTTCTCCCAGACCCTGCAGTCCTTCCAGTTCGACTTCATCGGTGACACACTAACAGATGATGAGATCAATATTGGTGAGTCCTCTGCTTTCTGAAGCTGACTTCCAGTGACTGGAATAGCCTCCCTCTCTAGGAATTAGCCTGCCTGATGGTTTTTAAGCAGCCTCAGGAGCCTCAGGGTTCTGGGCAGCTCTTCCACAGCTTATTTTGTGAAGTTGAACAGTCACGGGTCGAGTTTCACATTCCCAATTCAGCGGATAATTTGCAGAGGTTTTCCATGGCTCCAGGCCTGCACTGTGCTGCCAGGTGCTGGGGAGGAGGCGGCGTGGTGCTGACCTCCCAGCCAGCCCCTCTTCCCAGGGCTGCTCCCAAAGCTGCCTTCGCTGCTCTGGAAAGGCCTTGCAGGAACAAACTGCCCCACGCTGCCCTGCAAAGGCACCAGGCTGCAAACTGCTGGGAAAAAGGGTTGCTGGATGTGTCTCAAATGGAAAACAATGGCTGTCTGTGCCCTGGGCAGCCTTGCAGGGCTGCTCCCTGCACATCTGTTTGGGGATTAGTGATCCTGGAGCAGAGTTACAACCCTGCCCTTCCCCAGCTCAGCTCTGGGAGTCACTCAGCATCCGCTGCCTGGGGCTTAACCCAAGGGCCTGAATGCCCCAAACCCTATTAGTTTCACATTAATCTGCTCTTGGCTTAGCAGGGTGGGTGGACCCTGCAGGGGTGACAGGAGGCTGCAGGAGGGACAACAGGGGATCCTCAGCCCCCGAGGTTCTGATCCTGCCCCATCAGACAAACACTTGGGCCACCTGCCTGGGCTGAGGGGCTGGGGCTGCCCACAGGCTCACAGGGCATCCTCCAGTCAGGAGCACAGGGCATTCCTGGGGGCGGGCACAGGGCACAGGGTCTTTGCCAGGCTGCTCCCAGGGGCTGCACATAGGGGAAAAGAGCAAAGAAAACCAGCTTTTGTCAGGCAGTGCTTGAAAAGTGGCAGCAGTGTGACATGGCTGGTGTCAGATCTCTCAGCTGCTGCCGGAAGGGGAAGGAAGTAGAGCCTGTTCTTTGGGCTGATGTATTTAAAGCCATGTGAAGCAGATTGCAGCCTGCCCCTCCAAGGCTTGTTTCCTTTATGGAAAGTCTCTAGGTGAAACCTGCTGGAAATGAGTCAGCCTCCAAATCTAATGGCAGCAGGGGTGCTGAGCTCCCAAACACACGTGGGTCAGGGAGGGGAGGGCTCTGCCATGTAAATGCCCCTCCTGGGATCTGAGGGGTCTGAGGCAAACAGCCATGCAAGGAAAGGAGTGTCCCTCCTCTTGGCTGGAAGGGACGAAGCTCCAACGACCAAGCAAGGCTGCTGGGAATGGCAGAAGTTGAATAAAGGGATTGTGGGATGAGGGAGAGCTGGAAGAGGTCGCAGCAGATGTAAAACTCTCCACAGTGAAAGGAGCACGTTTCCCTTCAGTTTTGCTTGGGAGTATTTGTTTTGCTTTATCAAGAGGAGGTCCCCAGTTTCCCTGTGAAGAAGCCAGGGCTGTGTTCCTCCTCCCACCCAAGCCCTGCTGTGCCTGCAGGGGTTGAGGCTTCCTTATTCCTGACACAGCAGTGGGGCGTTGACGCCTCCGTAGCAGCTTCCATCTCCTGCAAGGGTGCCAGGGATGTGCGTGGGAGTGCAGAGCTCATTTCTTGTGCAGGAGATGGGAGTGAAGCAGAGCACTTACAGACACTTCTCGTGCGCTGCAAGGGAACGTGTTTGGGTTGTAAATAGAGCTGAAGTCACGCTGCTCCCTCGTTGTGTGGGCACAGAGCAGCCAGGCACCCGAGCGGGTGACAGCGGGGACACTGCAGGTGGCAGTCAGGACATTGGCTTGATGTCTGTCGTGAGCAGCACTTTCCCCTGAGGATGTGAAAGGTCATGGATGCACCCATGTTACCCCACAGCTGTGGCCCTTCCACTGTCACCTCACAGGACCCAAATCAGCAGCTCCTGCAGTGATGAAGGGGGCAGTGAAATGGGATGGCATGTTCCTCCCTCCCAGGCACAGGAACCTGGAATGTTTCTGGCTGCCCAGCAGAGTCACTCTGGCATTTCCAGGTGTCAGTTCCCAGGTGGGAGTCGTGACGCCCTTGCTCCACACTGCCCTACAAAGGCTGTCAAATTCTGACCCAGGCCAGTGGCACAGACCCACCCTGCTGCTCCCAGGCACTGCTGGGCTGGCAGCAGGATCTGAGCCTCATGTGTGAGGTGCAGGGTCAAACTCAGTGGGCTGTTCTGTGGCTGGAGCCAAGAAACATGTTCCTGTGTTCCTGGGCTCTTCCTGTAGAGCAAAGGAAAAAAAACAGCTAGGAAACATTTTAGGCACTGACATATACCCTGTAAGTTTGGGGCTGGATTCTCTTTCTCCCTGTGAGAATTCTTTTCCTGGCTCAGGCCCCTGGTGTCCATGCACTCCAGGTTTCCCATCATCCTGGGGAGCCACAGACAGCCACATGTGGCCCTGGGCACCATGAGCTGTCAGGCCATTGCATTGCTGGGCACTGGAGCCCTCCCTGGAGGAGAGCTCAGAAGTTCCTGACTCATCAGGAAGGTCTGTTGTGCCACTGCCAGCTGAGTGCCTGTGTCACGAGGCTGCAGTTGTTCCCTTTCGTGTGTCTCAGCAGCTGCAGAATGAATCCTCACACTGGATTTTAGCAGGACAGGTACCTCTCCCAAGGTGCTGCTGTGCATGAGGGGAGAGGGCCCTCAGCTTGCACAGAGAGCACAGCAGCACCCTCTCCCTGAGCTGTGGGACAAGTTAATCCTGTGCCTGCCTTGCTGCACACCTGCTGTGCCCCTGGTGTGCTGCCCTGCCCAGCCCAGCATGCTGCAGGGAGGGAGGGTCTGAACTGCAGAGCTCTGGGGTCTGACAGAGCCACTCTGGGCTGTTCCCACCAGGGCAAGAGGGAGCCTGGGACCCACCAGACCTGTCCCACGCTGTGCTGAGCAGGCTGGAACTGTGGGAAACTTCCCCAGCTAGCTCCCAGGTAGTTCCCAGGTACACAGGGGTGATCAGTTGCTCCCCCAGGCATCCAGCACACAGCCACGCTGCCTGCGTGGGCAGGTGTTTGCCCAGCCTTGCCTTGCAGCCCAGAGAGATGAGAGTTTGGCTTGGCACTGTCCATGCTCTGCTGCTGAGAGGTTTCCTCCCCTGTGACAAACTCAGCCCCTTCCCAAGTTCTCCTTCTATGGGCAGGGAGAGGGGCTGTGTGATCCCCCTTGGTGTGGGGCCAGCTACTCCTACCTTGTCTTTTATTCCCCTAGGCTAAATTATTCTTGTTTCATTTTATTAAAGGAAAGGTTTCGTGCTATTTTTATTGTAATTGGACTCAACTCCAATGAGAGCTTTTTACTTCACTTCTGACATTTTAGGGAGTGGTGTCAGTGTCTGTGGCCATGTCTACACCTGCTGCCTTTCCTCCTGTGCATGGACTTTGTGCTTCCTGGTGCTGAATGTGATCTTTGCCATTCCAGTCCATTTTCATTTGACACACACGTCCTGGTCCTGGCAAGCACCTGCAGCTCTTCCTGGGGCAGAGGTGCTGGGCCCATCCTGGTGCTGCTGGCAGCTGTCCAGGGGGGCCAGGCAGCCCTGTCCTGCCCACAGCTCCTGCTGTGACAGGGCCTGTCCTGCTGCAGACCCTGGGGATGGCAGCTGCCCCTTCCTTGTTTGGCCTTTCCCTGCATTTGCCCCTTCTCTGCTGCCTTTATTGCCACCTCTATAGCACAATTCCTAATAAAAGCTGATTAACATCCTCTTACCTTCCCAGGGCCCTCTCTCCCTCATTGCCCTGCATAGCAGACCCCCCTCTCCCTTGCACAAATAAATACCCCTCAATGCACATGGCATTGCCTCACGCAGTTTCTGCCAAAAGAGGCCACCTCTTCTCAGTTTTTTGCCAGTCTTTAGATGGCCATGCTGGGGGTGCAGCCACATTGGGGTGTCCCAGATCCACTGACCAGCCTCTTCCTTCTTTTACAGCTGAGTCCTTTAAGGAGTTTGCAGAGCTGCTGCACGAAGTGGAGCTGGAGAGGTCCATGATGGTAAGGAGATGGGAACTGGGTTCTGTCATTCCTGACACAGCTAAATGCCAAATCACAGCCACAGCACCACTCACACAGCCTCGGTGTGAGGCTTCTCATCAGAGGGAAGCTGGGAGCACTGGGAATGTGCTTTGTACACATCTGGTCCATGGTCCTACGGCTGTGGGCTCTGAGCATGGGGCAGGCACAGCAATGGGTGTGCAGGGCTGTGGCTCTCCCAGGCAGCACAAGCAGGCACAGAGCCCCAGGCCCTGCAGCTGGAGGGGCTGCAGTGTGTGCAGGCTGCTCACCAGCTGCTTCTGTGGTGAAACCAAGAGTTAAAGAATAAGAAGTGGTTTTGCTCAGTTTTTGCTGGGTGCAGGAAGGCAAGTGTCCCTGAGCCCATCTGTGCTGGCCCAGCTCCTGCAGGACAGTGCACTGCCATCAGCTCCTGCTGCCATGTGCCCCCAGCCTCTCCAGAGCTGCTCCAGAGCCAGTGCTGGCTTCCCATTTCACTCCTAATTCCAGGAAAAACATGAAGGTTAGGCTCGGTGGAGAGCTTACAGCGTGCCAGGAATGTGCTGCTTGGCTCTGCCTTCCCCTGCCTCGTGCAGCAGCAGGAGCTCCTGCCAGGATGGGCTGGAGGGTCCATGGGCAGGCAAGGAAACCAGGAAAGCACTGAGATACTTCTTTATTATCTGTTACATCCCAGGTACAGTGGCTCCTTTGGCAGTGGAGGAGCAGTGGAAGGTGTTGTTTCAGGGACTATGGGCACAATTTTCAAAAGTGGGTTTTTTTGCCCTCTACTTGTAGGAATAGCTCTCTTTTACAGCAGCTCCCTCAGGGGGTTTCACACTCACCATGTTCATCAGCTTTAAACTCCCTGAAGGGCTGTGGCTGTCGGGTGTCCTGTCCCCTTCTCTTCCCCTCTCCCTTCTCTGGAGCTTGGGACAGAGCCCCACAGAAGTGGGGACAGGAGGAGACAGCAGGTTGGTCCCAGTGCCAGGATGGAGCTGGAGCCAGTGATACAAACTGGGATGAGCTTTCCTGTGGATTCATGGCAAAGGTGTGCAGAGCACCATCCAGGAAAGCATTGTTGTGTGTTACTCATGGAGAAGAGCAGGTACAGATGGGTTAAATGACTTCACCTACAGACAGAGAAGAAGTTTCCAGTCAAAAACATTAAAATCTCAGAGTTCTTGGCTTCTAGCCCTGTTCAGTCTCTGTTCAGGAGAAAACTGATCAGCATCCTGCAATTAAAATGCTTTTTCTTTGCACTGTAGGTGCAGAACGCGAGTGATTTGCTGATCAAACCTTTGGAAAACTTCCGGAAGGAGCAGATAGGGTTCACCAAGGTAAGGCTTGTTTGTTTGTTTGTTTGTTTTCAATGTAAACAGACTTGTTTTCTGTTGCTGTGTTTGAATTTAGATTTTTCTCCTGGTGTTGTTAACAAGCAGACAGTTGCTCTACTGCATTCTGACTTCAGGCACTCACAAACTCCCTGTTCAATGCTGGCTTTCAGTTGCTGGCATGAGGGCTCGTGCTGTGACTTTTAGTCTGATTTTTCAATCATAAGAGGCTCCAAAATCTTTTCCTGAATTCTTTGGGTTCTCTCCTGGCCTGATTCCAGCACCGCCTCTGTCCTGAGCAAGGAGTGCTTGTTTCAACCAGGAGATCCTCCTTGCTGCTTTCTCTCCTCTCCCCTTTGTTCAGTCAGTGCTATTGAGAATAAAATACTTTCTGCAGAGAAGTGTGTGGTAGAGTGGGAGGGAGGAAGGGAAGGAGGCAAAAAGGGAAAGAGGGAAAGCAGGAGAGGCCAGCAGGCAGAACCTGATTATAGTCATAGGGCTTTTGTTATGAAATATTTACATAAAGCGTCTAATGAGTCTTTCAGATGGACCAAACTTTTAAAGAAACAGGCTATAAAAAGCAGATTCTGCACATGTGGAGCACAAAAGATCATTTTTCCCTTGTCTGCTATCAAGAAGTCCAGGTTCCACGTTACTCAGCGGCAGCTTAAAATGGGGCTGGCTCTGACCCAGCTCCGAAATGGAGATGTTTTTTGGAGAACACTTGGGGCTTGGATCCAGCCCAGCCCATCTGGAGGCTTTGACGTTTAATAAATACAGGGTTTGAGGAGAGATCCTCGATGGCCCTCCTGCCCTTGGCCATGCCCTGAGGGCTGGTGTGTGGAACCCTCTGAAGAGCCACAGCCACAAGCATGGCAGAGGTGCTGCCCACGTCCCCTGCTCTTGTGTCCTTCGGGCTGTTTCCATCCCCAAGAGCCCTTAAGGTGTGTAAGGGCCACTTTGCCCATGACCCAGAGAGTGCTGTGCCCCGAGAGCTGAGCTGCCTCCACCCAGGGGCCGTGTGCCCGTGTCCTGCTCTGCAGTGGCCATGCCCAGTCTCAGCAGGGCTGGTGCCACAGCCCCAGCACTGGCACGGATTCACCTGGCAGCCTGAAGCCCTGTGGACAGGCAGGGTGCTCCAGGTGGAAGCTTCAGGTGGTGACAGTGGCAGGACACTGCTCAGAGCAGCTGGAGAGGTGGCAGAGGGCAGGGAGTTGTTGCAGGTGGCTCAGCCATTGTGGTTTGGGGTTTTGTTTCTCGTGAAGACATGAACTGCAGAGGTGCTGGGGCACCGTGGTGGGCAGAGAGCTGTGCTGTGGCTCAGCACCAGTGCCCCATGCAGGAGCTCACTGGGCAGCACCTTGCACTGTGCCATGATCCAGGTGTGCCCACACTGACAGGGATGCACAGGGAAGTGCCACTGTCCCCAGTGCCACCCCAAAGCCTTGAGAGGGTGCGAGTTTGGGAATGCGCTCCAGCTGCTCCAGCCCCTTGTCCTCAGCTCTGATGCTTCCCTAACAGGAGCCTGTGCCACACCACTGGTGGGTTGCACCCCCAGGTGTCACCTCGGGCACAGAGCCTTCCTTCACCTGCCAGCCTGCAAAGCATCCCCGGGTCATCCCCACCCTGCAGCAGAAGGTGTGAAGTACACATGAGGCTCCTCACAGTGGGGCTCTGTCAGTGTGGGTTCCTCCCATCGCTGCTGGGCCTGGCATCGCCCTGGGGGCCCTTCCTGATCTGCACCAGGGGCAGAGGCTGTGGAACAGGCTGGAGACATGACACAGGGAATTTGTGCCCTCTGCTTGGTTTCCGTATTTTGGCAGCGTCGCCTTCTGTGAGATGTTTTCTCTTCCCTCTGAGAGCTGCTGGAGCCAAATAGGAAGAGCCCTTGAATCGGGGCTTTGTGATGCCTCTGGCTGGAGCTCAGCCAGTCTGACCAACACATCTGAGTCTGCATTCAGCCCTTCTCCCTGCACGAATGGAGTCTCCTCGGGAGGCTGTGCTCCCACACGGGGCAGCCCCCGGCTGTCACTGGGACCCCCTCCAGCCACTCCCTCCTGCCACAGCCCCGTGGGGTCACTGATCTTCCCGTGACTTGCTGTCAGTGTGATTTGCTGTGCTGTGATGTGCCACATCACAGATGAAAGGGAGGCTCTGGGACCCCCTGAGCTGACCCATTTCCCAGCTCTCATGGCAGGGGGTGAGTGCAGAAAGGAGCTGGCACATGTGGAGGCCCCATCCCTCCCTCTCCATAGCCCTGGGGCTCAGCTCCACACTGTGGGGCTGGCACACTTGGGGAAGAGCCTGGCCACACTTACTGTGTCGAGGAGGATTTGAATAGGAAAAGTTATATTCCAGTTTCACTTGGAAGGAGACAGCTTTTTAAAAAAAAACCACAAAGCAAACAAAAAAAGTCAGAGGGAAAAGCTTGTTTGGATGTACTGTAAGGGCAGGAGGAATGGTGAATAGCTGCAGTGTTTGTCAGGATTTCTTCCATAGGAGATAACATATGCCTAAAAGGACTTAGTTAATTCTGTTATTAATTTCATTAATTATAATTTTAAAAGAAAGGGAGGATAATAACTTCTGCTTGCTTTCATCTCTGTGGGAGCAGGGCCTAAGGAGCATTTGAGAGAAACCAGTGGGTGAGGGAAGAACACCAGGATGAACTGAGTGTGCTTTGACAGAATTGCTCTTTCTACACTCCTCGACTTCTTAGAAATCTGTTTTTGAATTAAATGCAGATGCCTCATAAAAATGAGCTGTGGTGATCCTCCACCCACTGCTCTTGCACCCAAATCCCTCAGGTGTGCATGGAGGTGGGGGCTCCCAGCAGGAGGACTGTATTTCATTCCTCATGGAGAGGAGAAGTGGCCCGTGAGCTGAGCTTCTCACTTGCCACTCACTCCACCTCTCCTAAGATGGTGATTTCAGAGGATCCTAATTAGCAGCTAATGGTTAAAGAGGAGTTTTGGCAAGTCCATTTACCCCTTTCCCCCAGTGAGCTGGACCCAAAGCTGCCAGGGGGCTCTGGTGTCACCCCAGTGCTGGCAGCAGTCAGTGTGAGGGCAGGACCCAGCACAGGAGAGCAGCCAGAGCTGCTGCTGGATCACCTGCCACAGGCAGCAAGTGCTGTCCCATGGGCTCCTGCTCATTCCTGGGCACAGCAATGCCTGCCAAAGCTCCCAGCATGGGTTTTTTGCAGAGCTCCCTCCTGCCTGCACTCAGTGGGATCTGCTCAGTTGCTCCCCGTGAGCAGTAAACTGGAGATGGGTGGCCCTTGGACTTGGCAAACCTTAATGAGAACGTGGTGGTGCTGCCCTTTGCTGAATATTCATGAGAAACTAATTTGTGCTCATGTTTCCAGATTGTGCTTCAGTCTGGGTGATCTTTTTTTGTGTTGTTGGTTTTTTTTTTGTCTTGGCTTGCTCTGTTCAGCAGCCAGCTCAGAAGCATTTGTAGGTCATCCTTCTGCTGTTCAGTTATATGTTAATTAGCCAGAGTGGGAATGATTGGCAAGCTCCCTCTTAGTGGCCCAAAATGCCATGCTGCACTGTGGTCCTGTCACATGTGGGTCAGTCTTGGACATCATTCCCAGTCCCTTCAATCCCCAGAAGGAGCTCAGTGCAGCTGTGTGCCCCTGCCTGCTGTGGGTGCTGGCAGAGGAGGAGGCACTCCCCAAGGGAGTTACTGTCTGCCTTCCAGCTCCTGCTGCAGAAGAAGCTCCACTGCTCTCCCAGGCTCTTCCTTTCTCTTCACCAGTCTTTCCCTGAGCAGAGGTGACCCCTCTGCCCCAGGATCCCCCATGTTTTCCCACAGGGAGCTCCCCACAAGCTGGTGGCAAAGCTGCTGCCTGGTGGTTTGTGGTCTCCCTGTAGCTGCAGCTGTGGCCTCCTGTGGCCATCTGTGGCCATCTGTGTGGGCACCACGGCCACACACAGCTCATGGCCTCCTCCATGGCTTCTTGTTCTTGTGGCCATCTGCGCGGGCACCACAGCCTCCCACAGCAATGTCACCCCTCCTGGGGACAAGCCAGGAGCCATGTGTTCCTAGGCTGCTGCATGCAGAAGCACATCCCCCTGCCCATCCCACCCTGCTCCCTGCCCATGGGCTCTGCTGTATCCATGGTAGCACCAGGCTCTGGTGGGCAGCTGTTCCCTTGTCCCAAGCTCTGCTTTCCCACAGCTCCTGGCACAGGTGAGCAGCCTCTCAGCCAGAGAGCAGGAGAGGTTGGTCCCAACTCTGGCCTGGAGTGTGGTTGCCTTCCCTGGTGGCCTCTCCACAGGGTGGGGACAGCTGAGCTACCCCACGTGTGCTGCTTGCTGGTGGTGAGAGGTGGGATAGGACGCCTGGAGTGGGCTTCAGCCCTTCCTGAAGGGATGGCACCATTCCTGTGCTGCCACAACCACCTCTGCATGCCACCTGGGTGGAGACAGCAGAGCTCCTGGCTGGGTTTGGAGCTAGCTTTCCATGGTGGCACCTGCTTTTCCATCTCGGGACCTGCTGCTGGCACAGCCATCTCCTCTGAGAGGTGAGGAGGTGGCTGCAGGAGCACTGTGCCTGCAGCCCCACAGCTCTGCTTCCCTGCTCTTCTGTGGCCTTGGGGTTTGGAGGCTCCTCATTAAGGAAATGGAAACCAGGCAGGTTCCTGGCTGCATTAGATGAGGCACTAGTGGCACAGACAGCCCAGGAGTGTGACCTTGCAGACACAGGAACTGCTGCTCTGCGAACGCTTTCGCTGTGCTGGGTTTGGGTTTGCTGACCAGGGCGTTAGTCACGAGGGTGGTGGTTTGTTTTTATAGTCCTTCCTGGCCTCAGCCCCGCAGTTGCTGCACTGCTTAAATTAGGATTCACCCTTGGAGGACTTTCTGCTCCTCTGGATTTGATGTAGATCTCTCTGTTCTGTTGTGTGAGGTAGCTAACACGGAGCCACAGTACCTGATATTGCAGGGGGGATTCCAGAGGATGCACTTCCCTGTAATTCCAGGGTCTGCAGGGCAGGACGTGTAATTGCTGAGGTGAAAAGGTTTGCTGGGCTAAGCCTGCCTTGTTCCAGACAGTTACACATAAGCAGGGACAGTCAAGTTGGTGTCATTTCCCCGTGGTGATTGTGCTCTCACTACAGCCATGTCAGGGCTCTTGTGGGGAGAGAACCCTTTTCCCCAGAAGGCAGCTGGCAGGAAGGCTTGTTACTGAGCCCAGGGGTTTTGGGAGCCCCCAGGCACCCTGCTGCAGCACATCCTGACAGACATATAGAATAGTCCCTGCAAGTGGAATGGGGAAGCAAAACTTCAGGCAGGGGAAGCTGCGGTCACTCCTGAATTCATGATAAAAATTCCCAATACCCAGCAGTCTGGCAGAGTCCATCTGCTCTGGTTTGGTGGCACTGGTGTATGCTTGCTTATCCATGAATTTCTGAAGGGGGGGCAAGAGAACAGGATTTCAGGGCTTTCAGGAGATGGGTGTTGAAAGATACCAGTGATTCCCCTGGAAACTGGAACTTTCAAACTGCTTTCCACTTTCTTGAGCTTTCAAAAGCCAGACACAGGAACTGGGCATCCCATGCATACCTGCACTGTGTGTACACCAGCTCTCAACTGCTTGGAGCTGGCACTGAGGCTGCTGCCAGGCTGGAATTTCTTGATTTTAGTAATTTAGTTGCCTCCCAGGAATCCCTGATATCTCAGATACCATCTGAAGTGGGTATTTGTCAACCTGACCCCTACTCTGGTTGGTTTGCCAATGTCACAGTCAGTGCAAGGCAGGAGCCAACAGCCTGCTGCTCAGTTCTGCTGCTCCCTGCCTGCTCTCAGGGGTTCCTTCTCAAGTGTCTCTGCTGTTCTGATTCCTTTGTGCTCTCTTTGCACCACTGCTGACAGGCAGATGAGGATTTCCTGCCTGCCTTTCGACCCTCCAGCTTCTGCTTTCCTTCTGATACTCTTCCGAAACAAATGATAAACTCTTTAGAACAGAAAGTTGCCAGAATCGAACAGATCTTTTCTTGACCTTGACGTGTCTCTGACATTGCAGTGTTTGCCCAGTTGTTTCTGGGCTGTGTGAACAACACATCAGCAGATGGTGAACACGTTTTTGTGGTATGAGTACATCTTCAGTTTACTGGATATTGAAGAGATTGAGAGAGGAAACAGCGCCTCATCAGTGGGGCTTTTGCCATGATGTTCGCATGAAAAAATACTACTTGTGCCACAGAGTATTGCTAGACTGGGTCTTGAGGTGTAACTGCATCCAAGGTAGGCAAGGGGCTGTGAAAGCAGAGCAAATGAGAAGTGGCCTTCTGTTCTCTGGCTGGGTTAACCAAAATTTGTCCTTGGGAATTGCACAAAGGATCTTAGTGTTGAGGCATGTTCTTATCTGGAAAATGCCAATAACTGGTTCTGCTTCAACCTCTTGCATCTACAGGAAAGAAAGAAAAAGTTTGAGAAGGATGGTGAGAAGTTTTACTCTATGCTGGATCGCCACTTGCATTTGTCTTCCAAAAAGAAAGAATCCCAGTTACAGGAGGTGCGTATGGAATTTTTCTCAGAGTTAGGCCCAGAAGCAACAGCTGATCCAGGTCTTAAAAAAGGGGTGAGCAATCACCCCTTCCAGTAACCTGCTGAAATTCATAATCAATTAAATCTACCCAAAGCCTGGGTTCTCTGTGTGAGACCAGGGAAATCAAGCCCATAGTTCTGCTGTGTCTGTGGGATGCTGATAGTGGCTTTAGGCGCTGTCATTGCTTGTTGTGACCGTGATGGTGTGGGACAGTGACCAGTGGCACTGGCACAGCTGGGGAAGTGCTCTGGCTGAAAAGTAACCAGCTATTATTCCTTTTGCTGGCCTGGCATCCTGCCTTGCTGCTGGTGCTTTTGTGTGGCTGTGGGGGCACGCAGAGGAGGGGGGCTCCTTCCAGCTGGTGCTGCTGCAGGCACATTGCAGCAAGGAGGGAAACCCAGCTGCTCCAGCCCACACCAGAGCAGCTGGATCTGGTCAGATCTGTCAGACCAGTTGTCAGATCAACCTAGAGCATCTCTGCAAGGCAGACTGTGTGTGAGCTCTGGGAGCACTGTGTGCTCCTGCCCCTGCTGCAGCTGCAGAATTGCTGGTTCTGGACACAGATAGAGTCAGGCAAGAGGGTGGTGGCGGTGGCCTCATCCTCACAGGGATGTGTGGAGAAGAGCTTTGTGCTAAAATAATAAATGAGCTTTGGGAAAGCCTTGTCCTTGCAGAGTGAGAAGAGGTTTTTGAATGAAACAGAGCCAGAAATTGACTTAGAAGAATCTAATGTTCCAGTTCACAGCTGGGCTGGACACCTGGCAGGCTGTTTTTAGTGAGGACAGATCTATCTGTGGGCTGACAGATAAAAGCAAGTCAAATATTTTCAAACTACATGTGATGTATTTTCTTTTTCCACCTTTCTCTCTTTCTTCTAGGCTGACCTTCAGGTGGACAAAGAGAGACACAATTTCTTTGAGTCCTCCCTCGAGTACGTGTACCAGATCCAAGAAGTACAAGAAAGCAAGAAATTCAGTATTGTGGAGCCGGTAGGAGCTTCCTTTTCTCTCAGTCTCGTTGGTTGGTGCTCAGATGTGCTGGCAGTGGCAGGAAGGGATGAGTTGCCATGTTGGATTAGTTCCTGTGCAGCAGGACTTAACCTTGCACTCTTGCCTTGCTGCAGCTTGACAGCCTTAGTGCTGCTTGCTGGAGCTGTGTGAAGCCCCAGCCCTGTTTATTCTGGCTCTCTGTTCCTGAGGAACAGGTTCATAGCTACAGGTCTTGTTTTGGATTATCTTGGCCCCCTTGGGTTTGTAAGTGCTGTCTGTCTGCAGAGGGACAGAGGTGTTACCTGCTCTGCTCACCTGTCCCAGCCTGGCCTGCCAGGGTCCCAGACTGTGGCTGAGTGCAGGGACCCTGCCCTGGGTGGTGGCTCTGCCCCAGTGCTGGCTGCAGTGGAGCACGGGATCCTGTGGATCTTGTGGATGAGCACTCTGCACATCTGCTCTGGATCGCCCTGCAGGGTCTTTTGTTCTGAGTGTATTATTCAGATAGATGTGTAGCTGGGCTTTAGGGATACTGTAGTGGATAATCCATACCAAGTATGGCAAAGAATGCCATACTTTGGCATTCCAAAGTTGTAAGGAAACAATAATTGTATGTGTCATTTCTGAAACCCCACACTCTCCATCTTTCCTTTGATTATAAACACAGAAGTTCAGTGTGTCCCTTCCCTCTGTTACAGGTGCTGGCATTTCTCCACAGCCTCTTCACTTACAACAACCTGACAGTGGAGCTGACGCAGGATTTCCTCCCGTACAAGCAGCAGCTCCAGCTCAGCCTGCAGAACGTGAGTCCCTGCCCAGCTGAAGGTCTTTTCTATGTGACTTCTGTTCTCATTTGGATTTACACACCTCTGATGGCAAGGTCTTTCCACCCAAGCAGTCTGGCCACATTTGCATTGTTGGAGCTGCAGATACAGTTATTTCCTTCTCAGTTCACGTGGGTTTTCCCCTCTCCTGCATGGGATGGTTCACAGGTCTATGAAATTGTTTTCTCTGGAAGGGGCTATCATTTAACCTGGTTACAGCCTGAGACTGTACTCTAAGAAGGCCTCTAACCTTGATCTTAATGTTACTGGCTTCCTACAGGTTTGCTACATGCTTTGGTAAGCTCCTCTGCTGTCCAACTGTGCTCATGGGGTAGAATATCTGAGTCCTGTTTCCTTTATCCTCAGCCTTTCCTGACTGGCCTTCATTCCTATGGAACAACAGCCATAAATCTGAGCCAAGCTGGTTTTGCTGCTGGCTCATTAATTGGTCCAAGTAGTATTCCATCAAAAAGCCTGGATTTCGTGCCCCCTGTTGATGTGACTCTTTCATGCCAAGCAGTGTAGCATGATCCTTTGAGAATCACCCTTTGGGAGGAGAATACACCTGTTACCCGAGCAATGATGGGAGCAGGTGCTGCCTCTGCTTCACCCAGCCTTGAAATATCCTGAAGTTCCTTAATTAAGGGAGCAAGTGGTCTCCCAGCTGTGGCACTCCAGCACATGATGTGTCTCTTCAATCATCCCTTAGAGCCCAGTGGTTCTTATAGCCAGTTTCTGTGTGGATTTATGGAGTGGTTTCTATCTTTTGTACCTTGGGAACTGATTCATTTCTGCTACAGCACCTCTGATTTATCTAGGAATAAATACCTGCAGCTCACTCTTTGCTCATGTCCAAATATGTTTCTGTTTGTTTCCTGTTACCAGACAAGGAATCACTTCTCCAGCACACGGGAGGAGCTGGAAGATCTGAAGAAGAGGATGAAGGAAGCGCCCCTAACCTGCAAGCTGCCCGGGCAGCCAACCATCGAGGGCTACCTGTACACTCAGGAGAAATGTAATGGCTTTGGGATGCACCTGGATGTGACAGGGAATGTGCAGGCCTGGGCTGCCCTGACATAACCCAGCTGTGGGCTGTATTCAGCCCAGTCCTCCTGCACCAGGTGTCACCACTGCCAGGGCACAGCATGCTCAGGGTGTCACCTTCTGCCAGTGCCTGAGGTGCCCGGGGTGTCACTGCCTGCAGTGCCTGGGGAAGCACCAGCAGCCTCAGCTGGCAGCTTTGTCAGTACAGAGCTTTGTCCAAGTGACAGATCTGTGACAGCACAGGGTGAATTGCCCTGCACTCCGATGAGATGGGATTTATGACTCCAGAGCCTGCAGCTCTGGCAGGCTCTGCCTTGGCTGTGTTATACCAGGATGAATCTGGTGTCCTGCCCAGCCTCCCTCTGGCAGCCTCTGCGGACAGCTGAGCACAGCCAAGGTGGAACCAGTGCTGAGTTAAGCTGCTGAGAGCAAAACTTGTAATTCTGAGCAGAGTCAAATCAAACCAAATACAGCCTTTTCCAAATCCTGGCTGTAGCTCTCCGTGGCTGTGCAGCAGGAATGCTCAGGGGACATAAGTCTGTGCAAAACTGTGACCTCTGAGGCTACAGACAACTTTGTAAGCACTCATTCTTAATCCTATATAGAAATCTATTTATACATATTTTTTATGTCTGTTTATCCTGCTTTTAGAAGAAAGCACAGTCAGTAATTTTAGACCCTAAATGTGGCATGTTCCTGCAGGCCAGTGGCTATTTGCTGTCTCTATTTATGCTTCCCTATAAATAAAGTATGAACAACTGCAACTTAAAAACAAATTACAGAAAAAAACCCCAGTTGAATTATTTCCTATAAAGGGCTTCAGGTGAGAAAACAGAGAAAAGTGACAATGAATCCAGAAATAGGAACTTCAGAGTGTTTTAAAGCTGCTGTTGTCTTTATTCCTGAGTTTTCACCAGCAGGAAAAAGTAGTGGGGTTTGTGAAACAGGCATTCAGGACATGTGGGATCCTGCCAGTGTAGGTCTTGGCTGGGCTTGGCCAAACCAGCCTGGCTTGTGGCCAGAGTCCCACAAACGCCCTTTCACCAGCAGTGAGTTGGGAGGGTGCTGGAGGCAGCTGCTGCCCTGTGCTCCTCTCCTTCTCTCCCTCCCTCCTCCTCCCCTCCTGCTCCTCCTGCTTCTCTCTTCACCTCCTCCCCTTTCCTCCTCCTCCTCTCCTCTTCTCTTCCTGGCTCTTGCCCATGGAGACACCTGCAAGGGAGATGTCCCCTGGGGCTGTCAGTGTCCATCCCCAGAGAAGGGAGGACACGTGGGCAGCACTGACCATGCCTTGCTGGCTGCATCCAGCTACGGTCCTGTCCCTGATTCTGGCCTCTTGTGTGTTCTGCAGGGGCACTGGGCATCTCCTGGGTGAAGTATTACTGCCAGTATGAAAAAGAGGCCAAAACCTTACGGATGACACCCACAGACCAAAAGCCTGGAGCTAAGCAGGTGAGTGGATCTCTGCAAACACTGCCCCAAGCACCAGCCCCACCTTCCACCCATGTATGGCCTCCCTTCCTGTGACAGCTGACCCTGCAGCTGCCACAGAGCAGAGGGGTGGGCTCTGTCCCTCCCTGCCTGCCTGCACAGGGCAGTTTGGTGTCACCTGGAAGAGGCACCCCTGTGAGGAGAGGTCTCACTCCACTGTGTCCCTGGGAGCCTGGGCCCTGCAGGGTTTGGCAGCAGGTGTGGGTTGTGTGACATGAGAGATCCTGGACAGTGCTGGCCCATGAGTTTGGTCTGGGCTGAAACTTGTCCCTCTCTAGAGCAGCTGATGTTGATCCTTCCCCGTGCACAGGGGCTGGGAGCCACAAGAATTGTGGCAGCCACTGAAGTGCCTGAATGACTCAAGTTACTACAGGAGTTACTGCTTCCAAATGCAGCATTTCCTTGCCTCAGCATGGGCTCACAGCACTGGTTTGTGGTTTGACTTCTGCTCTCAGCACTGGTTCTGTGGGACCGGGGCAGTGTGGGGAGAGGAAAGGGTAACAATGCAGCTCCAAACTGCGCTAAGGCAGCAGTTTGGGGAACTGCTTCTTTCACAGAGTGCTTTGGTTTACCAAAGCCTGGGAGTTCCCTCTGTCCCTCCTCGTGACAGGGAGGGGTAGGAGGATGGAGCACAGCCAGTGCCTCCAGCTGAGTCCCCCGCCCTCCTCTGCCATGGAGTGGGTCCCTGGGGCCTTCCCAGCCAGGCCTGTGTGCTCCAGCCTGTGAGCTCATGGTCTGGCTTTGGCAGGGCTCTGCACACTGCAGCAGCAAAATAAAATAGATGTTTTGCAACCCCTTGGCAGAGAGCTGGGCAAAGAAGTATCCAAACAAACTATTTTATGGAGAGATGTGTTGTCATTTATGCCATAAGCATGTCTAGTAAGGCTCATTACTGCAGGTAAGGGCTTGGAAAACTTAGTGCTTTTCCCAAATTCTGGCAGTCTGGTAGTCTGCAGCATCAGGTCACAGCTGGCCACAAACCCACAACCAAATTATGAATTGACTCTGCTGTGGAGCACAGGGACATGAACACCCAGGGCCAGAGCTGAGTCTCTCCAGAGGACATCTGCTTTGTCTGGGGTGAGGAAATATACATCCCTTTGCCACACGGTGTTTGTGTGAAGTCATTTGGACCATTGGTGGTGGTGTGGGAAAGTGGTACTGATGACCAGCCTTGATGAAAATGAGAGCCCAGCTGTGTAAGAGCACGAGTGAGTGTGGTCCTGGCCTCAGAGAGCAGCGAGTGCCTGCTGGGTTGGCTGGGGAAGCGTTCCAGCACTGCAGAGGCAGAGTGCTGCTGAGTGGGGTAGTGCTGTGGAGTCCAGAACATTCTCTGGCTGAGAGCAAGCCTGGAATTTGGAGCCTCTTATCTCTGCCTGTGATGATGGTTGGGAGGACCACCTGTGCTCCTGGCACCAATGCCATCGGAATGTCAGGACATGTGCCATGGACAGTGCTGTGCTGGGCTGCAGCTGAGGGGCCTGAGGAGCCCAAAATCTCCTGTTTCTCTCCTCTCACCTTGGCTTTCCTGTTCTCTCCTAGGGCACCTTGGACCTGACCCTGAAATCCTGTGTGAGGAGAAAGACTGACTCCATAGACAAAAGGTTTTGTTTTGACATTGAAACTAATGAAAGGTGAGAGGCTTCACATCTGGTGGCCCCAAACCTCACGGGCCTGCAGCAAATCCCTTTTTGCTCTCTGTTAAAAACAACTTTTCGTCCTCTCCCTGCCTGTCCCTGGGGGAATTCCGCGCAGGTCCGGGACCATCACGCTGCAGGCGCTGTCAGAAGCCAACCGAAGGCTGTGGATGGAGGCCATGGACGGGAAGGAGCCGGTGAGTGTTGCTGGGGCTGTTCCCGGCTGGAATGCGCTGCCCAGCAGTGTCCTCTGCCGGCGGGTGCTGCTCGGGATCAGCGCTGCACCCTCGCCCTGGGCTCCGTGCTGTTCCCTCAGCTCCCAATGCGGGTTTTGGCTTTCCCCTCTAAAATCTCTTGCTGTGCCAGCCCGCCTGAGGATCGGCCTTTCCGAGGCTGGTTCGCTGCTATTCCTGCTCCTCACTACCTGCTGGAGACGATGTTTTGTCTGTCCCTGCTCTTAGACACCTTTTCAAACGTGTCACTGCCCACCCTGCACCAGTGCTCTCCCATCTTTCTGAGCCTACTGGTGTTCCCTTCCTTCAGTCTGAGCAAAGCTCAGAGCCCTGTGCTTTGCCTACAGAACAGAGAATTTCCCTAGCAACAGGTGCCTCACTGAAATGCAGGGAGGCAGCAGAAACTCCTTGATTGTGCAGATAATGGGTTCTTGCCTAATTATAAAATGACATTTCTATGAGACATTGTCTTTTTGGCTGTGATTGCCTCTGGGTAATCTATGGCTGATTTATGGATGATTTATGGGATGCTGCATTTTCTTTCAGAAATAATTACCAAATCATGCTGATAATGTTTTTTTTTTCTCCCTCCCCCATTCCCTCTATCTTTTTCAGATTTATCACAGTCCCATCACGAAGCAGGAAGAAAGTGAGTCACTTCTGTTGCTGTTCTTCAGGCTCTGCTGTCACAGCCTGGAGGCCAGGCAGGATTTTCCTTGCAGATACACTCATCCTCAATTCCTGCTGAGTAGTAGCACTCTGTGACAGCAGTGTCACTTCTGTTCTTGTACCACAGCATCTGGAACTGAGCCCAGATAAGAATGAGTTGCACACAACTGCAGTGAGCAGTTTTTATTTAGCCAGGAGCAGTGGGATGTGGGATTCACTTTGAACCTCCAAACCCCAGTGAGAGATTCTGAGAATGTGTCCCTTAACAAAGGTTGTAACAGGGCAATAGAGGTGGCATTGAGTTCCCTGGATCTCCCACCCACCACTGTGTGCCATGTTCCCCTCTCAGCAGTGGGGTGTACTCTGCAGAGCCCTGGAACACTGAGACACCATGCAGAGCCCTGGAATCCTGCTGGGTGAAACCTGCATTCTGTCTGAGAGCTCACTTCATCAGCACTGTAACCAGCTGGCTCTAATGAGCACAGGGGGAGCATTCCCAGAAGCATGAGCACAAACCTGTGTGGCTGTGTTAACATCACACGCTGGGAGGAATGTGAAGCAGGGTTTCACTGAACAAACATTCTCTATTTGTAATAGATTGGAGCTGGTGAGAATTCCAGAGGTATCATAGCCCTCAGTATCAAGCACCAAGTGGGTCTGTGCTTACTCCTGGGGTAGGGCTAACAGACATCTGAGCTTAATGTTGCTGTTGTTCAGAGCAGAGAGAATCAGTATAAACAACCTGCTGAAAATGCAGGGATCCCATAGGATTCCCCAGCTCGGTGGAACAAGCCCTGTGCTCTGCTTTCCTCAGCACATCAAGCTGGATTGGTTTTGCTTTTTAATCCTAGTGATGTAGATAAGCAGAAATTAGAGTCCCATGATAGGGAAGAGCTTTAACTACAGCTTTTGCTCTGGAAGGGATTATTCAAGTCTTTATCAGACACAATCCGAATTATTTACACTATTATTATTATTAAACACTGATTTACACTGTTATTATTAAAAACAGAGAGGGGGTTAGGGAGCAGTGCTGCAACTCAAAATAAATTTGAGGGAAAATGGGAGAACATATGGAACTAATAACTCCTTGTGAGGGTGTCCAGAATGCTGGTGTTTTCCTGAGGGTGTAGGGGATGTGGCACAGGTGTGAACACTCTGTGTGCTGGGGCACTGCAGCTCCAGGTGCCGAGAGGGGCTGGGTCTGGGGGCTCCAGGGGTCTCCAGGAGTGCTCAGGCAGCTAACACAGCTTCCTTGTCCAAAACAGTGGAGCTGAACGAGGTCGGATTCAAGTTTGTTCGCAAGTGCATCAATGCAGTGGAGACCAAAGGTGAGGAGCTGAACCAGCCTGGCTGTGCTTCCCCATGGCCTTGAGTTACCCTGCAGTTCCTGCAGGACAGTGTTAGCCACTGACACAGGACTTTTAGCTCAGCGTTTAGCTGAGGAATGTGTGTTCTTCAGTTAAATGCATGTTCTTTGGGAGCAGAAATCCCACCTGGTCCAGAATGTTGTACCAAGTCAGTTGGGGTTGAACTTCCACCTTCATGCTGTTTCTGCTCGTAGTTTCCTCAGTTTTGGCCCTGAGCACACTGCTGGGCAGCAGGAGAACAGCTCTGGCAGCAGGTCCAAGTGGTGGCTGCAGGCTGCTTCAGCCCCAGCCTGTGAAGCAGCAGAAGCAGGTGGAGGGGTGGCAACTCATCCTCTGGGCTGTCACAAATCATCCAGCCTGCACCAGTGAACATCCAGTGAACATCACCAGTGTGGGACAGGGGTCTGGGTTCATCTCCACATGTCTGGGACTGTGGCAGCCAAGGCCCACTGGAGTGGGGAACAGGGGGGGCACAAAGACCCTGTTCACAGAGCCAGGAGAGACTGTGGTTCTGCCTGTCCCAGCATTGGCCAGTGCTTTCAGATTCTGTTTCAATGTGTTTGCCTTCTGTGAGGGTTTGAGCAAATCCATGATAAAGCAGCACCCCCAGAACTGGGGTGTGTGAGCTGGTGTGTCCCACGCCCTGGCTGTTCTCACCTGACAGTGACATGGTGGCCACGGCTACTGGGGGTGAGCAGAGCCCCTGCTGGCAGAGCCCAGGGGGTGGGACAGGGCCTGGGATACGGGACAGAACCCGGGGTGTGGGACAGAGCTCAGCAGCAGGAGAAGAGTTCCACTAGATGGGGCTTTTGGATCACCAGCGGGAAACCTCGGCTAACGCTCTTGGCTTTGTCCTCTTAGGAATCACTACGGAGGGCGTGTACAGGACTGTTGGCAGCAATATCCAGGTGCAGAAGTTGCTGAATGCCTTTTTTGGTAAGAATTCATTATTCTGTGCAATTACACTGTGCTGTTGTTGAATTGTTTGTGAGAGATAGAGAGGATCGGGTTCCACAGTGGGAAATATCCAGCATGGGTTTTGGTCCCTGCGACCCCTCTGAGGCTCATCTTCCCCTTCTTTCCTGGGACAACACGATGAGCTGGACTGGGAAGGTGGCCTCTGCAGGGAGCTTTCCACCCTGATGAAAGGTTTCTCCCTGGAAGGATGGGGACACCTCGCTGTGTGCAGTGTGTACGTTAAGGAATCAATGTGCATGTTAAGAAGTCAATGGATGTGTTCCTTCTGTGAGCCTCCCTGTGGCTGGATCTGTCTGCCATACAAGCTTGGCAGCTGGGGACAGTCTTTATAGTCTTGGCAGGTTGTGGGGCTCAGCAACACTGCTTTGTGCCAGGACAGGCACTTCTGGGCTGGGCCCTGGCTGAGGCCATCATTCCCTCACCTCATGGTCACCTGCAAACCTCTCGGGGATCTCTGGGGTCGATCCCCACCTGCCCGAGGCCAGGCCACTCTCCCCAGCCCTGCCTGGGGCTGGAGCACAGGGCAGGGATTGCATTCAGCTCGCTGCCTGTGTGCCTCAGGCTCACACCAGCTCAGACATCTGATGCTAACACAGCATTTAAAGCCTTTGGCTGTTTCCTATTGCTTCTGTGCTGGATGTTGTTTATTAAAACCATGGTTTGGACTGGTGTCTGGCTATGCCCAGTTCTCACAGAGCCATGAGTTCAGGCATCTGCCCAGCCCCACTGACCTATGATTCATTGCTGAGCCTCAGGTTCTATTGTTGCTTGATTCTCACCCTCCCTGTGAGCAGCTTTGTGGTTTTCTCCTCTGAATCCCACCAGTGAGTGGCTTTTTGTTTTGTTTATCTGCATGAGTCTGGGTAACCACTTGCCATCCCACTGCATATGAATGCACAGTGGAAAGTCCAATACCACAGAAATAACTGCTGCAGCAAAATTTTATCTTTAACCACTCTAAGAAGATAGATTTCATTTTTTTTTTAATCTCTAGTCCTATTTATTTTCAAAAATAAATCCTGCTGTTTATTTCTGTAGTCCAGCTTCCCCCCATCCTACAACCACATCCTTCACTTCGTGGTGCCACAGACATGATGTGGTTTATCTATCAGTGGGGGTAGGCAGGAGCAAACTGCACTTCCATGCTGCTGGGCCTCCCCTGAGCTCCCTCCTCTCCATGCAGCAAGAGGGAATGCTTCCAGAACAGCCTTCATGGGAGTAACTGCAAATGGGGGATTGGAGCTGGCATTGAGATTACTTTGGATGTCAGAAAGCTTGGCTTGGACCTGTTGAAATGTATTGTTTCTGCTAGCCTTGGGAAAAAATAAACTATAGAGAATATGCACTCAGTGACTTTTCAGCACTACTTAAATTTTACCTTGTGCTTCCCTCTTGGTCCCTCATTAGCACTGCTCCCCAGCCTCTCCAAAATCCTGACACTGGTGCTGTTTTTCTGCTTTTCCCAGCCATGAGAATCAGGAGCTCTTTGTATGCTGCTGTGCCTTTATGTGTCTCAAGGGGAAGCCCCCACCCCAAGCAGGCTGTTTATTAGCAACCTCTGAATGAACTTTATTCTAAAACCTTTTCATTCTTCCTGCAGATCCAAAATGCCCCGGGGACGTGGATCTCCAGAGTGGGGACTGGGACATCAAGACCATTACCAGCTCTCTGAAGTTCTATCTCAGGTAGCACTGCGCCCCGAGGAGACAAAGGGCACTGGGGCTGATCCGATGAAGGGTGGAATGAGCTGCCAGATATTCACATCTGGCTGTTGAAAAGGGCAAAGTGACAAAGGCTTTGGGAAGAGGAATGGTAAATATGGGTGTTGCAGAACCCCCAAATCCCATGGGAAGAGCTGTTTCACTGATATTGACTGCAGGGGGAGATGCCACTGGGACCTGGTGGCCCTGAGGGATGAGCCAGTTTGCCCATTGGTCCCAGATGGGTCATGACTGGGCCACAATGCCCTGCAGAGCTCAGTTTTCTTTCTGGTTGTTGCAGGAACCTGTCTGAACCCGTCATGACGTACAAGCTCCACAAAGAGCTGGTCCTGGCTGCCAGTAAGTCCCACAGCTTCCCCACTGATGGCCCCTGGCCCTGCTCTCCCCAGCCAGGGTCCATCCAAACCACTTGGCAGAGCTCTGCCAGCCCAGCTCCGTGGTGTCCAGCTGCTTCTCCTGTAGAAAGAGCAGTGGCTCTGTCCCCCAAGTGCTTATCTGTGCAAGGGATGTGGTGCTGGGTGTTCCCTTCCCTCCTTTGCTACTCCAGAGCCCTTCCCTCAGACAGGGTCTTGTGCTCTCACAGGGTCTGGAGAGCCAGAGGATGTCACTCACTTGAAAGCAGCACAAGTGTGCCACAAGAATTGTTTCCCCCTAGTCTTGATATATTTATTGTAAAACCTGTGAGGGAATGGGATGTACTGTTGCCACCCAGGTGTTCCCTTTAGGTTGTGAAAGTTGTCCTGGGATGTTGAAAACAGAGTGTCTACCAGTACTTGGAAGACATTTCTCTGCTGTAGCTGCTGGGATTGAGTCACAGTTGGGAATAACAAAGGTCAGCCAAGAAGCACAAGTGTAGTGCCAGGGCTTCACCTGTGCTGAGCCAGCACATCCTCAGCTGTCACCTCATTGTGGCCATTGCAGATAAGCCGTGACATTTGTGAGCCAATGCCCTGTGAGGGAGACAGGGATGCTGGAAGCTGCTCATCACCCTCAGCATGGGAGTGCTGGCATCTGGAAATGTGTGGCATTAGAGCATCCCTCATCCCACTGTGCCTCCAGAAGTCACCAGGAGACTGGGAGAGTGCCCACTCACGTCTTCATGTGTCCCTCTGGAGAATGAGTAACACCCATTCTTTCTTGGAAAGGGAAATGTTCCACCACTTGCTGGAGGTGGTCAAGCCCAGGATTTATTCGTTTCAGAGCTGGTTAAGCCCATGATGGCTGGGTGTGAGCCAGACCTTTATCCCTTCCCTGCCCTCCCTCAGAAACTTGCACCACTGAGCTTCCCAGCCACCCAGATCCCACACTATTCTTCTCACACTAAGTATTTTATTGTTTCCTGATTATTTATGCTTCTAGGGATGACCTCTTTGGGTCAGGGACTCAGGTTTTTTCCCTGCAGGATATTTTAGGTGTTGTTCAGTGTCAGAGCTCTCTGGGCTGATAGGACTCCCAGAGTGAGGCTGTGTGCTCCCAGGTGTGTGGGACAAGGGTGCAAAGGGGAGGACCTGCCCATGCCCAGCCTCTTTTGGAATGTGTCCCTGGGCTCCCTTTCAAGGTCCATTTCTTCCTCTTTCCACTTCATATTGTTTCTCACAGTGTTCATCCTGTTGCTGTGAAATCTCATTTCCCCCTGCTCACTCCCATGTTGCACAGGGAACAGCTTCCACAGGTTTCCTTTGGCTTTATATTTCCCTGGTGTATGTAGTTTGAAAGTGTTGGGTACAAATTCTTTTCTTCTTTGTGTTCCTGCTTCCCAGAGTCCGAGAACCTGGATTACAGGCTGGGAGCCATTCATGCACTGGTCTATAAACTGCCTGACAAGAACAGGGAGATGTTAGAACTCCTCATCCAGCACCTTGTCAAGTAAGCAGATGTTTTCCTCTAAAACCAAAGAAAGGGGAACAATGGAATCAGCAGAACAAGCTTTTTCGGGAGGTCGGGTTTGCAAAATTTTACCCACCATGGTCCCCTTGGGAATTTCCATGTGGATTGCACAAAGGGAGTGAACATCCTTGCTGCCCTCTGCATGACGTGATGCTTCTCTTTCTGGTTGTTCCTTCTATCCCCTTTCAGACATGCACAGAGCAGGAAATGATTTAAAAATTAAAATAGTCTCTGAGATCAGGGGCTGTAAATTATCACCCCTCAGAGATTTATTGGAAACCACCACAGTGTGCTCCTATATTCAGTTCTCTTCCTTCAGAGAGACGGAAAACTAAAGCCAGAAGTCAGTTCTGGATAAAAGGGATAGAGGATTTAAATGATTCCTTTTGTGTATATGTTGTGCAGATAACTTTTGATTGCAGAGTTAAAGTGGAGCTGGGAGTGGGAAGAGATCAAATAAAGATGCTGTCAGCACGTTGCTCTCTCCAGCATCTGTCCAAACCAAATGTGTGTGTCAGAGCTAGAGCCATGTTTGTCACTGCTGGGAAACAAATTCTGAAACACAATGAAGAAAACGGAATGACTGATTCTTAGTGTATCCTGGTTTTTGGAGGTTTTTTTTTGGAATAAGATCTGTTTGGAGAAAACCAAACCAAACTCTATTCCTCCTTGCCCTGCTCTCTGCAGCGTCTGCGAGCACAGCCGGGAGAATCTGATGTCACCGTCCAACATGGGGGTGATCTTCGGGCCCACCCTCATGCGAGCCCAGGAGGACACCGTGGCAGCGATGATGAACATCAAGTTCCAAAACATCGTGGTCGAGATCCTGATCGAGCACTTTGGGAAGGTACGGGGCAGCCCCGGAGCAGCTCCGGCTGCTCCCGCCTGCTCCTGCAGACTGTTGCTGTGGCAACGCGGCAGCGCTCCGGCTCCTTCTGGAGTCTCCTTGGGCTGGCTTTATATAACACGCTGCTCTGAAAGGCTTCAGGAGGAAGCAAAGAGGAGCAGGTGTGCTGCTCAGTGTTGCTGTTATCTGGCCCCAGAGGAAACAGCAAATCTGGGCATTTTTGCCTTTTTTTTTATTTTTTTTTAAATAAGGGGAAGCTTTATACAAAAAAACCTTATTGTATGATTGGATATTACCGGGCTTCACTCTTTCCTTTGCTAGACAGGAGCTAGAACAGAGCAGAATTGGTTTTAATGGGCACAGTCCAAGATGAGACACTGCACAACTGTGGAAAAAACCTAGAGCAGACAACTGTTGAACGTTTGATGGAAGTAATTCAGTTGTGGATGCGTTCAGATGCAGATACAGGGATGTTGTGGAGATGGTATGGGGAGTCTGAGGGAGCTGCTGCCTGGAGGGAAGGGGAGTCTGAGGGAGCTGAGGCTGGTGCCCATTGCCCTGGGCCACGCTCTCCCAGGACAGAGAGCCCTGGAGAGCCTCCAGTCTCATCTGCCTTCCATGGATCTGCTCTGGGTATTTCAGCCTGAGCATTGCCCATGTGCCCAGGGTCTAGTTGCTGGGGTGGTGCTGAAGATGCACGTGCAGACAGCAGCTGTGTCCTGTGGAGTTCTGTCTTTGGAAAGCAAAATATTCCGCTGTGTCTGTGCTCGCACTTGCTCTCAGATACCCAACACCAGCTCAGGGGTGTCAGGTGGCTGGGGAATGACAAGAGCTGGGTGTTAATATTGAAAGCTGGAGCATCCAGAGCAGCAGATCCCGAGCAGGGAGCAGGTTACTGCCCTGGTAACAGCCCTGGCTTCCAAGGAGTGAGTTTGGTTCTCCAGCTTTTCCCAGCAGAGTACACAGTGTCCAAACCTCTCTCATGCCTTAGAGGCAGAAGTGAGTGGAGCCATTCATTCAGGGATGCTGCTTGCTGTGAGGGGGCTGGGGCAGCTCCCAGCATACAAGGCAGCACATGGGCAGGGGCAAAGCCCCCTTTGGAAAAGGAAGAGGCAGCCAAAGCTAGAACAGCAAGGTTCTTGCAACAGGGATGGAGAGCCAAAGCAACCAGATGGGGACCACATGGGGGTATGAGACCAGATGAGAGGGTGAGACTCAGCTGTGATGCCAAGAATTGAAAAGGGATGAAAGAGCTCCGAGAGGCTTCTGAGGACCCACACCAGAAGCCCATGGAAACACCACCTAATTCCTTTGTAGGTCTCTGTGTACACTTGTACAAAGTTCCCACAGAAAAATGGGGACTGGTTTGTGTCTGGGATCTCACACGCTCGCTGCAGAGATAAAGCTCAGTGCTCCCCTCCGTACAGCCTGCGGCTCTGTGAATCAACACAGCCTGCCACCTCTGAGAGCTGGGATGACAGCTTTAATTAAGCCAGATGTCCTTTTGCTTGCTTTTAATTTCTTCGGCAATAAGGTGAAGTTAGTCACATTTATTAGATTGAGTTTATAAGTTCGGCGTTGGAGCTGAGAGTGTCTTCAGCTCACACATGAGCAAACAGCTCAGATGAGTCTTGGTGGAAGAGGGGATGTGGGTTATATGGTGCAATCTGAAGACTCTGAGGACAAAGTAACTATTCATGAAGTGTTTGTGGATAATTGCTGTTTCCACAGCTCATGTTTCAATGCCGTGGTTAAATTAAATAGGTTGATTGTTCTGGAAGCACCTTCTTCCCTGTACAAACCTCCTTAAGGTGAGGGTCTGTCAATATCTTTGTACCTTTAGGTTATTTAACTTGGATTTTCAATTAGCAGTAAATCAGAGCCTGCACCCACCTCTTAAACACAGTCATTTGTGGTGGGTTTAACTTGGGTTTCAGGTATTGAAAACAGTATTCTTTGGTACTTGTATAAGTGTCCATGGGGATCCTAATGTTTCTTTTAACAGGATTGGGTTCTGGTCAGGATATAGGGATGATGTTGATATTTGCAAAAAATTTCCCTCCTGCAGGCAATCCTTTACTGTTTTAATAATACACAAGGTATTGCTTTTAATTTATGGGCTGCTATGTCACAGCAAGTCCCTCTGAATCCAGGCAGAGAGAGTACTCCAAACCTTGGGTTTTGGAGCAGGGAACATGTCCTGCCCCTGCCCAGGGCAGAGCCCGGCAGGCAGTGAGCCAGCACCCGCCCTGTGTCACCAAACTCTGGAGTGTGGGGATTTTTCCCGGCGTGGGTGTGGAGTCTTCCCTCACTGGAGACATTCCAGAACTGTCTGAACACAATGCTGTGCCATTGCTTTAGGGAGACTCTGCTTGAGCAGGGAGGATGGACCAGGTGACTCACTATGAGGCCTTCCAGCCTGAACCATTCTGTGATTCTGTGTTGTTCCTCCTCTCCTCGTGCAGAGTCGACCAGGCTGTCTGAGCAAAGCCTGGTCCCAGCACATGGATTAATCTGAAGCCAGCCCAGGCTGGGCCAGAGCAACCTGACCGTGGGCTGTGGGGAGCTGTCTGCCTCTGCCCACCCTCCCCAGGCACACACTTGGGACCAAGGAGCTTAAATTGGGGACATGTTTTCCTCTCCCATCCCCCTTCTTGGTCTCCTAGCCCTGCTCTTTGGCCCAGAGAAGAAGGAATATACTTTTGGTTTGAATTACCAAAATGAGGCACTTAATCAAAGCAGAATGTCACATTTCTTCATGTTAAGATTTTTCTGGGTGATGCAATAAAGTTGTTTTTCCATATCGAATTGTGACCCAAGGGTGTGGTGACCCGGCATGCTGGTGGGGCTGGCACAGCTCTCCTCCTCTGGGCTGGAGCCATGAAGGGACCAGCTCCACATCTCCCAGGGCAGGCAGTGCAGCCTCTGGGCTCAGCAGCTCAGGCCACCCCTCCATAGTAACTCAGGCTTTAAAGTCTGATAAAACTTCAGTTAACATCGCTGGGAAGAACACAGGAGCAGCTGCTTTGGGCCTTGATATGGTGTTTCAGCTCTTCGGATGTAATTCTTTTTCAGCTTTTAAAAAGCTGTGTCAGAAATAAGAACTTCTTAATTAATCCCAACCAAATATATGCCACATGACCAGTGAGAAAAGGAGATAAAGCTTATCTGTAGCATTGATTCTATGCCAGTATTTCATCCCAGGTAATTTCCTGCTGCCAAGCACGTCATTGTAAGCCAAGAGCTGAAGGGTTTTAGTGTTAGATCTGGAACAATGCAGGGCTGGTTTGGGTGTTTCAGGGATGGTATCTCTTTGACGACGGGAATCTTGATGTTGGTCAGGAGCTGTCAAAGCTTCAAAGCCTCCCTCATCTGCTCATGGGGAATTTGTCTGTGTTTGTGATCTTCCTGCTGAGCCACAGGGATGGTGCCATGGTGGGGACGGCGCTGTGGTGGGGACAGTGTCAGTAGTGGGGACAGTGTCAGTGGTGGCCACTACCCCCCTCTGTGCTGGGTGGGGGCACCTGCAGCAGGAGGTGAGGCAGCAGCCCCTTTGTGTCGGGTCACCTGAATGTGTCTCCCCTTACAGATCTACTCTGGCCCCCCAGAGGACACCACAGCCCCCCCGGTGCCCCCACCCAGGGTGGCTGCCCGGCGGCACAAACCCATCACCATCTCCAAGCGTCCCCTGAGGGAAAGACCCGTCTTCTTCGGAGCCTCTGTGGAGGAGAGCGGAGGTCAGTCTGGCTGTTCCCTGATGCCTAACCTGCCTTTCACCCCTCCTGCTTCCTGTTACACCTTTCCAGGAGCAATGGAGGTAACAGCAGCAGGGCTGCACTTCCCAGGTCCTGGACAGGCAGTGAGGGCTGCTCAGAGAAAAAGGAGAGCCAAAACCTCTCATATATTGGTTGCATCATGTCACAAGTCAGACTCTGTGGGATTTGGGTTTTTCTGATACCTGCTGCTTTCTCCATTAGCTAAACTAAGGCTGGTTCTTGCACAGGAGAGGCCCAGAGGAAAGGTTTTGTGGTATCAGAGGCACAAGTGCAAAAGGAACTGCATGGGGAGTTGTGGGATGGTAGCCAGGGAGGGCTGTGCTGTGGGAAGCCCAAGGTCTTAAGCTGGCTCAGCTGCTGGCAGTTCCACATCCAGAGCAAGGACTCCAAAGACCTTTTTCAGGCCCAGTGATGATATTTTCTAGACAAAGTTAAACTCTGGCATTATGACATTCAGCATTTTCTTACAGTCAGCTGGATTAACAGCAAAGGGCCCATCAGCTTAAAATCGTATTTCTTCACCTGATTTGCTCTAATTGTCACTGCAGGCTGTGCCCTGATTCCATAGTCACCAAAGAGCTGGAAAGTCTCTTTCTCCATTAGTTTTCAGAGCTTTGATGATGTTTAGGTACAAAGTGCATTTTGTGATACTGGCAAAACATGATTGATTCACATTGCTCTTTTAGAACTCCCAGACTGCTAATGCAGTTGGGGCTGGCCTTGCATTTCAATGCTTCCCTGACCTGGGAGAAGAAGCATTCACCTTGGACCACCCCGAGGCTGCAGGGAGCAGTTGGGGTCATAGCAGAGCTCCTGCTCCTGCATCTGTAGCACAGCAAGAGGGGTGGCACGAATGGCTTTTGGAGGGACATCAAGTGCAGTACCCGACTAACCCCACGGCTCTCTGCCCTCTCGTTTCCACAGCAGAGCAGCTCTGCCAGACCCCCAATGGCAGCGGCCTGGAAGCCCCCAAACCCCTGCACCGCAGCCGCCTGCCCGCGCCCCGGCCAGGGGGGGATGATCCAGGGCGTCCCCCCACTGAGAGCCGGCCCCAGCCACGGCCTGAGCCCGAGCTGGGCAAGCTGGGGAGCAGGCTGCAGGATGGAGTGGCAAAACCGGCTGGCAGGGCAGCCAACGGGGTGGTGACCAGCCCTGCCCTGAGGACTGCCACACTGCAGGCCAGGAGACCGGCGCCCCGGCCGGGCATCTGTGGCAGAGAGGGTGAGTGTGCACCAGGGGCCTGGCCAGAGCCAGGCAGCAGTGCCCTGCTCCCAGGGGAAGCCAGAGGTGCCTGAATCAGCCCTCCCTGGGGTGGGTGGTGGCCTTCTCCTCTTGAGTCGTCTTGATGTAGCTCAGCAGGAGGGGCTGGGAGACCACAACAGCCTAAGGCATGGGCACAGGTAAAGTCTGACACTCATTCTGTGTTGACTTGACTCTTAAAGACTTTAAAGGGTAAAGTGAATAGCAAGGTTGGCTGGATCTGGGGAAGAAAAGCAGCCAAGGATAGGACAGGTAGTGTCACTGTCCAGGATGAAAGCTCAGCTGCAGGAATCACCAGTTTGTGCTGTTCCTCTCCCTTTCACAGAGCAGCACTGCACAGCGCCTGGTTAACAACACTTGTCATTCCCAGGAAGTATCAGCTTCACAGTCAGCAACTACACCGAGTTTGTCCTTGCAGGTCCAGCTCCAATCCCTTTTCCCAGTGCCAGGAAGGCTGTTCTGGGGCAGGTAGTGTGGGAACTTCCTTTCCCTGGACTGTCTCCCTCCATTCTGGCTATTGAGAGATTCAGTGAGAGAGCGTTGAGGCAGAGGCACAGAACTAAATCCACAGACCTGTTCAGTGCCCCTTCATAAATATCTGGCCTCTGTCAGAGCTTCCTGCTCAGTGTTTGTCCTCCCCATCCCTGCAGGTGACTGTGACGGTGTCCCTAAGCCACGTTCCCATGGTGATAAGCCCGTGATAACGCGTCCGCCTGTGAGACCTCCGGATCCACCGTGCCGGACTCCCATCCCTCCAAAGCTGGAGCAGAGGCCAGATCTGATAGCAGGGACAGCAGAGGAGATGCCCTCATCTGTGTAAGCCAGCAGCCCACGGAGGGTGCATGTTGTCAGTGGGGGCACCTGGGGGCTCAGTGGCTGGAGCCCGTGGATGTCCCCTTGGCACCGGTATGACTGCAGGTTTGAGTGTCACGTGGAAAGCTGAGCAGAGGGCATGGTCTTGGAGGGGAGTGGGACCACAGCAAAGGCAAACATAAAGCTTTGGAACTGCTCAAGCACAGCCCCAGGGCTGAGCCTTCCCCCATCCCCTCCCCTACTGTTCTTGGGTCGGTGGAGCTGAGCCCCTCCCTGCCTGCCCCCAGCAAATCTCTCGAATGAGACAGTTTTTGGGGCAGGACAAGATCCAACTTGGATCTGCTTAAGGAAACTGGATGGAGTTCAGCTTCATCTCATCCTCAGATTTCTTTCAGATCTTAAGAGAGTCAGAAACCCTGCTGGCTTTAGTGGGAATTAACTGAAAGAAAACAAAAGGTGCTATGAGGGTCAGCTCTGTGCCAGAACTGCCTGGGAGAGCTTCTTTTTCTTGAGCTCAGGTGGGAGCACATAAACACTGAAGGAAAGACCATAAAGAGGATGGATGCACAAGGGATTATAGGCAAGAGCACAGAAATAATGACTGGATGTGGCACTCAGTGCTATGGTTCAGTTGGTGTGGTGTTTGGTCAAAAGTTGGACTCCATGATCTTGGAGATCTTTCCCAACCCAAATGATTCCATGATTCCATGGTTCTATAAGCAGCCCAGCCAAAGTGCTGGCAGGTGGTGTGAGGGCAGAGCGGGTGCAGAAGGAGCCCAGCAATGCCTTGGCACAAGAACTGTCAATTGAAAGTGATCTCTGCAGTTCTGCCAATGCTGCAGCTCATGCCCCTGGCACAGAGCACAGAGCAGATCTCATTAGCAAATTGCCAGGTTGAATCAGAAGAGAAACTTCTCCTGTTTTCTTTGCAGGGTGGCCTCTAGGACCAAGTTCTTTGAGACGGCTTCCCGAAGAACAGGCAGGTAAGGCTGGCACGAGGAAGGTGGCACGTGGATAGCAGCAGCCCTGCAGCACAGGGCTCCCTCTGAGGCAGAGCCAGCACGAACAGCCCCAGCCCCAGGCCTGCCTTGTCTCATACTCACCAACAGCAGAAATGCTGAAACTAAACAAAGAGCACAAAGTGTAAAATGTGAGTCCAGATACAGACTTGATAAGTTAAATCTGCCAAGTGAGAAACATCCCTGTGGATCCCTGTTACCATGTGTGTGGATCTGCGTGGTGTAGTGCCTGTTGTACTCGGCCTTTGTGGGAAGATGAGGTCCTGATGAGGGCTGGTTAGGTCCCAGCAGCTGCCAGGAGAGCATGGCTGGTCCAGCACACAGGGTGTGCAGACAGGGAGCTAGGGGGTTATGGGGACACAGCATGGGCACCAAAGCCCTTGGCTTTGAGTGGCAGCAGGTGCCATTTGTGATTATATTTGCCCAAATAAGCCTCAGCTTCCTACTCTGAAAAGCTGCCAAGCTCTGCCCAAGGGAGGGCAGGTTTGTGTGTAAGTCTGAGAACTGCTGCTGCTGGTACTGAGAGAGAAAACATTTGTTCTATTGCAAAACAGACCCCTCCCTGCCCAGTACTCAGCCTCGAGCAGCTTATGGAGCTGAGTTGGAGCTTGCTCCTTGCATTCATTTTTTTCTCTATCCTTCTGCTTCTTTCTATCCAGTTCTTCGTCACCACAAGGCAGGATCCCAAGTGATGAGAGCTGAGGCTAAAGGTACGTGTTTATGACAATAAATCAAATAATAAACTGAAAGCAGACATGTAAGACAAAGTCAGTATTTATGGGGTTGTGGGCATCCAGTGGTTTTGCCATTACTGCTGGGTTTGCACTGCTGCACAGAACACAAAGCCTGTTTTCTTCTTCCAGGCTTTGTAAGCACACCTCAGCCCAGCTGGACCAAGGAGACTTTCTGTGCCTGTGACCCAGGAGTCAGAGCTGAGCCTTGCCAGCCACAGTGCCCTGGAGAGCAGCTATCTTACCGGACGATGATTTCCGAGCCACAAAGGCTCAAGAAATTAGGAGAGGGAGAACACGATGGAGAGCAGGTCCTGCCCACACATCTGTGTTGAACTGTCCCCTGCCCTCCCACCTCTCCTTCCTGCAGGCTGTGACAGTGCCCATGTGTGCCTGTGCAGGTGATGGCAGCATGAGCAGGGCTGGGGCACACAGACCACCTGTGGAAGGGACTGTGGAGCCACTGTTCACCTGCTCACTTTTAGGAAACACACCTTGAAAAGGGTGTTCGGGCAGCTCGAGGGCTGAGTCCCTGTGTTTGGATGCAAGGGCAAAACAGCTGCAGTCCCCCTTTGCCTTGAGAAGCGCCTTTCTTTGTGCTTGTGTCCCTCACTTGGTGAGCTGTGCTGTGGTGTCAGTGTGTGGGACAGCCGTGACTGGGAATGCTGCCCATGGTGACCCAGGCTGAGCAGGGACAGGAGAACTACTGTGTTCAGCTCTGTGGGATATCTCCTCATCTCCTCCTGGATGTCCCTGGCCTGGGACACCACGCTGACAGATGCAGGGGGGCCAGAGGCTTGGCCTGAGCCATGGCTGCAGCCTTGCCTGGGGTCAGCTCTCAGGCAGCAGCCTCCAAGGGAGCAGCTGGGGGAAGGGGGCAGCACGAGCTCCTCCTCTTCCTCTTCCTCTTCTCCACTGTCTCCTCTTCCATGTGAGCCACACTCCCACCAGATCCACTTCTCACAGACCCACCAAAAAGTCTCCATACTGGGTGATTGCGGTGGCCAGCACAGAGGTGCTGAGGATCTGAAATTCACTGTGGGTTAAATCCATTGTTTTTCTAAGAACTGCACAGTTTCTTATTTGCTTGTTTAGTCATTTCCAGCACGAGATGCCCAGTCTGTCCCTCAGCTTGGCCCTGTGGATGATGTCCATTGGCCCGGGAGGTGTCCCTGGCCAGGACCTCTGTGCAGCCCTGCAGCAGTAGAGGCTTGTCTGTTGCTCCAGCTGCCACCAGGGCCCAGCTCCAGGGCTATGCATGGCAGAAAGCAGCTTCCCCACTTCCTCCACCTGCCCAAAGATGACTCCCCCCTTTTGAATGGTTTTCTTTAGGTGCTGAGAGTATTTGCAAAACAGTGGCCAAACATTCCCACAGCTGCTTCCCGGGTGCTCCATCCCTTGAGCTCGCTGTGTCCTGCCTGGCACAGGCCCTTCCCACCTCCTGGAGCTTTGCCTCTGTGTGACCTCGTGTCTCTTATTGCTGAATGGCACACACTGGTGCTCACGTGTGTCATGTGCATGGTGCTCTCACTCCCTTGGCTTCAGCAGTGCCCCAGCTGCTCCCTCCTTTGGTCCTGGCATATGAAAGTGGCTTTAAAACCAAACCAGCCCTGTGCTGTGGCAGTTGAGGCTGAGCCACATGCACTGGCAGCACCTGGGGCTGTGCTGGGCCCCTCATGCTGCAGCCCCTCACCAGTGGCTAAGGACAACACATGGTGATTCTGATCAGGAATCTCTGAACAGGTAGGATGGAGCTGAAGCTGGAGGGAGCCACTCTGACCAGCCTGGCAGTGGGGCCAGCTGCCTGCAGTCCATCAACCCCTGGCCAGCATTTCCCAACTGTCTTTCTTGCTTTGGGCTGCTGTTTGGGGACCCCTTGTCCGTTTGGGAAGCTCCTTGGGTTCTGCCAATGCACATGGCCCTGGAGGTGACATTCTGCAGGAGCAGTGGCTTGTCACACCCTCCTCCTGCTCATGCCCACTACCCAGCACAGGCCCCCAGGACAGAGCCGGGCTCCCTGGGTAGGGAGAATCCAAGGGTGGTTGGGTTTCAGTCTGACAGTGTGAGCAGTGGGGAGAGGCAGCTTCTTGCAGACTATCTCATGGTGTCCTTTTAAAGTTGTCACTTGTATGTCTGTACTGATTTTTCCTGCACCTGTGGGTGCAGCTGAACACTGGGGACCAGCAGCTGGAGTGCTGGGGAGTGCTGGTTGTGCTGGCAGGGGGCTGTGGGGTCCAATCCCTGCTGCCATGAGGCAGAGTCCCTGCTGCCAGTGGCCCAGGAGTGACAGCTGGGAACACGGGATCACCCTGTGCAGCACAGCAGCCCCCCAGCATCAGCCCCGGAGCCATTGTGATGTGTACAAGCTTAGGTTACTGCAAGTGTTTATAAAGTTTCCATGAAGTGAAACAACCATCTCAGTGTGTTTAATTCCTCTTCACCCCGTGCCCAAGTGCTGCCCCTGCTGCCACCGCCTCTGCAAAGAGGTCCTGCTTGGGGGGCCCAGCTCTGTGCTTGTCATCACATAGGGCTGTGTCCATGGGATTGGGAGTGCCCTGGGCACTGCCATAGCCCCACTCTGGGTTTGCAGTACCCAAAGCTGATTTTCTGCATTTTCTGACTGGAGAAGCTGCCCTACCAAGGCTGAATATTCCTGCGCTTGCCACAGTGCCTGGACAGCGTCCTGTGCCATGTGTCACTGAGACTCCAATTTTCCTGTGACCAGCAGTGGCTTCTATCCATTCTTCTATTCTATTGCCATCTATCCACCACTCTTTTCCCCTCCTCACCTCTGTTTTCCCTCGCTTTTTGACTCTGACATTTCGCACCAGCGCTTGCTTTTCAGGCCTCTTGCTTTTCTTTAACAGCGAGCCCTCTCTCAGGAGAGAACAGCTTTCTCTCTCTGAAATGGGAACCTTGCAGCCCGGATTTCTGGGGAAGCCTGGCAGAGGGTGTTCCTGGGGGCCCAGGGACAGCCGAGCTGCCCCCAAAGCTGCGAGGGTCCCCAGCTGGAGAAGGAGAGCATTTCCACCCACACCCTGCTCAGGACTGGTCGCTGTTTTCGGGATCCTCCTGCGATTATCTGGTGCGGGCCCTGCCCCGCCCGCGGGCTCCGGAGGCAGCCCGGGCCGGGTTTGCCAGCCCGGAGAGGCCCGTGCCGTGCCCTGGCCCCGGGCCCAGGCAGCCGGAGCACTCCCGGGACGGGCACGGACACAATGCACCTGGAGCAGCAGCTCGAGGGTTTCCTGCTTGATTTTTCTGGCTTCTTGTTTCTCTCAAAGGTTTCCTTGTGCGGCTGTAACTTTTCCAGGGCTGGATGCATTCAAAACAGCAGCTTTAGTGGGGAACTAAACTTTCCTTTCCTCACTAGGCCTTGTATGAAGTGGTCATGAACTGGAATGAGCACTGAGGCACTGCCCCAACAATCCTCATCTTCCAACCCACAGGTGCCTGGCTTGCTTTCTTACAGAAAACATTTGGATTTAATATGAACAAGAAAATTATTTTCCAGCACAAGTAAAACCTTTCAGGTTTTTATGGAGAGAAGATAACAAAATAAGCAGTTCCAAAGTTTGAGCCCGAGCCTCAGTGAGTTCTTCCCAGAGGAAGAATTTGAAGGGGCCAAAGACTCTGCAGCAGACACATCTGTGTGATAAATTTAGAATTGAAATACACTTAGTGGAGCACTGACATCTGAAATTTACATGCTATGCAGAGACCCATGAAGGCGCTGGAATCCACCCACGTGGGACTCCCTGGAGGATCGGAGACAAAGTTTTCAGCTCTGTAGCTCTCCCTGACCCATCCCACTGCACAATTCCCCATCTGGATACTCCGAGCTGGGAGCAGCTCCCTGCGCTGGGCGGGTTCCTGGCAGCCCTTAGCAGGTTTCTTGGCCCGTTCACATGGCTGTAAATCAGGTCGGGCCTCCAAAAAATCCTGTGATTGGCTTAAACAATCAGGAGATGCTTTGAACCAATAAAGGCCATACTGTTTTTCATTTTGTGTGTTTTCAGAAGTTTAAGAAATGCTTTAACAGCCTCTGCCAGTGTCTCTAAGAGCTCCCGCAAGGCAGAAGTTCTGAAGATTCTTGAAATCCCGTGTAAAATGTGGCCATGCCCATGAAGGCTCAGAGAGGCAAGGCCCCAGGAGCTCCATCCTCCCACAGCTCCATCCTTCCTCGCTCTGTGTCCTGCACACCCCGACTCCCTTCAGTGCCTTGGCCCCACAGGCTGTCCTGGTGGCCACCACACTGTGCCACCACACCATGCCACCACACCGTGCCACTGCACCCACCCTGCTCCTATGGGATGGGACAGGGGGCATGCCAGGCCCTGCTTGCCCTCCCCTTGGTGCCTGGCCACTGCTGGCAGAGGGAGGCAGCAGCAGTTTTGGGTAAGGAGCAAACCCCAGCGTTGGCTGATGTCCCTCGTGTCAGGGCACTCAAGTCAGTGTGACCCTGCTGAGGTCTGTGGCTGCCTGAGCCTGTCCTGGGAGCACAGACACAGCCCTGACACCATGGAAGGCACACAGGGCTGGCTGCCAGTGCAGCAGGGTCACACTGCTGGCACTCCCAGGCCCCCAGGGAGGGGAACCACTGCCGAAACAGCCATTTGACAAAACTCATCAGTATTCTACAAAACAGAACTTCTTTCTGTTTTAAAAATATCCCATGTTCTGCTATGAGGAGAAGAAAAAATAAATGACCTTAAAGCATGGGGCCGTTTTGGGGTTTTCATGATGTTTCCATGATTTCACTTGTCTTCTTCATGGTAACTGGACTTTCTCCTGTGAGATTGGTGTGCCGTTCTGCCAGGGAGCCAAGGCTCCCAAAGGCAGCTCTGGAGCCCACCAGCATGTGGCTCATCCCCAGTGCTGGCATGGTAGCTATCACCATGCTGCCAGGCCCCACAGCTCCCACAGTTAGGAATGGTCAGGGAGGACAGCAGATCCCCTGTGACCTGTAGCTCCTGCTGACCACTGTGGGGGGCATGCAGGGTGTAGGATGTGGGATGCAGGATGTCCTGCAGAGGTGGCTGCAGCATAACAGGGCAGAAGGAGTTGAGTGAGGTGGATTTGCCCTTCAGCCAGTTCTGACCTGGCAGCCCCCAAACAGTGGCCTCACTGTCCTCCCACAGACACTGTTCAAGGCACACAAGTTCAGGGCCATCAGAGACCGAGGCCAGTGTAAGCCCAGGATTTGTAGCCACTGAGGGTCCAAGTCCCTCATCCCGTAAGGCACTGGACCAGTGGCTCCTGAATGTCCCTGGGGACTTTGGTGTGCAAGTGGCCATTTGGCAGGTGACACTGGGGCTGACTCAATACTCAGTGTCCATTAAGGGTGAATTTTGAAAATAACACATTCATTTTTCACTGTGACTCAGAGCAAGGGATGGGATTAGATTCCTTGCGGATGACAAAACCAAAGGTTTTTGTTTTCTTGGCACACTGTTCTTCAGCTCATGGGGCACGGTGTGTGGACTGCTGCTGTGCAATTACACACCAGGCATTGCCAGGTATTTGTGGCCCAGTGAGCTTTTTTTTTTTCCCAAGCTCTTTGCTTTGTCTCAGTGAATCAGGTCTTGGCCCTGGACAGGATTCACATCTGTGCCTTGAATTAACAAGTGGCTGATAAGCGTCTTCTTTATTGCTCGGAGAGCATAGGTCAATTTTATAAAGACGTTCCAGAAGAACGGATTTACAACTGTTCATAAAGATACCAAAACCAATGACAAGAGGAGGAGGACACTGGCCTTTATTAGCTCCTTGCTTTGAGAAATACATTAATCAAATGAAATTCAATTTAAAAGACCCAAATATATGAAAGGATTAGCCAATTGATATGTAATTGAATTATGAATTCAGATGTGATTAATAGTGACTGTGAAAGAAAGCCTACAATGACCCAATGTACAGCCTCATCCACTGGCAAATGACCCACTGATTCCCGGCGCCTTTGCTTGCCAGCAGCCGTCACACCCACAGCGATTTCATGCACAAAATCAACACAAAAGCCAAGTGCAGGCAGAGGGTAGAGCTCCAGCAAACCGGATTCTGCATTTATTGGACTCAGAACAACAGCAGATTTTCAGGTTACAAAAAGAGCTGAACACCAAGCATGAGGGGCTGCCCCGTGGCACGGCCGAGGGCTCGTGCAGGCCCCAGGCATGGCTGAAAGAAAAATGAGAATTTTCATTTACCTCCAGCGCAGTGTCATTGGTTTCTTTACCTGGGTGCCAGGCAGGCCCCTCTCTTTGGTTACACAAATAAACTTCAGTCCTTCAGTCCCTCATGGGGACTTGTGAGTTGCAGTTGTCCCCAAGGCATCCTGCACTGTGTCCCGCTGGCCCCAGCAGCATCTGTCACCACAATCCAGCCCCCATGGTACCAGAACACTCTGGGGCTCTCTCTTCCTTATCCAATGCATTCAGTCCCAATCAAAAAAAAACAACAAAAACAAAACAGCTGTGTCAGCAATCCACCTAATTCCCTCTCTGGGAGAATTTACCCTCAGGTAATGCTATAAATTGGGCAAAGCACTGCAATTCCAAACTGGGCCAGACCAGGCTGTGTGCTCTGCACCTGCATCACGCAGTTTGTGGGGTCTCCAGGGTCACAGTCCCACCATAACGGGGCCAAGGCATCCCCAGTGTCATGCTCAGCCCTCACCTTGGAGCCAGGCCCCAGGAAAGAACCAGCACTGTACCCTGAAGTCTCTCTGCCATTCCAAGGCTACTGGCTGTTTTTCTTCTGGCAATCCTGTGGCATTGGCTTCTCTCTTTCCCTCAGCTCTGGTGGAAGGAGCAATTGCAGACACCGGCCTTTGTTACTCCCAGGAACACAGCTGTGGGCTGGGAGGCCCCCCCAGGCAAAAAGGCACCAGCAATGAGCTTTTTGGCTTATTACAAAGAAAGTAAAATATATCAAATAGAGAACTCTTATTATTACAGAGACATGTTAACAAAGAGAAACAGCATAAAATTGCCACAGAACACCAAACACCGGGCACAGAGAGCAGCTTTTATCCACTTGCCAAGGGTTTATGTGGGTGCAGAGATTTACTCTGTGAGTCACAAGCACAGTGTCCCTCTGCTGCTGAAGGGAATGAGCACAAGGAGCAGTGGGCAGGGGAGGCTCTGACCCACCCGAAGGGGCTGGGACACCCTGCCTGCCCGAGGCCATCTGCAGTGTCCACAGCCTGGGCCTGCAAACAGGTACACAGACACTCTGTAATCCCAGCATTCTGCCCAAACGTGTGAGGACACTTTGTGCAAGTCAAAGAGGGCAGAAACAAGGGACACTCCGTTGTTCCACACATGCAAACACTGTCCCTGTCTAACCTCAAGAAGACACAGAAAAGCTGGAGAAGCTGATACTCACCCCAGCTTATGCCAGTGTGTGCTCTGTGCATGCCACGAAAGGGGGGACCTTTGCAAACTGGGCAGCACCCATTATTGAAAAATAATTAAAAGTCTCCATTAAATTGGCACATTCTGACTCATCTCCTGCAGAGCATCCAGTATCTCTGTGTGCAACCAGAGAGGACTCTTAGAGCATGTCACTAAATAGATATCTTTAGCAATAGAAAATGGGCCATGCCTTTATTTTATACAGAGATAGATAATTTTAGCATACATTATGTTATTGAGACATCTAGGGCAAGAGCTCAGCAAGGGGAGGGACATCACGGGGCCTGCAGGGCTGGCCTATGGTGGGAGGGGACTGTGAGGGCAGCAGCAGGTGACACTTCAGGTACCCCTCAGCATTCCCTACAGACCACAGTGACAATCCCACGGCGCAGAGCAAGGAGTGCTACCACGGGGAGGGTCCTGCCCCAGGTTCACCTCCCTCTCCGAGCAGCCTGTTCCCTGAGCCAAGCACAAAGGGCCTCTTGGACATTATGGCAATGGCATGTGGATGCTGCTGGTTCTCCAGACTCAACCACAGCCTCTCCAAGCAGAGAGCTGTTGCCCTGGCTCTTGCTCCTGCTGAGGCAGGGGGTGCTGGCAGGAGTCAGGCTCAGGTGGGCACACATCCCTGCCCTGGGAATGCTGCATGCCATGGCACCATTTGATCTGTCTCACTGCTTCTGGCATGACACAGGGCTGAGGAAACGTCCCTCCTGCCCTCAGTAAAGGCAGGAGACTTTATCCCACACCCTCTGTTATGGAGTGGTGCCCATCCATGCACAAACACTGCTCCCAGGGAGATGCCAATGTGTGTGTCCCTTGTCCTCCATCTGCTGCCTTGGGCAGGAGCTGATGGGCTGAGCCATGACCAGACTGAACCAGCTCAACAACCCCCCCCACCTCTGAGATGAGCCAGAGCAGAGTCAGCTAATCCACAGGGGAACATGGAGATGGTCACCTCCCAACTGTGACACCCAGGGGGTCCCCACTCCAGGGCTTGGCCAGCCTCAGGGACAGCTTCTTTGGGACGGTGAACACAGTGAAATTCTCCTTGCTTTATTAAAGCAAAAGTGGACAAGAAAACGCAGAAGAAAACAAAAAGCACAAAGATAAATGGCAGGAGTTGGACTTTGGTATTTCTTAAAGCCTCTTCTTCCCCAGTTCCTGCAGCAGCTCATGAAAATCCATGTGGAAACAGCATTAATTCCCCCAGCAAATACACAACCAGGTGCTGCGAGTCCTGGCTCCCACATGTCCTGGTGATTTTATTGTAGGAACCCAACTTTTGAATGAACAAGTTGCAGAAGTTCACTGTGATACTGAAGAGACAGAGAACATGACCTCAATGCCCCCGACTGCCCCTCTGTCCTGGGCTGGGGGTGCTCCCCGTGAGTTCCTGCCCCCCTCAGCACTCACTGTCCAGAGCAGCTTCACTCCTGGTGACACACATGGGGCAGCTGAGACACGGGCAGTATCCTTTCCCTGCTCCCCCACTTCTCATTCCTATGGTGTTCCCATCAGCAAAGCAGATGGGCAAATCCCTGTTAGGTTTGGCCTCTTTCCAGTCTCCCAGCAGATGAACACCCAGCAGGACACTGCCACGCTCATTAACCAATAAAACCTTCACTGACACGAGCCTGTGCAAAGCACAAAGCTCTCCCAAACTGCTGCTCCAACTGCTTGGGGCCATCCTGAGCTGGTAACAGGGATTGGGCATCACCACTCATCTGCTCACTGAGCTCTGCTGTGAAGAGCCAGGGAAAATTCCAGAAGACAGGGATACACCAGCTGGAATTTTTTACTGGTTCATTTGCAAATCTCTGCAGCTCACACCAGCACTGAAAACACCAGCAGCCCTCTGACATGTGGGAGCCCCTGAGAGCAGCAACTCACTGGCTGCCAGCCAGGAAGTTCACCCATGGATTCTGTTGCGGCTTACATGAGGGGATTTCAGGAGGAGGAGTGGGATCAGAGCCATATCTAGCAGAGGAAGGAAAACCATTGCAAAGGAAGATCCTCCCCTTCAATAATGAAAATCCCATCAAAAGGTTGGAAAGTATCAGGGAAATTGTTTTACTGCGAGTATGCAAAGGAGCAGCTGCATGACAGCATTGGCTGGAGAGCTGGGCACAGGGTGGGCACAGGGCTCTGGGTGGGATCAGGGCTCCAGGTGGGCACAGGGCTCTGGGTGGGCTCACTGCCCTGTGTGGGTGCAGAGTTTGCTCTTTGCCTGTGCACAAAGGATCTCTTGTAGATGTCTGTGTTGGTAATGCCAGACCATGTCACAGCCCATGATGGGATGTGTGACCCCAACATGAGCCTGTGCATGTGCAGTCACTGACAGCCTGTCTGGGTCTGAGCAGGTGGCTTTGATGCACTCAGCATGAGCAGGAAGAGGGGAACTAAAATACCACAGGGCACGTAGGCTTGGCCACTGTGTGTGTGCTGGGGACAGGCTGAGTGTGTGGGGCAATGCACATGGGATGGTGTGTGTGGGGTGGTGTGTAAGGGATGGTTTGTGGGTGGTGTGTGTGAGGTGGTGCATACAAGACCATGTACATGGGACAGTGAGTGCACGATGGTGTCCTCCTGGGCTGCAATCAGCCACTGCCATCAGCAGGAGCTGTGTGTGCCACTCCCAAGAGCAGGGGGTCTCTTGGTGCTTCCCTTCCAACCCCCCAAAGTGCCATGGTGGCATCAGGCAGTTCCCACAGCCACCTCCCCATGGACCGGATTCAGAGAGGTGTCCCATGGTCCCACAGGTCCCGCAGACCCTGGCCTTGATCTTGGCTCCAGAACACTCATCTTCTGGCATTGATAAAAATAGCTGGGACAAAATATTTGGGAGAAATGGAGGGAAGGAGCATAGCTGGAATCTCAGGTCTGCAGAGCCACAGCAGGAGCAGAGCAGGTGCAGGGCTGGGCAGGGGCTGCAGGTGCAGGGCAGGGGCTGTAGGTGCCCAGGGGAGCCAGGCAGGTGTGAGGTCCGAGGGCATCAGGCACTTTCGGAGGTGGGTTCAGCTTTGTCAGGGAGCAGCAGCTGGCGAGAACAGGAATGTGACTGCTGAGCATCCACGGGTCTGTGGGGCAGACCAAGACCTGGCTGGACAGGCCATAGGAAAAACATTCCAGATGGAAAACAGAAGCCAGCCACCATTAGGGGACTTCCAAGGTCATCTTCCTTGGCAGCCTGTCTGCTCCATCGCTGAGTCTCAGCAGGTCCCAGGGCTGAGCTGACCAGAGCAGATCCCACAGTGGCTGCGGGGCCGTGAACTCTTCAGCCACAAATTCACCTCATCCCCCAGCTCTGCTCTGCTTCTCTTCTGCAATGTTTCAGCTTATCTGCTTCCCGGCACCATAATGCAATCAAAACATCCGGAAGGAGGCTGGCAACATAACCCACACCCAAATGTGGAGCTGCAATCTGCTTTGTGTTGTGTTGTTTTTATAAAAATCACCCCAAACCCACCAACCACTGGCACTTCTCCTGTTGTCCCATGGCCCTGGGCCACTGGAGTCACAGTGACAAACAGAGGAGAACACTCAGATGTGGTGCCGCTGCCCCCGCCAGTCCCTGTCCAGCATCATGAGCAGCTGGAGCCAGGCAGAGGCTGGAGCCAGGGGTTCAGTTCAGAGGTACCTCAGGAAAATAGTAATCTCAGGAATCCCAGCAGGTCTGTCACTGCCTGTCCCCTTGGCCACTGCCGCAGAGGGATTCCCCAAGGCACTGCAGGACTGTAGTGCAGAAGTAACAGGCAGGAGATGGCTGGAATGGGGGTGGCAGCACGGGGGTCCCTCCAGAAGATCACTGTGCGTGGAAGTAGATAGGCTTGACTTTTCCAGACAGGATCTTGGGAACCTGCACAGAGATGATCTCGGCCATCATTTCCGGGTAGTCCACGCTCACCATGTGTGCCTTGATTAGGAGATCGAATGTAAACTGATGCAGGTCCTTGGCAATCTGGGGAAGGAAGAGAGCTGGTTAAACAAGTCCCTAGGCAATGCTTTCTCTAGGAAGACACACGACAGAGGTCTTACCTTCCCTGGGAAAGGGAGCCTGGATGAGACGATCCAGTGCTCTCTCCAACTGCATCTGAACTCCTCCCGTGATGGGGAGGTGGTTCCAGGGAATGATCATTCTCACTGTGAAAATTTTCTTTCCTATATTGTTTCTTATGCATTTAGATGGACATTATGTGTATAGATGAACATTTCCCTGTCCTCTCTTACCGGATGCACGGAGTCCAGGACCTTGGTGAGCTGGTAGAACCTCCGGGAGCAGGAGGTGGGGTTCTTCCTCTTGCAGGCAATGATACGGTCAAGTTCCTTGATGTAATTCATGCGGAGCTCATCAAAGAGCTTCTGATTCTTCAGGCCATCAACTGGAACTGGGTGAGATGGGAAGGAAACAGTGAGAGGAATCCAGAGAGTGACAACAACAGGAGAGCAGGAGGAAGGCTGAGGCAGGGGACATCCCCAGCCTCCTCCTGGGAAGTGTAAGTCCAGGCACAGGAAAAGCACCAGATGCCCCAAGGGCAATCCAGCAGCAGGCAGAGGAAAGGGTGTGGGTACTTACTAATACTGAAGAAGAGGAGAGCCTTCATACAGAGGAACTCCTGGGGTGTGATCTGAAGCCACCCAAATTCCTGGGAGAGGTGCCGCATCCTGATGCACTGGCTGTACATCCTGGATTTGTGCATGCGGTACCTGGCAGGGTGAGATGGGTACGGATGGCACGGAGCCCAAAGTGCCCGTGTGTGACAGGGAGGACACTCCCTGACCCAGCAAGCCCTCCTTGCCTGGCACACCCCACTGCCAAGGGCCCGAGCTCTGTTCTGGGGATGCCACATGCAGGAGTGGAGCACTTTCCAAAATGCCTGTGTGTCATCCTCTCTGAACACAGATGGCTACAAGGGACTTGCAGCAGTTGTCTGAAGAGCGACTTCAATGATTTCCCAAACATTTCTGTCTGTGAGGGATATGAGGCTGAGTTGGAGCTTCCAGGCAGGGGGGGGTTTGCCTGCTGCTGTGCTTGGTTATTGGGTTCAGGCTCTTCTATCTGAGTGCCAGCAAACCCTCCCCAGCTCTAAGCTGATGGTCCACCAAGGAGAGCCCACCAGGACCTTGCAGTACATTTTGACTCTGTCTCTACTCACTCCAGCTGCCCAACAGAGCTGGAAACTGGAATTCAAACCCCACAGCAGAAAGGCAGGTCTGTATGGAGCAGCCCCTAACCCCACACCAGCTTCTGCTGCTGCCCCAGTGAGTGTCAGCCCACAGCAAAGCTGAGGGAGTGGGCAGAAGGACCTGGAGAGGCATCACAGTGTCACCATGGATGGTGGCAGTGGGGAGCAGGCTGGGCTGGGCAGGGCCAGGCTGGGCTGGGCTGGGCAGGGCTGGGCAGGGTCAGGCTGGGCCGTGGAGCTCAGTGTGACTGCTCCAAGTGTAGTTTGTCACCAGGGCTGACCCAAAGCCCAGCATTGGGCTGTTGTTGTTTTGCACTTACTCATTGAAGACCAGGTCTGGAGCGAAGTAAAGCATCCTGGAATTGACATTGGTGAAGGATCTCCACCCCATGGCAAACACCATCAGGCCCATCCAGGAGTACTGGATTATTGACATCTGGTCATCCACATGCAGGTTGCGAAATCCTAATAAACAGTAAGGGAGGGATGTCAGGAATTACTGTTGGGTTCCTGCAGTTCCCAGGGCAGTTTCCATGCAGACTCCAGCTCTCCTGGAGCTCTCCTCTTAGGACAAGGTGGTCAGTCCACAGCCCAGGCTCAGCATGTCTCAGGACACGAGCACGCCAGCCGTGACATGGAGCTCCCACCCTGACTGGGAATCAAGGATAGACAAGCACAAACCTGCCCCTGCAAGGGAAGAATGGGGACTTTGGACACAAGGAGGGGAGAAAATCCTATTAAGACTTCACCAAATTTAATGTGATGCTCAGAGCCAGCAGGCAACCCCGAGCCTCCCGCCATGGTTACAGGTGCTCCGGTTTCTGTCCCATACACACTGCATGGATCTAATGACTGTGGAAATGAGCATGGAAACCTCAGCTACATTGCAAGAGACACAAAAATAGCAACTAAACTCAAATTATCATTCCCAGATGGCGGCTCAGAGTTAAACCCCAGGCATGCTTACACCACCTCCAACACTGCTTTTTTCAACGCACTTGTAAATAGTCAAATATAATTGAGTTTCAAGGCAATCATGCATTATTTCAATCAAATATTAAAGCAATTTAACAGCTCCAGTGTATAATTACAACCCACTGAGGCAAGGATCCCTGTGGTTTGGAGAGCTCTTCAAGGCAAACAAGCTGGAGAATTAACCTTGCCCAGATGCCACCCTGGCACAGTCGGCACCAGCCCCGAGGGGCAGCAGGGCAGCAGCTGGCACCACTGCACACTGAGGGGTCAGGCATCAGGTGCAGTTCAGGAGAGTAAAACCCTCTGATAAGGGGGTGGTTATGATAGAAAACATTTTCCAAAGCAGTCTCCCTTTCCATCAGCACTACTGCAGTGGTAGAGCCTCAGCCTCAGATGCCAGGTGGCTTTGGTGGTGTCTCTGTGTCTGAGCTTGATGTCTGGTGTAGATAAGCCAAAGAGGAAGCAGGATTTGTCCCTGGTTTTACAAGTGACTCAAGAGCAGCAGAAACAGAATGGGCTGCTCTGCATTTAAGGGTATCCAGACCAATATCCCCCTGGGAGCACCAGTCCAGGGGGCTGCTAAACTCCTGGGAATGTCAGACACCTGACCACCATTCATCACCAGGGTTTGGCAGAGAGTGGCAAACTTACTGTGCCTCAATCTCCTCCTCTGCTGTAATCACCCCACACACACGAGAAGTGGGGTCCCTCTTTTCTATGGTGTTCCTGGAGGAGTGGGGCCAGAATGGAGAAGGTGGCAGGAACTGGCCCCATGCCCCAATCTCTCCAGGATGCTGGGACATGAGCTGGGTACTGCTGTGCCCAGACTGAGCTCAGCCCTCTGCAATCCCACTCACTCAGTTGCAGGATTACAACCTGGAACAGGCAACATGTCACCAACCTTGCAGTGACACCTTGCAGATCCAGCTCAATAAATATATCAGTCACCAGGATGCTCCATTTACTGCACCTGCTGACCAGCATCTGGAAAATTCCTGGCCCATGTTACCTTTCTGAAGGCATCATAAATCTGTCCCCTGCTATCATATGGGCAACCTGAGCGACTGCCAGGAAAGAGCCCTTTGGGATTCTGCATTGCTGTTCTGCCATGTTGCAATTCACCCTTTTCATCTCTTCAAGTGGGTCCTGGGACAGGGCTAATCCTTGTCTAGAGGGCAGTTCTGCAGGGCTGGCAGACACAGCCTGGAAATGGAGCAAAACCTCCATGGGGAGAGGGGAAGGAGAGCACGACCCTGAGCCCCAACCAGCAGCAGCCCTGCCATGGGGGAGTGCCCTGTGCCCACACTGCATCACTAGCCAGGGGGTCTCTGAACCCACAACATAGGCTCCAACACACTCCATCACCCCTCAGTTCCCTCTCCCATTGCCAGCCCCTCTAGAGACAAGTCCCACACTACTACAGGCTGCTTCCCAGGCAGGGGACACACACAGTGCCCATGGAGATGGTCCCCCTGGAGCTGTGTGATGGCACATGGGCTGCAGATCAACCCCTTCACACCTGCCCCCAGCAGTGCAGACGGGGCTTTGGAACTGGGAGGGGATTTGTTTGCTTTCCTTCTCACCTGGCAGTGCCTTTGCCCATTTGACCACATAGACCAGCTGCCTCTCCCCAAGCTCATTCAGGCTGGTCAGCAGGTTGGAGAAGGAGTCAGGCTGGCTATTGTCGTGGCCAGCACACACCACACCAGGCTCGATGGCCTCCAGGACGTTGAGGAAGATGGGCTGGCACTCGTAGCCATCGATGCGCGTCATCACCAGCTTGGGAGCTTGCTCCTCCGTGGGGCTGGACGAGCTGGCTCCCTCTATGTCATCCTGTGCCTTCAGGTTACCCAGCTTCTTCAGCTTGCGGGCTGTGGGAAGGACAGTTTAGTGTGATGTTTAAAAATATACTAAAAAAAAAAAGCCAGGGCTTCTTGGCTCCATCATTATAGTTACAAGGAAAGGAAAAGTGATGACCAGCAGCAGCTCCTCCCTCAGCAGGCACTGCCCAAGGAGTGCCCTGGCATTGCAGTTCTCACTTAAGGACAAGAGGAGAACACACTGTGTGACAAAATCCATTTCCTTGGTAATCTGACATGGAAAAGAACCAACATCATTTACATCCTCAGCCATGACCAATCTCTAACTCCCACTTAGAAACAGAGGGGAAGATCCAGGGAAGAGAGACAAGAGGTTTTGACTCGACTCAGACTGCTGCTCATATGCCATAAAAAAGAAGAGCAACACAAGATGGTAAACTCAGTACACAGTCATGTTCCATGGGAAAAAAAACATTGCACTTGGATGCCCAGGTGGGATTGTTCCATCCCAGACCGGAGAAGAAGTGGAATGCATCTGAGATAAAAGCCTTCTCCCTGCAATGCCTGCTGCCCCACAGCCAGGCTCTCCCAAACACTCTGCACATGTATTATGGAAAAGACATTTCAGAAGCCAGAAGGTGGTTCCAGGGCTGTTTCCCTGGAGTCTCCCAGCCACTCCACTGAGGGAGAGCAGACCTGAGCAGGGTGGCCTCACTCTGCTGTGCAGCCTCACGAGCCCCATCAGCAGCTCGGGCAGGTTGCAGGGGGACCACAGCAGCCGGTGACTGTGCCTGTGCCCAACACAAAGAAATGTTTTCCTCACACACCTGGCTCTTAACCACAGCTGCTGGTCTGCCTGCAAGGCACACCAGCACTCCAGAGGTGTAATGCCAGAGGTGTTAGAGAGTCTGTGTTCCCCTCATTGATACCAGCATGACATTGCTCAGCACAGGTGGCCTGCTACTGCCACCCCTCACCGACTCCAAGCCCCCACTAATTAGAGAACAAAAGCCCATGGCTTCCTTCAGCAGGGAATACACATCAAACCACTTGTCCTTGGGGTTTTGGCTCCTTCATTATATGATACTTATCTCGAATTTCCTTTCAGCTGTAATTAGAAAAACAAGCAGCAAAACATAAAAATGTCAAGTCAAAGTGCAGCTCTGTAAATTAACTCCAAACGTTGATCTTTAAGCATTGTACTCTGGATGATCTGCTGTACAGGCAATGAAGACAGGCTTCTCCATAAAAAGGGAGGAGAAGGGATTTAAAAAAAATAAAGGAGAGCAAGAGGAAAACAGTGCTGCAGCACAGGGTGACGGCCTCTGGTCATTAGCCACTCGTTTGATATGGCCTCCTCATCACCTCCAAAGTCCCAGCACTGCCAAGGCCACCACTAACCCATATCTCCAAGTGCCACAGCCACACATCTGTTAAATCCCCCCAGGGATGATGACTCCACCACTGTCTTGGGCAGCCTGTGACGGAGTTTGGATATAGAAATAACCAGTGCCCCAGGTCATGCGTGCGAATGAAGCCAAATCCACATGTACAAAACACACACATGGTTTGGTTTAAATGTTTTGGGGTTTTTTCTTTAATATTTAATTATCTAGTATCAAAAGATCCTGACTGAAGTGAGAAGACAGCAAGTACCTACTGCATTGGCTCTGAGACTGCAGCCATAAACCAGACTGCTCTGTGACAGTGGGTGATAACTGCTCTGTTGGAGGGGCCTTGGGTTTGTGCATTCCAGGAGCAGCTGTCCCACAGGTCACTGAAATACTGACATTACCTAGTGGGAAAAACCTTCAGAGGTAAAGACTGGCTTCTACTCAGTCACCCTTTGTGGTAGTGGCTCCTCCTCAGCAGGTAATATAAACAAAAATCTAAAAACTGGAATTAAAGACATCTGTAATGTTTCTACTCTAGGATGAGCTGGGCTGGGCAGAAGTCCACATTGAACTTTTTCAAACTAAGGTGGGAGGAACCTTAGGACGTGTGACCAATATTGGGATGTCAGCAGGGACAAGGGGCCCAGGGAGCCTTGAGGTGCAGCTGCATCACAGCACTGCCCCAGGCCCTGCAAACTGACCTGGGGGTCTCTGGGGAAGTACCAGATGGATTTGGAAAAAAGCTTAAAGGACACAATTACACATCACAACAAAATATTCACCAGTGCAAGAACCCCTGGGAGCACACTCAGAGCTACAGCAAAAGTGATGCACATTTTAAGCACCTCCTTTAGAGGCACTTCTAAAGCTCTGAGAAAGGAGCACTCCGGGCTCCAGCACCAATTTTCATGATACCAGGACTTGTGGAAGTCATGGGGACCTGGAAGAAGCTGCTCTCACACTGGCTACAATGGAGAGATCCTGCAGCCCCTGGGAGTACACATGGAGCTCAGCTGCCAGCAGGACACTGAGGAGCTGAACAGGACTTGATTTGTATCCTGCTGCCCTTTGCAGTTTTTGTGAACTTCAGCACAAGGCTTGTCAAACCCTGAACCCGTCAAGCTATCAATCCTGTCTGGCACAATAATTTCAGTTGATAATAATGACATTACTGGTTGTAGCAGACACATTTAAGAGATCTGAGCCAGTCAGGCCCACATGAATGAAAAGAACTTGAAGGATGTAACAGTAGATAGTATTGCTGAATGATTGCCAACCCCCTAGTGATACATTTCAAAGGCAATTATAAGTGTTGAAACATCAGACAGGTCTGTTTCTTACACGGGTGGCTCATGGCCCTTTGCTAGTGAATGTCTACATTCACCCCAAAACCAGACTTAACCACTTTTACTCAAACACCCTGTATGGCAATGTATGGATGGGAAAATGGGGATGAATATTAAGGATAATCACTGGACAGGTGGACTGAGGTCTGCAGGCAAGGGCTGACAGGTGTTGGCAAATTGCACAAGCCATGAGGACACTGAAGATTTGACAACACACCTTGGAGCAAGGAGGTAAGGAATGTCACCTGGGTGGCTGTGTAGGAGGCAAAAGGGTTATTGAGTCACAGGTGACAAATACCCACTGTGGGGACAGAAAATCAATAAAATTAGGGGTTTTAATCAAGCAAACAAAGCTGAAATAAAGATCCAATTGCTGTAAGTCAAGAACAGACAAGATGAAAAATCAGGTACATCCAACACAACACCGTTCGTAACTACTGCAGTGGCTCTGCAAAAATTGTGTCAGGTTCTCCCTGGCTGGAATTGCTCACATCAACACCCACTGTGTCTGTGAGACATGAGCTCTGCTCTGCCCCCAGCAGCTGAACCTGAATTGGACTAAACACAGCTATGCCTCAAGCCCGTGGCTTTCACAAGCTTTTGGCTGTTACTACAGGAGATTTCCAGCCGTACCATCAACAAAATGAAAGGAATTACACTGTTTGGAGTTTTTGCTCCAGCCAGGACCCACATGGCTGCAGTTCAGGCAGCTGCCAGCTCTGGCTGTGGGCACAGGAGCTTGGAGTTCCCCACAGGAACAGCCCCTGGCACCTCACACACTCCCTGGGCATGGGGCTGGCAGGATTCCTGCATCTGTGTCCAAACCAGGACATTTCCCAGGCATAGGGCTGGCCGGATCTCCACAGCCATGTCCATACCAGCACATTCCCTGGGCATGATTCCCACAGCCATGTCCATACCAGCACATTTCCCAGGCATGGGGCTGGCAGGATTCCCACAGCCATGTCCATACCAGGACATTTCCTGGGCTCAGGGCTGGCAGGATTCCCACAGCTGTGCCCACACCAGGACATGTCCTGGGCTCAAGGCTGGCAGGATTCCCACAGTCATATCCACACCAGGACATTTCCCGGGCACAGGAGCTGGCAGGATTCCCACAGCCACATCCATACCAGGACATTTCCTGGGCATGGGGCTGGCAGGATTCCCACAGCCACGTCCATACCAGGACATTTCCCAGGCATGGGGCTGGCAGGATCCCTGCAGCATCTTCCCTGGCAGCAGGCATAGGTGCAGTGGGATGGTGGGCACAGGCCAGCACACCAGCAGGACCCAACACACTAAAACAGCATTATCACCATTTTTTTTGCTCTTTTTAAGGGGTTTTTTGCTCTTTCTTGTGGTTTTTTTTTTTCTTTTCCCTCTCTACAGAGAGAAGATCCTGGTTAGTGGATACCAGCTTGCAGGTCACCATGATCTCAATCAATAATGAAGTGCTTCAACACATTGCCATCCTGTTCCAGAGCAGAGCCTGCAGAAGGCATTCAGTGTGTCACCTCCTTCTCCTCCTCCTCCTCCTCCTCCTCCTCCTTCTCCTCCCCCACGAGAGCCGCAGGGCTGCCGGGATGTACCCCACCAGCGACTGTAATTAACCACCAGTTAAAAACAACTGCTTGGAGCTTGGGAGCAATTTCAAATGCCCTGCCTCCGCTGTGGGAGAGGTTACTGTGGGCAACCACAAGCTTGCCTGTTTGTAACAATTGCCTTTACAACCACATCCAAACCAAATGTAAAATAGACCAGGCATAACAGGTCAGGGTGACCCAAAGAGCTGAAGAAAAAAGAAGGGAGCGGGGTATCCGTATTAGCATTAATTTTGTCAGTGTGTCCTGCAGAAGAGGGTTACACTGATGTATGTCTCCTCCTACTTAAGGAAACTTCACCAGAAAAAAGCACTTAAAAATAAGCTAAGAAAAGGGCGTTAGGACTGCACTGCCTTTTGGGACCTTTGGGGAGAAATAAAACTAAACCCTCTGCTCCTTGGTGAGCCACAACTCAGAACCACTTCAATAACCAGTCCTTCAACTCAGTATTGTTGCAGCCCAGCAGCTCAGGAGGCTCAGCCCATCCCAGCAATGCGGTCAGGATTTAACCCAAAATGCTGACACATCCAACCAGTCTGGGCTGCCCCTGTCCCCCTATGCTGTGCCTGGCACTGCTGGGGCTCCTCTCTGCAGCCCCAGGAGCCCCCTCAATCCAGGGCTTCCCAGCAGGGACAGGTCTGTCAGCCCCCTTTTCCAGGGTATTTTCCTCCTCACTGTATCATCACAAAATGGGTTGAAAGGAACCTTGAAGATCATCCAGTTCCACCCCCTGCCACGAGCAGGGACACCTTCCCCTATCCCAGTTTGCTCCAAGCTCCATCCAACCTGACCTTGGAAACTTCAGGGATGGGACAGCTTCTCTGGGCAACCTGTGCCAGGGCCTCACCACACAGAGAAGGATTTCATCAAATGAACTCAACAAAGATACACCCGGTGATCAACACTAACTTATAGACTTTGAGCAGAAAACCTCAGATTTTGGATGTTGGCACTCTGTCAGTTTTGGTAGGACTACGGTTTTGGGAGCAGAGACAAATTGTAACAAGGACCCTCACCAGGGACACAGGAGCAGCTTCCATCCAGCAAAGGAAAACACTGAGGTTGTAATTTTACCAAGAAATTGCCCCTTTCTGCCTTGGAATAATCCCCCAAAAGAGGGGCGTGCTCTGCTCTGAGGCTCCAGGAGCCAGAACCAACTCACCCTGCTGTTTATATCTTTTTTTCGATTAACAAGGTTTGAAATCAGGGAAAAGTTTCCTGAAACACAATCAGAAGCTATTGAAATTCACAGTTTTGCTATTAGAACCCTGCAAATGTTTGCTGAGCGTTTCATCACCCTCCATCAGCCTCATTTTACAGCCACTTAACTGTCTGTTCATACACCAAGTGACCTGCAGGGACAAGGGAGGGGACCCTGGCCGTACCTCCGAGAGTCATCCCGGCCTCGTAGCACTTCCGCAGGCGGCAGGAGGGGCAGTTTTTCCTCCGAAATTTGTCGATGGTGCAGTCATTCCGGCTGGCACAGAGGTACTTCTGTTTACCTAAAACACCAGAGAAACAGAGCATGGGTGCTGGGTACCAACAGAGACACGGGCTGGGCTCTTCTGGGATCACCAAGGGCAGTCTGGAGAGTTTGGTTCTTGTTGTTTTTAAATGTCATCCATCTATTGCATGGCTTTTGGTGGTTTCCTCCCAGACCACCAAACCTCACAGTTTGACCTTTCTGCCACAATACTCACCTATCAGTCCCCTTATAACCATGACAGAACTTTTAAGACTGAATTATTTTCTGTGCAACCCATTAATACCAGTCGGGTCTGTTGTCTCCAGGTTACAGATATTGGGGTTGGGGAGCTGCTGCTCCACAGGTGGGTCTGATGCCACCCTGTCCCCTGGGCTGTACCTGCAGTCAGCCAGGAGGGAGCTGGGACCAGCAACTCCCTGTACTGGGAACCTGGTGCAGAAAACCGTGGGTTTTGGGGAGGTGCAGAAAATTCATAAGTTACTGAGTCACCCACACCTCAGACTCACCCTGCACTCACTCAGAGAGCAGCCCGTGCAGCTCCAGGCCACAGCTCTTCTTTTCACCGCCCCATTTGCTAGATAAACCAAGAAAGAACTTTCCTTCCTGAATCATCACTTTTCTCATCAAGTCTGAACACATTCACTGGATCAGGATTTATCTGATGTTCTTCAGGGTGTTCCAAGCCAAACTGGGCCCAGCACACAACAGAGAGGTTCAGCTGGTAGACCCACAGGCAGTCCATGTGGGAAACCAGCCCGTGGCCTTTATTTATCATCCTAGAAGGGGTTGCTTTCTGCATTCCCATAGGAATAGCCTTTTGGAGTCATCAGAGATCTATGAACAGGATGAGGCTGAATCCAACCCCTTAATGTACCAGTTTTAACACAGTATGTACCAATTTTGGTGCACGGATTTAACAACCCCCACACCTCCACCACTGCTGCTCTTGCTGCCGCTGCCTGGGGCTTTCACAGTGCCCTCCTTGGTCCCCCCAGTCGTGCCTGGCCACAGTTTTCGCAGGACCAGCTGCCACTGTCACCCCCATAGACTCTCCTGGAAGGGCTCAGCACCCAGGGGCTGCACAAACACCTCACGTTTGACCTTCTCAGAACTGTCCCCTTCAAAGTGGGTCATCACCCATCCCCGTGCCTCAGCCATCACCAGCATTACCCACCACAGCTCACACCTGTTAAATCATTTTAACACTGTCCTCAGAACAGCTCTTCTCACCCTCTCCCTGGCTCATTTCCCATAAGAAGGATACTCAGACAAGCCGTGATGACACCTAAATCCCCCCCTCCGGACCCTAAAGGGAGCACAAACATCATTCTCCCTTTCAGCACTTCATTGAGGAGGAGGAGGAGTAGTAATAAAGAACTTCAGCTGAAACTGGGTTACTTGGAGTTATTTTTGTGCCAGGGGCACTGAGCACTGAGGCCACACTCCCTCCATTCAACCTTCTTAGGTACTCACAAATGGGCGCCCTACTTTCTGAGGAATGGAGAGCTGAAGGAGATTTGGCTGCCTGAGCCCCTCGAGGATGTTCCAGGATCAGGCACAGCTCCTCCAAATTCCCCTGTGTCAGGAGCAGCACCCAACCAGCCCCAGTCCCCTCCTCATCCCTGGGATCTGGACCAATCCCAACATGTGGGCTCATTCCCCACCATGCTCTGTCTCTGCTTGGCACCCACGGGATGGGAGCTTGGGAATAGATGAGGGCTGGTAATGGGGTCCAAGGCTTGCTCAGAGAGGCCACTGTGCTGTTTCCCATCTCCCAGCTCCAGAACTGCTGAGAAGGGACATGGAGAGGAAGATGGGATCAGGCAGAGTGCCCCAGAGGACAAACAGAGCATGCAGGAGGAGGCTGCAGGATGGCTGTGACACCCCAGAGCAGCACGGGCTGGGAGCTGCAGCCAACAGCTCTCGCCCCAGTCATGGTACAGTGACATTGCTGAGATGGCCAGGGCAGCTTCATGGTTCATGGGCAGGCCCTTTGGGGCAGGAACCTGTTCTCTGTTGCATGGGCCTGCACAGGTAAGCCTTGTTTGCTTTATGCTGTTCACCAGTAACAAAAAGAGAACCAAACAGCCACAGCTGCTCATGGTGCTGCTGCTGCTGCTGCTCAGCTTGAGAATGAGCCAAGCTCACCTCACCCTAATTCCTGGGGATGCAGAGATTTCCCTTTAACCTTCCCTTTAAGGGAAGGAACCACCAGCTCTAAAAGGCAGGAGAACAAGGAAGGGTGGATGGAACATGGATGAGTTCCTTCCCTCTCACACACAGAAATCTGTTTCTAATTTCAGGGTGGTTCACACTCTTCATTTCACAGCAAGGTGAGACATTTGCAATCAGCTTTTCCTTATTAAACAATAAACACTGGAGTTTAACACTGAAACTACTACTTTGTTTTCCTTTCTCCCCTGGAAACAACAGAGATGTCACTCCAAGGCAGAGGCTCTTGCTTTGCAAACCTGTGCATACAAACCTTACACCCACTCTCCGGTGTTCCCCAGCGGTCCCACTCTTTTCAAGTCCCATCACCCAGCCTGTCCTTCCCCCAGGGTGCTGGTGAGGTGCCCACCCATAGACCCCTGCCCAGCTGAGGACACTGCAGATGCCACCCAGAGAAGCTCCAGCTCCTCCCCTGCCGCTCAGGTCCTGTTTGACACATGCACAGGTGAGGAGGGAAGTCACACCCAGCACCCTCTGCTTTCCCAGACCAGCACAGGCACCCCAAGAGAGCATCTGTGCAGCAGCCCCCACCATGAACATACTGCAGTGCCAGTGTCCCCTCTGCCAGGAACGTCCTCACCACCTTGGACCCCTCCTGGGCCACCTCACAGCAGGCAGAAAGATGTTTCTGCCACCTCCGAGCCCTCCGGAACCACAGCACACACAGGGAGCCAAGGAGAAGAACTGCTCTACAATTCTTCTTAACTAAAAATAATGATTTATGGAGATGAGTTGCTCAATCCAGAGGAACCATTTAACTAACAACTTGTTGCCACACCAGCTGTTGCCCCCAGACTTTCTCCTCCAGACAACAAAGCAATCTGTGCGAACGTCTGGAGCAAGATGTACGACTGTAAATGTGAAAAACCAGTAAATGCCTTTTGGAAGAGAGAGATCCTCATACTTCAGGGCATTAACTGAACTTTAATAGCTGGGGGATAAGGCCAAGCTTTCTGTGAAAGCAACTCCCCCGGGTCTCATGTAACCGTGGAGGCTCCAGCAGTGTCCTGGGAAGCCTCTGGGCCTTGGGGCTGTCACCACCAGGGCCATGCCCAGAACTGAGCCTGCGGGTTTGGTGCTGGCACCCTTCCCATGTGATGCTCCTATTCATAACTCAAGGGGACTCAGCCACAAGGCTCCCAGGAACCAGCACTGAGCCACTGCTGATGATCTACCTTTGCAAAGTCATTTTCTGAATAGTCCTCTGTGTTTACCAGATGGCTGCAGTGAGCATAAGGAAAGCACCCAGAGCTTTCTCTGTGCTCTGGCTGTCCCACCTTTTGCTCTCCCCATGGCTTTTTAAGGCAAATAACACCCAGACATGAGAAACCCACCAGGGGAGTATCATTGGTGCTGCAGCACCACTGAATTTTCTGCAGACTCAATTTCTTTGGGTGTCAGATCAGCCTGAGAAGGAGGAGAAAGTGTTTGATAACATGGCAAGGATCTTTGCAAACGTGCCCTTTAACTTGGTGTCATCTTGAAATCTGGCAAGAAACTGTTGAGTTGGCCCAGAGACATTTCTCTGGTGTAAAGTTAATCCTCAGCAGGTCAGAACATAGAGCACTAATCCATATGGAGAATGATGGAGGCACTGAGAGCAGCCTGCACAGCAGCCTGGCTGGGTGCCTGCTGGGAAAATTGCCAAATGTTTCTTTCATTTAGCTCTCTGCTATTTAAAGGCAGCCCCATCAGGAACACAGCCCAAAGCATCCCAGTCCTGTGCTGCCAGGAATGCTGTGCAGAGGCAGCTCTGGGCTGGCTAAGGTGGCCACCAGATCTCAAGCTCAGAGGGACAAGGAAGGTCTGCTTCCCTCCAGGGATATATGCAGAGACACGATGATCCCCCTCCTGGACAGAATGGGACAGCAGGAACCCCTGGGCTGCTGACTGAGACAGGAGCTGCCCTGTTTGAAGCATTTTCCTGTTTCAGGGACAAAGGTGCCATTACAAGGATTGAACTCTGACATCTTCAACCCACCCCAGGCATCCTAACCATGCTGAGAGGTGTGCTGCCTTCTCATGTAGGGAAAAACAACACCTGTGCTGAGCTGGATGAGCTTTTTGCTCACCAAATGAGGAGGGGGAGCCCTCCTTTGTGGGCAGCAGAGGAGCAGCAGCTCTGCTCTCAGGGCAGACTGTCCCTGCTGGGACCCTGGGGCAGGTGATTGCAAGGGAGAGCCCAGCACTGGGCTGGGTCACAAAATGAGGGAGGTGACCTTGCAGGTGAGGGGATCCACACCAGCGTGGGGAATCTGTGGGGTGAGCTTCAGTGCTGGCCTGGACACAGCCTGGACATCTTGAGGGAGTCTGTGAATCACGAGAGCTGGCAAAGTGAGGTCAGGACAACATTCCTGTCTTTTTTATTAACTCTTCCACCATCTTTCTGGAACAAGCAGTTGAACCTGAACGTGTGAAACCCCTCAAATCCATCAAATATTTCATCAAAGCAGGAGTGACCTGCTCCTGCCCATAAACTCCTCAGCATGTCCAGAGGGAAGAAAAATCATGTCACAACTTTCTTTTCCCTTTTTCAGCCCTTAGAAGCCAGCATATGTCTATAAAACCTCCTTAAATATCCCTGAATACCCTGCCAGGTAAGTTCACTAGTATCCCAGAAGAATAAAATAAAAAAAGAAATTATGTGCCCAGCTATTTTCCTCCCCTCCAAGGTGCTGTTTGTGCTGCTCCAGTCACAGCCCTCTGCTGCTCCCTCCACCAAAGGCTGTGGCTTGACACCAGCACCAGGAAGGTAACAGGTTTCTTCTCCCATGAGGAAGCATTTTGACCTACTGCTGTGAAGTCTCCAAGGTTTTCTGAGAGACATTTTACGGCCTTTAAAACATGAGAGCGTGCTGAGATATCAGCTTTCAGTAATGCTCCTCAGCTTGAAGAAGGAAGAGATCTGTCTGGAAACCTACCAAAAATTAGAACAGAAATAATCACCTGCCATCCCTGCATTCAGTACCTATAAAGGAGCATGATTTATTGTCACTCCTCCAAAATAAAGACTTATCCATGTAGCTCAGGGTAACGTAAGATGAAACCTCACACTTTGGCAGCCCCCCCTGCCCTCCCTGCACACACACATGGCTCCTCAGGAAAGGCAAAGGAGCTGCTGCCCAATCCCAACATGACCAAACACTCCCAACCCTCTGCCACACTGCGAGGCTAAAGGACGAGAGGAGACATAAATATCATTTAAATTAACAATATAACACAATCAGGAGAGGGCACAACCCCACAGCACGTGCCTCGGAGCAGGGCGAGCAGCCCGGGCTGCCCCTGTGCCTGTGGGCACCTCCAGTCCCTGCCACCCCCAGGACAGAGCCCACCCTGGTGCCAGGGGAGCAGGGCTCCCACACCCACCAGCACACACAGGCATTCCAGCGGCGCTTTATCTGACTGAGAGCCAACACTCCACTTACTATAAATCAACAATAACTTGCTGACTTTAAACAAGCATCTGTTATTTACTCTGGCTGCACAAGCCAACCCACTTGGCTTGACACAGAGCTGGTGTGCAGCAGAGACAGATCTGCAAATGATTTACTTGGGAGAAATACACAAATTTTATTAACTATTATTTGACTGCCCTTTTTGGCAGCAGGGCACTGATGTCCCCTGTGGCATAGCCCCTATTCTTCCCTGAACCAGCACTGGCAAGTTGGCTCCTGGCACAGAGGAATGAGGGAAACACGACTCCCAGAAGAGGCAGGATAATGATAATTGATCTAATTGATGTAGAAGCAGCATTCTGACAACAGCAGGTGAGCACCCCTAGCCTGGAACCTCTGCTCAGTGAAGGGAGAGGTTGGGCACAGGGGAAGGTCAAGGTGAGACAGAAGCTCTGTCCCCATCTCTGCTGCCAGCACTCTCCTGGGGACACCACAGCCAGTGACAGCAGCTGCCAACAGAGTGCCCGTGCACCACATAAATTGTGTTAGCAGCGAGGAAAAACGATGGCTTGTGCTGCTTCATCTCTCCTGACAACAAGCCTGATGAGTGACTACAGGCACACTGCATTGCCAGACAGTCCATCTTCCACAGCAGAGACTCTCCCTGCTGCCCAAAAACCACAACTCTGAACTGCAGGTAGAAACCAGACACTGCTGAGGCACAGCCTAAGGAAACAACTGGGCTGGCTGCTTCTGCATGGTCATTCCCAAGGAAAGACGGCACAAAGACCTTGCTGGTGAGAGGGAACATTTGGGCTCACAATTGTTACTGGAGAGCCTGACACTATGAAGCTGGACATGAAGGAGAAGTTGCTTTCTCACAGGCTAGGGAGAAGGATCATGGACCCCAAGGTCAGAGCATGGCTCCTGATGGACAGGTAGTTGTGCTGTTTTGTGGGCAGTCATAGAAGTGACCCTCTGGAAGGGGTGCAGGAGAGGAAAAGCCTCCCCTGATCTGGGAGCTGTGCATCTGAGATCGCAGGTGGGCTGGTGGGAGCTTAAAGGACTCTGGAGAGTCAAGAAGAGCAGCAGGAACTGACAGCTCCAGGGTCTCACCAGGTCACATTATGGAATCACAGAAGGGTTTGGGTTGGAAGGAACCTTAAAGACCATCTTGGTCCACACCCCTGCCATGGCAGGGACACCTTCCAAGAGACAAGGTTGCTCAATGCCCCTGAAAAGAACTGTATTTTGGCAAACTGGTTTGGCTGCTTTTTGAGGGCAATCTATAAAATGAAATGACAAACGCGGGAGAGAGAAATCAATTTATCCTTGATTTTTCTCCTTTCCTGGTTTAGGAGATCTTAGAATGGCACCACAGTGGGGCAGTGACCTTCCCTCCCCTCCCCTCTGTCCCCATTACCTTCAGCTGCCCGTTTGAAGAACACTTTGCAGCTCCCACACGTGAGGGCTCCGTAGTGGCACCCGGATGCTTCATCTCCACAGATCAGGCAGGTCTTCTGAGGTGGGAAGTAATAGTCAATGGGCAGGACATGGTCACGGCCAGGCTCCAACCTGCAGCACAAAACAGACAGAGAGAACAAGGGAAGGGTCAGCAAAGCTGGTCAGGACAAGCTGTGGGGAGCACGGTCGTGGCAAAGCCAGAACTGCACTGATGGATCAGCCAAGCACTGAGCAGCAAGCAGGTGAGCAACAACTGAGCCAAACCTGGCTCTGACCATGCAGAGACCGTGCTGGGTGCCCCTCCTGGCATTGCTTACTGCATGCAGCATGTGACAAAGTGTGACAAAGGACAGGCACAGTGACAGCACAGCCTAGGGAGAGAAGGTGATCGAGGCTGGCTGTTGCAGTGCTTATGGAATTTTAGCTCCAATAATGAGGTTCATGCACCAAACAAGGCAGAGCATGGCACTGCCAACCACCTGATGCCACATTAACCACTGTGCCAAGACATCCCCAGCACCTGACTCCCCTTCTCCAACACCTCACCCTCCCACACACCCAGATTCACTCCTCTTGGCTGGTACCATCCCCTCCCCAAGCTGATCCGATTTGTTTGATCAGATCCATGGAGAAACTGCTTTTCCAGAGGGCATGGCAGGAGGAGAGGGGCTTATCCAAATCAGGAGCCAACATGTCCAGGCAGTTTGGGGAGCACCAGCACGTCAAGTTAATTACTAGAACTCATTTTTCTGCAACCACTGGATGAGGCAATTAGCCTTCAACAGTCTGCAGGTCACCGCAACTTTTGCATAAAAATTAGAACCCGTTTCATTCCTGGCATTGTTTGTTGCTTGCAGGTGAGCTCCGAGAAATCAGGTTACATCAACAGTGAGTGTGACAAAGATGGGACTTCTTTGGAAAAAAACCTTTATACCCAGCAAAGCCCCACTGTCCTCGCCTGTCCCTCACCTGGGAGCTGTGCAGATCCCACCCAGGTTTAAGGTCAGTAACTGAAGCAGCAATTTCATCCTCAGTTCTTATGGCAGAAATCTTTTGAGTGACTTCTCATCTCCTTAGCAGGAGCCATCAGTGACTCATCTGTAGATGCAGCTCAACCACCCCAACCATCTCCATTTCCAAGCCTTTTTTGAATGACTGTTTAAATGGAGGAGACAGAGTTGGCTGCACCGTGCCTGCCAAAGTCAAGTCTTATTGCAACCATCGTGCTTCTTTCTTGGCTTACGTGGCATCCCACCTGTCCTCCTGGTGAGATCCCCCCACCCCACCTCAGGGCACTCCCACACCCCTCCAAGCCATGGCATTGGGTGTGAGGGGCTGCTGGAGAGCAAACCCTGCTGAGGAATATCAGCAGCACATAGAAAAGCCTGGCTAAAAATGTCTTACTTACCCAGCATGTTTTAGATTCACACATAACAGGCCTTTCTGCTAACAACCCAATGCCTCTTTTCTCCTCTCTGTGCAGTCAGAAATCCAACAGTGCTCATTTCCCTGTTTCCATAAGGCTTCCACTCTGTCTCCCCCGTGCTCAGCACTTGTGTGCCACAAGCAGCAGAGCCTCTCACAGCAGGTGTCGTGACAACAGACACAGGACTCCCAGAGGACCCTGGGTTATTTTTGAGGATTAATTATCTAAAACTGCAAAGCAGGTTCACTAATGAGTGGCTTCTGAAACAGCTTTTAAAAAGCTGCTTGTATATGGGAAGAGCTGTGCAAGTACAGAAACATTTTCCATTGAGAGTACCCCACATGTGTGCCCCTGCCAGGGACAGGCTGGGCAGGGCTCCCCCCACACCCTCCATGCTCAGCCACCCTTGTCCCCACTGCCACCAATGGATGGAGACTGGAGGATGCTGGCTGACATGGGAGGTGATTCCTGGCCGTGGGACAGGGTCCTCCTGGGGTAAGGCTTGGCAGGGTGTGCACAGCCCCAGCACCCAAAGGAGCAGGAGATGGTGTTTAGGCAGGTGGGGAGCAGCTCGACCACAGCCCCTGCAGCACCAATGTGGTTTCCTGGCAGCAGCCACTGCCCAGAACTGAAGCATCTGCCCAGGAATGCCCTTGACTTTAAAACAATACCAATTTGCCTTTTCTCATTTTTTTATTATTTTTAGAGAGAGAATTGCGAGAAAAACATAATGTAAAATGTTCCAGCCACCCAGAGTGAGCCGTGCTAATGGTTCCCTTAACGATCCATTTCCCAGTTTCCAAGGGACATTTACAGGGTGTTCTCAAAACGTGCAGGTAATACATAACACTGGCCAATGAGCCAAAGAGGTGCCTGGAGAAGCCGCAGAGCCCCAGGTGCCACCTGCCCCAGGGTGCCAGTGCACAGCAATGCCACAGCCCTCAGCCCCATTCAGGGCACAGGAGGGACACGAGGGGTGGCTCAGTGCCCAGCTCACCACCAGCAGCTCCAAAGCTTCCCTCTGGATGGAAGTTTGCACTCCATGGGGCTGTGCTGGTCCACAGGAGTGCTCAGGTCAGACCAAAACAAGCCCTGCCTGCACTGTGCAGGGCTCGCTGTTGGTGCAATGTGTGGCAAGTGTCAGCCCCACTGCAGAGCCCAAAGCAGGGTGATAGCACAGCAGGACAGACACAACTGGGACGCGGTGACGGCGGCGGCGATGCCAGAGCCAGCGCACGCCCCCAAGGCCAAGGTCGTGGCTGTCACCAAGGAGCTTGGTGGCTTTTGGGAGTAGGGAAAAACAACCTCGGTATCTCTTCTGCGGCTCTAGGATGAGTTTTGCTCTCATTTCAGAAGGGTTCTGTAAGGAAATTGAGGGTTTGCTGAGCTCCCCTCGCACGCAAATATTTCTGGGGAGGAGAAACTATGATTTTGCAACGAAGCATTTGTTTGTCATTAGTTAAATTTCACCAAACAGCCACATTTCACAATACCCCTAGAAAGCCAAGAGCAAGCACTGGTAAGAGAGGAGCTAACCACTTCTCCAGATCCAAAAAGGAAGTTTCCATCTCAGCAACTGCTGGCACAGGCTGCCCAAAACAAGCCAGGGCACAACTGCCCTCTTGCCCATGACGTCCCACCCCTAAGCCAGACCAGGACAAAATTATGGCAGCTGCCACACACCCACAGCTCATCCCACACAGGAACCCCAGAGTAGGTCCCATACTCCCTGAGGAACAGGGGCTTGCACCTTCACCATGCTGTGTCCAAAACCTGCACATCTGTGATGCTCAGGAGGGTGCTGAGACCAGACCTGAACCAGCACTCACTCACAAACTCAGGTGCCCAGGGGGATGCTGAGCTCAGAAATGAGCCAGCACTCACACATGAACACAGGTGACACAGAACTCCATCCAGTCATTTCAAGTACTGTCATTTCTGAGACACTCTGATGCTATCAGGAGGAATCTCTGCCTTTAAAAAAGCATCACCTGTGCATGACATTCTCTAATGCAGTATTAAATTTAGCTGACTTCCCCTCAGTGCAGCTGTGGCACTCCTGCCTGGATGAAGTTCTGTGACTCCCACCAAGGGGCCAGATCCATGCTCAGCAAAGGTCATGACTGCTCACTTTGGGCACATCCTCATGTCCCCTTCTGCTGTCACTTGGCAGCCACTGGCTCCAGCCAGAGCTGAGCCCAGCCTGCGCTCACAGCCACCACATCACACTCATCCAGACAACAAGGCCTGCACAGAAACTTTAAAGCATTCATCATTTAAAATGCTTTGAGCCATTTAATCTATCAACATGCAGCCTTCTACATTGAACTCATGTCCTTTCTGCTAAATAGTCCTGAGTGTGTTTCCAGGCTGCCCATGCCTTGTTTTTGTGTGCAATGGCAGCAGAGGCACGATAGCATCTGGGAGCAGAGCAGGGCCAGCATGAGCCCCGGGCCTGGTAAACACACACAGGAACTGGATCCTCACGGGATTTAAATAAATATTAGCAGATGACAATGGGTTTTCCAAGGATCCCAGCAGGGCAGGCTGGCAGGAGGAGAGTGCCTCAGAGAAAGCAAATATTCTCCCACCAGCAACTGACAGGAGCAGGCTTGGCTTTCCATCCCTGGCACTGCCTCCCGGCCCCAGGGGCACAAACAGCTTCCGCAGGCACAGCTGCACAAATCCCTTCCCAAATAGCCAAATTAAACTCTGGCTTTTTGTTTTCAAACACTCTGTTTACTTATTTTGACAGTTTATTTTTCACACAGCGCGTCCCCACTCCCAGCTCTTGGCTCTTTTCTCTCCTTTGCTCCTCTGCGGTGCGTGAAGGCTGCTCCAGGCCTGGAGCTGCATGGACCCAGCCACTCTTTGTCCCTGCACTCAGGAGACAGCCACCAACTGCCAGCTCACCACCTGAGGCACTGCACACGCATAAATGGGATGGGTGACAGAGCCATGACCCAGAGTCCTAGGGTGTCCCCTCATCTAATTGCCATCCTGGGCTCTCACCTTCCAACCATCCATAAGGAAGACGTAGAAAATGAGCTTAAAAAGGTGAAAGGTGGCAGGTTTGCTACACCTGGAATGCAAAGTGTGAGCAAAGCCACCCTGCAGCCTCTGCACCTCACCAGTGGCCACGGTGGAGGCTGCTGCCTGCATTCGGCACAGCTGACACCAAAACTTCTGCCTCAAAGCCTGATGTCTGGCCAGGGGCTCAGGGAGCAGCTTAAATAAATCAGCTCAGAGAAGATGGAACACTTGATCCCCCAGACAGAGCAGGCACCTGCAAAAAGAGATGGCATAAGCGCATCGCAAGGTCACTTCAGATGGGAACTCACCTGATTACGAAGCACAAAGTGGGGAAAAAAGCAAACGAGGAGCAGCAAGGCTGCAGGCAGGCTGCAGCCCTGAGGAGCCCTCCCGAGGTCATCAGAGCCCTACACTCTATCCTCCTGGTGACTGCAGAGTCACCTGGAGTGGCCAAGGACAGGACCTTGGCATCCTTGTTGCATGGAGAGCCCTACTTATTTCCCAAGGAAACACTCTGTCCTCTCTGATATTTATGCACTTAGTTTAAGCCACACCATAATCTTCCACTTTCAAATCCATCTCCTCTGCTCACAAAAAAAAAATGTGCCTGTAAAGAAAATCACAAATAATGAGACACTTGATACATATATTTCATGCTCCAAGAGACACTGCCATGATGCCAGATGCGGGTCCAGGCTTACAGCTCCCAGGAATGCACCCAGGCTACAGACCTGTGGTGCCACATACCAACACCTTCACCTGCAGGAGAACTTTTACCTTTCCCTCTTCCAAAATCAAGTGCAGTGATGTTTATGAAATGCGCTGGAAGAGGGGATGCAAGGTTTTGGTGGCTTTTCTCACAGTTTGTGTTCCAGGCAGATCTCCAGAGGAACAGAACACTGGACCAGTGTCCAGCCATGGGGCACAGCACCTCGGGTGAACTGGCCATGTGGCCCCCAAGGTGCCCCAGCATCCCCAGCTAACCACAGCATCTGGTGTGGTGCTACCAAGAGAAACCCAAGGTAGAACAACTCCAATCAGTGTCACATGGAACTCCAAATGTATTTGGAATTTAACTTGGCAACAGGGATCAAGCTGTCCTGGTGTCCTGAGGTCAGTGGTCAGCTCCCAGCTGGGCTGCTGAGGGATGCCAGGATTCATTCCCAGACTCAGATATTTAAAACACAAAAATATTTTCCCCACTTCCCTTGGCAGTGGAATTATTGCTAAGGAAACCAGTGCTGCAAATTCTGCATTTTTATTTCTCCGCTGGAGGAAGCACAAGGCAAAAAAGTCAGCAACAAGGGTGGGACCCGGCATGGAAACATGAGGACACCGCAAATACCACGGATCTGGCACCTGGCAGGGGAGGCACACAGCCTGAGCCAGCAGCCTCCCCCTGGCACAGCACGGAGCCCTGGGCATGGACAGGGACAGGAGCAAGAAGCAGAACCCCCCATCTCGGGCAGCAGCCCCCTCCTGCCCCTCTCGCAGTGGGGGACACCCGGGATCACTGCAGTGTCACTGCAGAGCTTGTCCCACAACTTTCCAGCACAATTGGGTTATTTTTAGGCACCTTTACCCTGAGACCAAACCTTTGAAGAGACACAGCTGCAGGGGCATAAAAATGCTTTGCCTTATTATGTCTGGGAGTGGATACAAAGCTCAATCTGCAGAATTTCCCTTCAGCTCTGCTGGCAAAGCACTGAGTTTCTAGAGGAGACTTCACGACTTGTGCAACAGTATCATCTTCCCGTGTCCTCCAAGCGGATCGTGCTGTGAGTCATCCCCGACATAAACACACTAATTATAATGAAGGTTTCGCGTATTTAGTGCCAGGTCTCCCTGCCACTCTTAGCCCCAGTCCCAGCAGAATAGGCAGCATAGAAGCAAATTCCCCAGCAACCCACAGCCATTGGCTGACACCCACCAATCCTTCCTTCTCCCTGGCCCGGCCTTCCAGGCAAGCCCGCAGCTCACAGCTGCCCACACCTGGCAGCTGCACAGGGATCGGGGCAGGAGCAGGGCAGGACTGGGACAGGAGCAGGGCAGGGCTGGCCCCTCAGCAAGGCTTGGATGGTGGAGATGATGGATGGATGGATGGATGGATGGATGGATGGATGGATGGATGGATGGATGGATGGATGGATGGATCCATGGATGGATGGGTGGATCCAGGGATGGATCGATGGATGGATGGATCCAGGGATGGATGGATGGATCCAAGGATGGATGGATGGATCCACAGATGGATGGATGGATGGATCCATGGATGGGCAGACATCTGCATCAGTACCAACCCCAGTGGCACACACCTGCAACCCAGAGCATCCCAGCTAGGCATGGACTAGGAAACAGTGCTTTGATGCCAGTTTGCTCTTTCAGTGACACATGGCAGGGACAGCCAGACGTTTTGAGGGCTGAGAGCGTTCTCAGGAAAACACAGAGAGCAGAGCCCTGCAGCAGTACAACTGGCAGACTCCAGAGAAACGTGGGCATTGGGGGGGTCCTCCCATTATCACAGACCCATGCTGGAGTTTTGCCTGGCCCTGCTGGGCAGCGATGTCCAGAGAGAGCCGTGGCACACTGGGAATGAAAGCCCTGCCCACTACCCCTTGGCCATGCTCTTCCAAGCAGGCGAGGAATGAAAGCAGCCAGGACTCATTTTCTTCCAAGCCCGCCTGCAAACCAAAACACAGATGCCACATCTAATTTTAGGCCTCCCAGCCTTGAGAGTGTTCTCCCGAGTGTCTCTGAGGGAGCAGTGAGATAGTCAGCTCAGGACATGCTGCAGCCGCAGCGGCGCTGCACCCGCCTTGACCCCAGCTCTGAAACAGTAGGAGGGCAGGGGTATAGCAGGAGGGCACAGGAGTTAACAGATCCCTGCTGGTCCCAAGGGATCATGCAGGACACACTGAGCCCCTCCATTAACTGCAATCAAGTGCAGAGGGACTGACCCAGCTAACCCCAGGCTGCCACCTTCTCCCTGCTGGACATGACAACCGCTTCAACCCGGGCCATAATCCAAGGGTTTAAGCACCCACACGGCAAAAGGGAGGGTGAACTGAGCAAGAAGAGAACAGCTGCCCCCTGGAACCTTAGCTCCCACCTCAGCTCAGCTCTGTCCAACTCTCAGCACACCTCCAGCGGGATTTTCTGTCCTGCAGGATTCCCAGTACTGTGCTCTGCTCCCTCTTCAAACCACCCCCAACACAGCCCAGAACCAAGGACCCGGCTCTTGGCGCAGGCTGTGCTGTAAACAAGAAAGGGAAAAAGTCCCTGTGCTGCTATTGTTTTTCTAACCATTTAAAGATGCTCCAGGGGACTGGGGAGCAGACTGGGAAGTAATAGATTACTTTGTAAGGGGAAGATCCTATTATCCGTGAAAAGACTTCTTGACCACAGGGGACATGTGAAAACAAAGCCAATTACAGAGAGCCAGAAAAACGGAATCCACATGAACAGGCTGAGTTCATCGGGATGATGTCACATGTTCTGGAGCACAGGAGCATGCACAGGGACAAAGCCCAGAGCCAGCCCACAGGGATCATGGTCTGCACCAGATCTATGGCCCCAGACATGTGTCCCCCAGCCCTGCCCTGCTAACAGAGCTGGCACTGCCAGACAGCAGGAGAGGGAGTAGGGGTGAGCTGGGGGGCTGGTTATCAGTGTCTGAGCAGGGAGAAGCAGCAATGCTGATCCCACACCAAGCCCTGAGCTGCCTGCAGAGGCTCATGGAGCTCCAGCCACCTCCTCCTTCCCCGTGGGCAGGCACCATGCCTGCCCTCCAGGGACATGTCTGCAGAGGGAACCCCGGGGTGAGGGGTGGGGATGTTCCTCATACAGAAGAGAACACACACATAAATCTGTGTGGAAGATGATGAACATCCACAAATGTGCACAGGCACACACACAATTCAAGAGAAACAGTAAATCATCCGAGCTCTCTTTGCAGGGGGATTTCATTTTCCAGTTAATGCACTTCATTGCTTCCCAGATGAAAGCTATTTACCCAATCAGCACAGAAATTCCTTCCCTGGATTTCCCTTTCAAGAGGAAAGTGGAGCTGCTGAGATAACCCATTCCAGCTCTCCCAACAGCAGGTCGGGAGATGCATGGATGCTGCTCTGCTGATTGGTGTGAGGGGGAGGAGGCAGGAGCCTTCACGAGGAAATTTGTGATACAGAAACTTGTGCCTGGGCTCTGTTCTCAGCACACAGGCCAAGGTCAAAGTGGTTTTTTTCTGCCATTTCTAACCAGCAAAGAAGCAAACACAGCTAAAATATGTAATAGCAGCCAAAATGCTGAGGGCTGGTAAAACCACCGGAGAAAGAAGTGTTGTGTCATTTTGGGAGAGACAGGAAGCCCCCTCCATCCATCCACAGGCAGAGAGAGCACAAGGGGAAGGAAGCAAACTCCAAGGTTTTACCACCTCATCCCACGGACTGAACAAATGTATTCTGGAGATCTGCAGCCTCCCCTCTGGCATTTGTAGGGATTGCTCCTTCTGGCAGCAATTCCAGAAGCACTCAGCGGGATGGGGGTCTGGAAGGTGAAGATGCTGCTGTAACACAGAAGGATTTGCCCCAGGGTTTTTCCCAAAGCCACTGGCTGCAGCCAGCCCATGTCTAGTCCCTCCTGGAGCATATTGGTACAGAGGGAGAGGTCACCCACCAGAAAGCACCACCTATCCTGAGGTGACAAAGCCAGGCAGGGCACGGCTTGGAGCAGCATGGTCTGGTGGGAGGTGTCCCTGCCCGTAGAGGGGAGTGGAATGAAATGGACTTTAAGGTCCCTTCCAACCCAAACCATTCCCTGAGTCTGTGACCAGACAGCAAGAGCTGGATCAGGCAGCCAGCACCCAGGACATCCCCCCAGCAGTGCCTGTCACAGACACCTGGCTAAAGACATGAAAGGTAAATTGTTATGACTGCTGCCATGCCCAGCACATGAGTGGGTGGCTGGGGCTCTGCATGGAGCTCTCAAACAGCTCTCCAGCTCTGCACAGCCTGTGCAGGGCTCTGCCAGCCCAGGCACGTGTCCCAGGAGCACCCAGATCTCAGGGCAGACACACCAAATGGTGAATGTGCCTGTGCCTGGCTGCTTGCCCTGGTTAAGGCTGCCCACAGCACTCTGTCCCCTCACCAAGGGTGTCCTGGGCCAGCACTGTCAGTGTCCCATTATTGGTGGTTCTGCACTGACTCTCCCATCCTGACTGAAGCCATCTCTTTTTCCCCTAGAGTTGTTTGGGAAGTGACAGCTGCCTTGCCTGTCCTGAGGCGCTCAGCATGGTCCGCCCAGCCCCAGCAGCCCCGTGTGCCAGGCAATGCAATGGATCAGCCCCCTCAGCAGAAACAGGGGCTCATCCCAGGAAATCATTATTTACTTATTAGGATGGCACAGGGAAGCCACCAGGACACCTGTGGAAAGCACGGGTGTAATCCACCCCTGTGGACACCCGACCTGCCTGGGGCCGGGTGGCCCGGGAAAAGGGCAGCAGCTATAAATACCTGGGGAACTGGCTTATACTTTTATGATTATTTCTATTACTGCAGATCACTTAATCTGAGGTCTGTGTCCCTACAAACCAATCCCACCACTTTCTGAGGACGTGTCAGCACCTGACTTTGTTCTCACTATTTGCAGAGGTGTCCGTGGGCGGGGGCTGGGGAGCTCCGAGCCAGAGAGCAGCGGGTGACCTTGCTCTTTCTGGCCCCTGTTCAGACGGCACGAACCAGGGAGCCAGCAGCACCATGCCAGCAGCTGAGCCAAGCTGACCCAAGCCGAACCGAGCCTGCCCTCCCCGTGCCGTCCTGTCCCGGCACAGGTCCCTGGGGAGAGCGGCGGGACCTCCGCGATCCCGAGGCTGCACTCCCGTAACCCCTCTCCTGCAAACACCGCCCCGGCGGCCGGACAGGAGCACTGGGGCCGGGGAGGTGAACGGGCCGATGGATGGGGTGCAAAGTCCAGCACGCTGCTGCAGGACAGTCCCCAGCACCGGGCACAAAGCCAGCACAGCCCCCGGGACCCCAGCGCTGACTCCCAGGGCTGCGGCCACTCACACGCACCAAGGGGCTGCTGTCAAACCTCAGCCCCTGCCTGCACAGTTCCTTTCTCCACAGTTGCCTGGAGGCGGAACGAATCGCTGCTCGTGAGTGCTTGGGCAGTAAACCACTACTACTGGGAGTATTTTTATTCCTGTTAGAGGATACTTTGAGTCTCACTTAAAAACGCTGGCAAGGAGAATCAGGGTTGCAATGGCCAGATTTAAAGCAGGACAAAGCACAAGCACACACCTCAGTACCCCACTGCAGGCACCTGGCCAGGCTGAGCAGGACTCCCCCCACAAGGAAGTCTCCCCAGGGAGGCTCATCCTTCCCTCTGCCCCTCTCCCGGCGCAGGCAGGGAGATTTAGCGTGGTTGGACATGGATGAGTGGCACGGGCAGATCAGGGAAGGCAGACAGCAGTGGCAACAGCGAGAGAATATGGATGGAGAACCTCCGTCACAAGTCTTTGCCATGACAACTGGGCCAGTTCCTTTTCATTTCAGTGCGTTCCCTCATACCACTATTACTGTTAACAAACAGGGCTGGCTCTGCTCCCCACAGAGTGCAGCCACAGTCGATACTAGGCCACCAGCCACTGCCAGGGCCACCACTGGGCATGCCTGCACTGCCACCCACTAAGGGGTGATGTGACCCCGTCTGCCTCTTAATCGTTTACCAGGCATAAATGCTCTGCTACAACAGGAGATGGAACATCTGCCTCCTGTGCATGCTGTATGCGGGATCTCTGGAGGAAAAGAAAGAGCTGGAAAGGATCCAGTACCCCCACACAAAGCATTGCCATTGCTGTTTTCCTATGAACATGGTGTAGAGCTGGGCTCACCCAAGGCGAGAGCAGATCACTCTGGTCAGTGCTCACGTCTTATCCAATGATGACCCCAATGGGAGCTGCCTGAGCCCCCTGTGCCACATCCCTACATGAGTATGGTGGCACCAAGCCACCCTCCCCAGCTGGCCCAGGCTGTCCATGATGGCTTTGTGGCACTTGCTTTGCATCAGTCTGAGGTGCAGACATGCCTTCTGCAGAAAATCTTCCAAAAAGAAAATTAATTTGCACAAAGTAATGAGGCTGAGCAGCTGTGCAAGGGGGAATCTTTGCTTTTCCTATATATTTCCAATGTTCCAGACCCACCCACAGCTGCACAGATCTGTAGGATCTACCAAGGCAGTTCTCAGAAATAAACAGTTTTTACTAGAAGTCATAGAAAGTCTCCCACGGAATAGTCTTCTTTCAGTAAACAGTCACTTGATAAATTTTAAATGTTCCACAGGACGATAAAATAAATACAATTTCTTTCTTTTGTAATTTTAGTCCACAATCACTAGCAGAAAGTATCCACTGCAAACACCAACACAGCAGCCTCCAGTGAGTCTAGACAGCAACTGGCAATGGAGAACTGGCAAACTGGGACAGCCACCTCCAAAACAAGCAATTTTTAAAGCATGAATGAAGGTCTGTGCCAAGAGTGGAATTCATGGGAATGACATAAAAACACAAAGAACTGAGCTACTGCTCCCTACTACAAAATGTTCGTAACCCCATGTAATGAAGCTTTTGTAGTAATGAAACATTACTACAAAACACGACTACAAGGTTTTCAATATTGTAGGGAATTTCGTGATCTCTTTCTGCAATACATGGTGCTGTTTCCAGCCTTCCTCCCAGCTCAGGAGCACACCCCCCTTGCCATGCACAGACTCTGACTCCCGATCTGCTCCAGTTTCCACTGTGCCTGTTCCTCCCGCTGCCCATCCACAATCAGCTCCCATTGGGACCCGGAGGTGACCCCTGGCACGGACACAGAGCGGGCTCTTGTCTCTGCTGGAGCCCAGCGTGGCCTTGGAGGGATGCAGGGAGCTGGCATCGCTCCTTGGATACCGCTCCCATTCCTGCCTCGCTACAATGTTTCTGCTTTCGTTCTTCCCGGGACTGCCCCACACCTTCCTCGCTCTGAGAAAGGGGCTAGAGGCAGCGATTTCCAGGAATTCCGTGGCATGGAGCCCATGGACACAATCCCAACTCCAGCACCCACTGATGCCCATCCCCAGGGGTTGGTACCTGTGCCCATGGCAGGGATCTTGTCCTGGGGGGAAAAACCCTCTCTGCAGAGGGAATCCTGACCTGGGAGTGACTCCTGTCTCCTGGGATACAAAACAGGCTCTATCTCTTGTCCCAGATCAGTATTTTGACACACTCTTCCATCCTCCGAAGCAGCACCAAAACACTTCCCCATTGTTAATTGGAATGAAGTTCTCCTAGGAGGAAAACCAATGGTTATGCCAAAGACTGGCTGCAAGGAGTGGTGCAAAGCACAGCTCATCTGCGCAACGGAGAAATACCAGGGAATCGGTAAACAGCGGGAAGAATGTAAAAGCTGCATAAGCAGGAGAAGAGCTGCTGTGAGCAGATCCTGTGCAGCTTCCAGCCCTGAAACCTCGGGAGAACACACAAAATACCTGTGTGACTCCAACCCACCGACACTCTTAAAGCTTCTTGTGGATTGTTTCTTTGGCAAAATTTTCTGATTTCTCAGCCGCCGCTTCCAATACCAAGTGCCACATAAAGCCTGTCCTTCCACTGCAACCAACACTTGAGAGGAGCCAGGGTGGAACAATCACTGCTGATATCAAGCACAAGACTGTGGAACCAGCTTCCAGGGGGTGTAAGAGCTCAAAAATTCAAGACATTTGGAGAAGAGGATGGGAAAGCCCAGAGGAGGATGGGGCAAAGTCTGCCCTTGAGCAGTGAAGAGGCAAAGAGACACTGTGCTCCCTCAGAGCAGCTGGGGAGGTCCCACACAGACACCCTACATGTCTGTCCTCCACAGCCCAAATCCTGACAGGTGATCCATCTCCCTTTCCCAGTGATGAGGGAGAGCTGGAGCACAGGAGAGCAGGGAGGGACAGGCAGAGGAGGGAGGGGAAAAGGAGGAGACCATTTTATGAGATTTGATACATGCTTGGGAGCAAGGAGAAGGAGCTGCCAGTGCCATGCTCCAGCACAGCACCCACCTGGCTGCTCCCCCAGCCCTGAGGGGTTCCCCTTGCTGAGCACAGCTCCAGCATCCCTGCAGCTCCAGTTACCCAGCCTCAGTGTATCAGTCGTTTCATAGCCTCAGCTCCAGCCATGACACACATGCACCCTGCCACAGCCTGCTGTCGTGCCAGCTCACATTCACCCAAGCCCTGAGCTCCCTAACCCAGCTCCAGCTGGGTGATCACAGCCATCCTGTGTCTCTTAGCAGGGAAAGGGTGAGAGGTGCTAAGGAAGAAGTTTGTTTATCTTTTCTCTTCTCCATTTATCAGGAACTGACAACAAGCTTTCTCACATCCCCAACTCTCCTGGCCACCAGAGGTTCCCTGTCCATGTGTCCATAGGGGCCAAAGGGACCAGCTGCCCACACAACGTTCTGCCATGGTCCTCTTGTCTTCAAAGAAATATTTACATGCCATGGCCAACTGCCAGAGCAGAAAGGTCACACTGACAACAGCAGACAGGAGGGTCAGCCCTTCCCAAGGGCTCTGGAGTTCTGCCAGTGCAGTGCTGGGGGTCCCCAGAGTCCTCCTGGGACTGGGATGCCAGAGCAGCTGATGCTGGGCACAGGCTGGGAGTGAGAGCAACCCTGAGAATGACCTCCTGCCTCATTCCATCTCAAACAGCTGCCCTTCATCCCTTCATCTCTGCCAGTCTTATCTCCTCCCTCCATAGGAAGGAATTACTGCAAATGTTATCTGTAAGCCTATCACAATTACAGAGCTGAAACGATTACAGAGACGTCAAGCCAGGTGATGAATGAGCACGTGGTGCTGGCCCAAACTGACCACAGCCAGGCTGGGAAAAGGAGCCACAGATAGATGTAACCAGCCAACACCAGGATTCCAACGAGTATCAGCACCAGGTAACAGCAGGGAGGCCAAATGCCACTTAAAAACGTCTGAAGCTACACGGAGAGCGGATTTCCCTGAGCCAAAAGCCCCTTAAATCCTTTTCTCCCCTTTGATTCCATTGCTTCAGCTCCTTCTCTGATTCCATTTCATTCTAAACCAGAGGCCAACCTCCTCCCACCCGCCACTGGAATTTGTCTTCTGATGGCAGAACCTTGGATTTATTCTAACAGTGCTGTGTTTTGCTCCTGAAACAGGTTATTTAGTCACCTCAAAGGCTGCTGGTAGCAATGATGCAACAATCAGAGCACAAAGATAAACAGCTCCAAGTCCACAGGATAACAAAACCTCGGATTAACTTGCTAATTACATGTAAGCCTGACTGGTGCAGTCAGGGACACTGTACCAAAAGCTTGCAATTAAACCAAATCATGTTAATATCCAGTGTTTCTGAGATGTGCCAGCACATCTAAACCCTGACACCCCCCAAATATTAAAAACTGCTCATGCTTTAGTGTCATATGAAGGGTGTTTAACTCAAAAAATACCTACCCATATGTGGTCCCAACTGCAGCAGGGTAGAATTGGGGCTTGGGAGAACTTCACCTGTGAGGGAAGAGCCATGATCCTGCTGGCAGACAGCAGGACCATTCAGAGAGGAAAGAAAGTAGGAGCAGCACACCTTGAAATGCTCCTTATTCTCCAAAGCAGAGGGGCTGTGTGTGCCCGTGCTCCTGGCAGCACCCCCAGGCACAGGGCACTGAGGTGCCCATTGCCCCGGGCTTGTAAAGCCCCCAGAGTGCCCCTCACCATCCTCACACAACACTGAGGCTGCGAGGGGGAAGCTTTATGTGAAAGGTCAAGTAGGGCAGGAGATCAGACCTAGCACCAGACAGCAGAGGGGTGCAGGTCCAAAAGCCAACCATCCTTCAATCAGGGAATTTTACTACAGAGCCTCTCAGCTCCCATGAACCTTTCCTCCCGCAGGCACTGCTGCCTGGGATGCTGGTACATGAACCACTGCTCCAGCACCAGCTCCAGCAGAGGCTGTTCCTGTGCTGGCACCCACAGATCCAGGAGAAAATGCAGAGCTGCAGGAACAGGCCCAGCAGCATGCTGTGAAGCTAAGGGAGACTTTGCTAGGATGAAATGTAAACCTGGCAGCGATTAACACGTATGGCTTGAGCCAGACCACGACGAGTGTTCCGCTCCCCTTCTGGTGTTTGAAAATTACATCTGAACACTGAGAGATGATGCCAGCCCGTTTCACCTTTGCAGCAGCAGGGTAGTGCTGCACAAGCCTTGCCATTCAAAGGACAAGATACTGGTGTTGCAAAGGTTGCTGTGCCAGCTCCAACCCTGCTGGTCCCACAGAAGTCTGCTACGGGAAGCAGGCACAGCACAGAACAGAGCTACAAGAAGAGGAGTATACAGTACTTCCCACAGGAATGAGGGAGATGTCCTTTATCTCTAAGGCAAGATCCGGGCAAAATGTACCTGCTGCTGCCTAGTCCAGCTCCCAAGACTGTCTGCAGACCTCCAAGGGAGCCCACACCTGCTCTCCTCAGAGCAACGTTCCCTGTCTGTGTGGGATCCCAAAGCACAGGCTCTGAAGGCAGAGCGGCCGCACAGAACAAACCTGCACTGCCATCACCAGCATCCCAACGCTGAACTTTTCCAACTTGATTCCTCCCTGCCCCCCTCTGCACTGATTCCAGCAGAGATTTATCCAGAGGCACACCCGGGGCTTGCATAGCTCCTGCCACGGACAAAGCTCACAGCTGGATGATGCTCACAGCTGCACTCTTTCTGACCTGTCACTACTTTTATCCTTTCTTCTTTTGCCAAGCCCTTGACATCTCTGTACAATCCCCCAGTAAATCGCTGTGTGGAAATTACCCCAGTACCCAAATGAAGCTGTGAGCATTTAAAACACAAACAAGCCCAGAGGCAGCGCACTTGCCCTGCTGCTAATTTAGAGGTAAAATCTAATTGCTCATTTCAGCCTTTGGTCCCAACATCCCAGACATCATGGGGTGAGTGTGTGTCAGATGCAGGACTCCGACGATGCAAACTCTAGCTGAGGCCTCACATACTCCTGGATGGGGCTCCCTCTGAGCCAGCAGAAAATCCCTTGGGCAGTCCCTTCTCCCTCCCATTTGCATCAGCTCGGCCACGTTTTGCTGGGCTGACAGGTGAGCATGCAGGTGCCCACTGCTTTAAATGATGTACAGGTATTTTACAGAGATGGCTCATCTCCTTTTTTTGAGGTTAATCCAGCAGAAAAAATTATTTTTGATCAAATCCTACTTCTCAAACAAATCTTCCCTTCCCTTGTGCATTCCCAAAACCTGTTTTAGCTCTACTTTAAAACACATTTTCTACATGTACTTAAAACAGCCCCGAAGCAAAGGTGATGTTTCTCTGCCACTACACTCGGGGTTCCCCGCTCTGCGCAGTGCATTCCCGGCAGACAGTTCTCGGCGGGACAAGTTGCTGGGAAGATTTTAACTCGATATCAAGATCCGTCCGTGCTTCGGGAAACAGCGTCCCGATCTCACCCGCTCCCAGGGGCCGGGAGCAGCGGAATAACAGATGCGAGAGGAAACGAGATAAACACAACCACCCCACGGGACGGCGGGGACGCCGGGCGTGCACCGCGCTATTCCTGTCACGATCTCGCCTAGTCAGCCCCAAACGACAACATCCCGGCAAAAGGGGAGATTCGGCAGCGGAGAGGGGCACCAAAGCTGGAACAGCCAGGACATAGCGGGGTTGGACCCGCGGTGAGCGCGGCAGGCGGCGGAGCGCTGGGGGAGCAGAGTGCCGGAGGAATGCGGGAAGGTGGCAGGAGCGACGCGGGCACAGGATGCCGGGGCTGGCGGGAGGTGGGATGCAGGATGCGGACGGGCTGCGGGACGCGGGTACTCACCGGAGGTCGCTGTAAGCACCGGCGTAGCCCTCGACCCAGGGCTCCAGCTCGCTCTTGATGCCGGGGGCGGGGGCGGCGAAAGGCGCCCGGCCCGGGGGGTACCAGGCATCGGCAGGGCACTCGGCGGGCCCGGCGGGCGGCTCGGGGCACGGCCCGTAGAGCTGCCCCTCCTCGGCGAAGAAGGTGGGCCAGGGGGTCGCGGGGACCGGCGGGACCAGCTCGGCCCCGAAGCGACACGGGCCGCCCCAGGCGCCGC
>VZTZ01010429.1:135097-180993 GCA_013400955.1 Drymodes brunneopygia | reverse complement strand
CTTGGCTGCTGGCGGAGCGGGTGCGTGCGGGCCGCCCGCCCGGGGCTGGCTCGGCTGCTCCCCCGTTCTCCCCCCGGCTGACAGCTGGCGCAGCTGGGCGGACTTGGTCAGAAAAATGCTGCTTTTCGCGCTGGCGTGTCGGCGCTCAGCAGCTTCCCGCCCCCGGCTGGGCCCGAGCCGACCCCCGCACCTCTTGGTTCGCCTCCTGCCTGAAGACCGGCCGCCCGCTTCCACCTCCCACTGCCCCGCGTCGTGCCACAGCCCCCGCCTGCCAAAGCACGAACCATCCCGTGGGCATCCCCGCGCGGGTCACGCACTGGGATGAAAAACACCTCGCTAGCAGCGAGAATTAGTGCGGGACCTACCGTAAACAAGGCTTGAGCTCCCCTTGCTGGTCCTGCAATAACAGTCCTAAAGCAACTTCTGGGAGTCACCATCCCCAGGCAACCTGGGAATGGAATCATTTTCACTCGAGGGAGCTTAAAACAAGCCCGTTACTTTGAGCCCCTTTGGAGACAAAGGGAAAAAAGCCATAAATAAGCGGAGCCCGCGGGGAAAACAGAGAGACATATCCCATCTTTTAAAAGCCTTTTTACAAGCTGTAGAAGATAAAAATAAAAATCGAAGTTCGGCCAAGGAAAATTTGGCAATGTCCTCCATCCTGCCTGCGTGATCAGAGCAGCTGGAGGAGGGGGAGGAGGGTTGGTGCGGGGTCAGTGCCGCTGGCTGCTGCAGCGCAGGACGGCTCCGGGCAGGGACTGCCACCCCCGGGCTGTGGCTGTCCTAGGACTGTGCCCAGCTCTCCCTGGCCACCAGTGAAGAAGAGCACTCATCAGCTCTCGCGTGTGGGTGAAACACCAAGCTGGGCTCTAACGCCAAGTCCCACAGCCCCTATAAAGCACTGAAGGCAGCTCAGCTAACACCTGAGATGGTAAAAACCAAGGGAGATGCAGTGAGATGTGTGCTGCCAAGTGGATGTGGGTTCCAGCATCTTTGCTGCTCCAGCCTCTCAGAGTTGGACAGGCTTCTGGAGTGAAATATGCAGACTCTGGAAAACATCTAGGGGAGGATTCTCACTATCAGCCACAAGAACTGTGTTGAGAAGGGCTGAGGGCTGGGGCTGCAGCGTGCTATCGCTGCAGGAACAAGGGCCTCTGTGCCTCAAACAAGACATGGGTTCTGACCAGAGCTTTGTTTGATTCCACCATTCCCACAAGGAGGAAACATCCTCAGCATGTACACCCTGAAACACCACAGCCTGCAAAGACCTCAGCACAATTCAGACTTTTGATGTTCAAACAATCTTCCTGTCTGAGATGGGACCTGTCTGGGCCTTAGCTCCCAGCTCTGGAGCTTTGGCTTTGGCACTGTTTGTGTTCTCTTGCCCTTTCCTCTCTCTGCAGCATCCACAGGGCCCCGGATTTTCCCCCCATCTCAATGTTGCTGTGGGGTTTTTGGAACGTTGATCACTGCAGAGGTGCAGAAAGCGAGACTGCAAAATCGTTTGTGTACTTCAGCCTGCAGGGCCAACACTTCAGTTCTGACTGATGATCTGTGGTAAAGATGTTTTTAATTAATTTCTTGAACAGGCATCTTGCAAAGGGTTTTTTTTTAACTTGGTCCTCACGTTTCATTTTAAACTGATGGAATGGTAGTGGATTTTCTGGCTGTATATGTGCACGAATGCACATGCTCTGCTTAAATGCTCTGTGCACTTTAATCTTTTTACTTGGTTGCTGAAGTCATCACACAGTGTTCTAGAGATGTCCTTTTCTCAGCTTGAATTTGACATGGATTTCAATTATACTTCCCCATTCTCCCAGCAACACAAATTCAGGTAATCCATGTAAATACTTATTAAAGGGTGAATTTAACATCCCGGACAGCATTTATAAGACTTTCTCCATAGGCTGAGGTCTGAGCTGTTTTTGTCACCAACAGTTTGGTCTTTCAGTTCAAAGTCAATTGAAATGCACAAGGAGGGAAAAACCTGGAAGATGATGGGCTCGACTGTGCGTCACAGAACAGGCACTTTGCCTGGCCTCATCGGAAGCAGAGGGAGCTCCAGTTTGGGCAGGGGGAGATGCTGAGGAAACCTAATCCAGCAAAACACTCCGACACATCTTAGTCTTGAAGTGTATAAATAGTCCCGCTGAAATCTAGGAATTACTCCTGTGCTTAAGGTTAAGGATTTCCTTAAGTGCTTTGCTGGATCAGTACCAAGACGATTATTTACAAAGTGCTGTCAAAAAGATTGGACACCAAGAAAAAACTTTTTCTGATAAAATTCTTTGGCTCTGAGTGTCCTGTGTGACTGCTCAGAACTGCAGCAAACAATATTTTGCAGAGAGATAGGGGCCATTCCATTAAAAAATTTCCCCCTAGACCCAAGAGTAACAGGTGGTCCTTTGTTTTGTTGCCTGAAAAAATATTCAGCGCCAGGTGATCTCTAAGAGCTCAAATCTACAGCCACAGACAGCTCAAGTGTTATCATTACAGTCCTGCAGAACTTGCCAGGAACAGAATAAATCGTTTTTCACCATTAATCTTTAGTAAAATGAGGCCAGTAACACAGAGTCCAACAATTTTGCTTCCATTCCTTGAAGCCAGTTGCAGCCCATATAACCCATTAGCCAGCCACTTACCGAATTACCCTGATTGCTCTCCTCCTTTTGTACCACCCCAGCTGTGAGGAGATGCCAACAGCTGTCCATGCTACACCTGCCCTCTCAACATCCCCTAAATGGTGAACTAATGGAGCTCTTTCCAGCTGCAGCAGCCTGCGTGAGGAAAAGAGGAATCGTTTCTGTGCAGAATTTAAAATAATGGCAGAGATTCAGGAAGAATCACAAGCACAAGAGCTGTGTCCCACTCCCCACCGAGGCAGAGGCAGCTGGAGGAGCCAGAGGCACTTTGAGCCTCAGTGGTGCCTGTGCAGGTTGGAACACGTCTCTGCTCTCACCTAATTGCCACTCAGCAAGGAAGACTTGGTAATTCAGGGGAAAGCAACACACACACAGTCATGAGAGGCTGGTTTGTGCTCTCCTGGATGCTGTGGCCAAGGTGTGAGCCCATTAGGGCTGGAGGAGCAGCCAGCCCAGCCCTTCCACCAGTCCTCACCTGTGGGCAGCAACCAGGCAGGAGCCTGTAGAACACCAGGCTCATTAATGCTGCCTCCCACAGCTTTTCCTCATTATTCCATCCTCTCTATTATTCTTAGGCTGCCTAGAGCTACACAACAATACCATTTTCTTAAGATTTTAAATATTTTACCCATTTGTATCAGTCCTGGACTGCTGATTGCCTTGTCTCATCAGACAGATATCTGAGTTCACAGGGGTGGATTAAGAGGCTTCAAAATTTGCCCTTGCAGGAAGGTGCAGACAATGTTTTCACTTTCATCTATTTTAATTCTGAACATTAATAATGTCTCACATCTCTCATAGCTTGCACCTTTCTGATTCAAGGCACAGGTTGCTTAACTCTTCCTTGCACCTCTCCTTAGTGGCTGATGCTGCTTTTACCCAAGAAAGCCCAAAACTCAGGTGCCCCTGGGACAGGAATGATCTGTCTCTCACTGCTGCCCTCGGTGAGTTTTGATCAAGCCTTTGGGACTGATCAGTGAGAGGATCCTGCTGTGCTCATGTCACCCTGCAAGCCTTCTCTCAGCAAGAGGGGATTGACTGAGCATTGTCACCTCTCAAAAAGCAGGAGAAGAAGAGTCTGATGAAGGCTGGACCCTGCCCAGGAGTGGCGTCAACCCAGCAGCATCAGAGGGAGGCAGACCTGCATGGTGCCTCTCAAATGCCTTTATTCACATCTTGGAACAAATCTTGCTTTAAATACAGGGCTAAGTGGTGTCTTAGGTAATACTTCTGGAAAAGTTACAATCACCTGAAGTGTTACTCTTCTCTTTGCCCAAATTCATCCCTGTCACCTCCACAGAATAATTAGCATGTTTTCCTTCTCTGACAGCTTGGAGGCTGATTTTCAGAACAGCCTGTTCATGCACCTTAGTGGGATGACTGAAGTGCTTGGTCCATTTGATCAATCCTTGCAGTGCTGAGAACAACACAGATCTTCACTCCTAATGAAACACACACTTGTACTGTTTCCCATGTCTTACACAATTGCCTTTTGGGCAGAGGTTGGAGTTTCTCAGGAGCCAGGGAAGTGATACACAAGTTTGTGACGAGTTCCAGTATGAAATCTGGTCCAAGGAAACAACACTGGCAGATCCATTTTTCCAGCCTGCAGCTGGGAGAAGAATGGGATTAGCCCACTTCCATTGCCAGGGATGCCCACCCAAAATGAGATGCCAGAGGCTGAGGGAAGTTCAATGGCCTCATTGAAGCCTGTGAGCACTTTGGGCTGCCTTCAGCAGCCCAGGACTCATCCAAGCTTCAATGTGGAGTTGATGTTTCGTTATTGCTGTGTGTTTGAATACTCTGAGGATTTCAAGAAGCATCAGAATGTTTTCCTTTATCTGCAGTTTCTAGTGCTGCTGGTCTTTGTCCCAGCTCAGCAGGCACAGCTCAGAGTTCACTGTGTGTTCCAATTTCCAACACTGCTGTTTAAAGACTCTGTAACACATCTAAAGAATATCAGGGTGAAAAAGTGTGTCAGGGCTCAGCTGAGACTGACTGGGAGGGTTAGGTAGTGTTGGTCAAATGTAAGAGCTGCTGTGGGAAGGAAATTGCCCATTGAAAACTTCAATAAAACACCACACCTCTTTCATGTTGTTGTTGTAGTACAGCTCACAAAAACTCTGATGTAATGTCCTAGAGGTGAAAGTCTGCATAATTTACTTCGTAGGCATATTTTTACTGATACTTCGATTCTTAGGGGTCCATTCTTTCATCAGGAAAACCTCCCATGCCCTTTTAAGTCATTCCTCTTGTACCTTGAGTTCTGCCTACATTCTCCCCATTTACTGACTCTGAGCTCCTCACCTCCCCTCACTGAGCATGGAGCTCCTCCTGCATGGGCTGGTGTGACAAGCACCTTTTGTTGCCTCCAGAGCCAGGCAAGCTGCTGAAGGGGAGAGTTTCCATCTCTCCTGTTCTCCTCTGCATGAGGCTCCTTTGCTGCATAACACAAATCCTGGGGCACTCACTTGGAGGCAGGTCCTGAGATGCTCCACTGCAATCTGGGATAACATCCAGGGTGGATCAGGGATGTCCCTGGGCTCACTCCTGGAGGGGTAAATCCAGACCTGGCTGGTGTTCATTGCTTCTTGCACTTTCTGAAGGACTTCCCTGCCCCTCTGGTATAAGAAGGAAGCATGTTTGCTTAATAAATTAAAGGAAAAACTAGAATACTTCATCCCCAAGGGAGACAGTAGAGATGAAAAGTGTTTGTCAAGGCATGCCTCACTTGGATGATCTGGAAAAAAAGTCATAAATAGGGGTAGTGTAGTGTCTGCAAAGTGCCTCCAGTGAATCAAAATAAAGAAACCTTTAATCACATGAGTCTGAAGTCACCAGGGCAGCTGCAACACAGAGGTGAGAATAATTTACAGAGAACCCAGAGAGGCTGTATGGGTTTGTGTTCCCCACATGTTCTCCTGCAGCACAAAAGCAACCTGCTGGTGGAACAGGTTTTCAGTGATTTATCTCCTGCTGCCTTTCAATTAGGTTTGAAAACTTCTGACTTACAGTGTAAAAACCTGTAAGTGACATCATTCCAGGGCAGTAAATCCTGGCATAAGGAGGCCACAGAGGTTCCCAGCCCTCTGCACCCTGAGCAGAGGTGTGATTTCTGTGCTGCTGCTGCCGTGGGCAGTGATAGGAGGTGTTTATTCCTTTGGCTTTATCTTTGCTGCTCCAGTTGCAGCCTCAGCAGCACACACTGGGTGTGCACACACAGACACCTCAGTCTGGTCCCATACTGGGAACAGGGGCTACACCAGTGTTACAGACCTTCTCTGACACTTCTGACCAGGGACCAGACATTCTACCAAGCTGAGTGTTCACCTGAGCCTTCCTCAACCAACAAATTACATTTATTGACTTTAAAAATTTGAATTTGTGTCTGGAACCATATTGCCCAAAGCCTCCTTTGCAGAGCTCATTATTGTTTCTCATGTGATGTTCTCTGAGTACTTTCATAAACCGTTGTTGCACGTTTCCTTGGGAAGCCTCTGTGGCTGTAAATCATCAGCAGATGTCTCATTTTTCTGAAACATCAAGAAACTGGCAGCTTTACTAACTGAAAAATAAGGAGAACATTTTTCTTGTTGTTACGTAGCTCCCTGTTAAGCACAAGAGGTCTGCAGTTCCTGCATGTATTTGTGTTTTGTTGCTCAGTCTTGCCCCCAAGGAATCCACCCCTCAGATATCCAGCCCTATTTTGAAACAGAGACTAGAAATGCCATTTCTGTGCCGTCAGGTTTTGCAATCCTGACAGATCCCCGGGGCCAGCCTGGTGTCCACCCTGCCCAGAAAGCCGAGCTCGTTACCAGGGTCACTAATTGCCCCCGCAGTGATCCCCTGGTTGCTGTGCTGTCCCTGTCCCTGTCCCTGCCGATGCAGAGAGCTGCTGGCTCCCTCCTGCCCGAGGGATGCCCAAGGGATGGCTGCATGTGCCTCTGCAGCTGGGAGCCAAGCACCACATCTCATTCCTGAGCCTGGGACCACATCAGCCACAGCTGGCAGGAAGAGGAGGGGAGTTAAGCCATGCCTCAGTTAGTTCCTGCAGAACTTCACTTTGCTTGTTTCGATGAATTTTGTTTCTTGTTTGTTTGTTTGTTTTTTGTTTTAATTTCATTTAGACACATTTGTAACCCTGCAAAAAGCAATCTGGTGCAGCATCATGTTCTAACCCAGAGAAATTGGTGCACAAAGCACCAATTGGTGCACAAAGCACCAATTTTCTGGGCTCATTGGCACTAAACAGGCAATGTCCACTGAGAATACAAACCACTGTGGGAGGGTGTTTCTTGCAGCAGCAGCACAGCCCAGGTGAATCACAGAGCTGGTGCAGCACATCAACACACACACACAGCATTTCTTTTGGGCTGGCACATCCTGACATCCCTTAACAACACACTCTGCAGTGCCCATCCGTTCTACAAAGAGGCTTTTGGCTGTGTTAAAATGTGAGCCATCTCCCTGGATTTGGAAAAGGGAGGAGGATTTCTCTCCTGTCTGCTGGGGATGAATATTGTCTTTGTAGATCTGCAGGAAAAAGCTGGGCTAAACATCTGCGACAGAGAGAACACAGCCTGAATGGAAAATGGAATTCCCTTGCATGGCAGCCTCTGGGAGGTGACTGCCAACCTTGTTTATCCTATTTTCTGGCAAGCCAAGAGTTGCAACCAATTATTTAGTGCTTCCTTCCTCTTTACTAGTGCTGCTCACAACAACTCTTATCAGCTCTCATCGTTTCTGGGCTATTTGACAAAGTCCTGTTTGGTGTTACCAAAATAAAGGGGAAACAAAGCCTGAGCAGTCTGTTTCAAATCCACTGCCCCTGCTCAGCTCCTGCCTCACAACAGATCTTTGAACACCTTAAATCTGTGCTGTCTGCTGAACAGCACCTGAACTGAGCTGCTTTTCACCTGAAAAACAAAAACAACAACCCAGCCAAAATGTTTTTAGCATTTTCAGCCCACGAAACACAAGTTTAGAAGAAAGGTGAAATGTGGGTGTCCCAAATATCACAGTATAGCCAAGAAATTATTTCCCCATTGATATCCATGAATTTACCACAGGACAAGGGAAAAGCAAAAGCTGCACAATTTTTAGCAGCCAAAGAACAGAGAGTTAGACCAGCAGGAGAGGCTTCTCTGCCTCTTTCTTTTAGTGGCAGTTGGTCCTTCCTTTCCCTTTTTGATTTTCCTGCAGCAGGACAGGAACCCCTCAATGCCTTTGTGGTTTTTCTAAGCCCAGTGAGTGCTGCAGAGCTCTCCTGGTGCCAGCAGCCCAGCTGCTGTCCCTGTGCTCACACGTGGCAGATGCCTTTGTCCCCAGCCACATCCTGTGCCGTGTCCAGCGGGGCTTGGAAGATCCCCCAGCCCTGGAGCTGAGTTGTCATAGGACAACAATGCAATGAGAAAACTGATTTGAGCAAACAGGAATGGGTCTGGTGTGTATATAAATAATTCTGTTAGACCTGGAACACAAACACATTGAGCATTGGGTCAATAAGCCATGAGACAAACAGCAAGGAAATGTGAATTGGCTGTTTCACACCCCAGTGTAACCAATACACAGAGAGGCCACAGAGGCCAGGGAGGGGATCTGAGAATGAGATTGCTGCATGTCCTTGAGCATCCACAATCTTTTGGACACTGATGTTAATGTAGAATCCAAACTGTCTGTAGTTTTTAGTGGAATCTAACAAGGCATGAGGAATCCCAGAACAATCAGAGACTTGATTCAAAGAAGGAGGGATTGGACTGTGTTGCAGTGCTGAAGAGGAGGTTGGAGTCTTATTCGTAATCTTCTTGGAAAAAAGATTTAAGAACTCAGAAAAACAGTAACATGAAAGGAATCTGTTGTTTTTACCAGTGCTAGAGCAAATATTTAAAGTTCCATCAAAAAAGCCCCAGAGTGTCTCAGAGGTGTGGAGTGGGCCAATTGATTGCATTTCCAATTCATCTTTTTCTCTGCAGAGAAGGGGTCTTTTCAGCAGATTATCTGCTCCAGTCCTCAATAATTCCAGTGCAAACCCCTGTGAGCTGCCCGTTGGGTAACTGGGACGTGCTGCCTCTGTGCTGCATTATCTGCCTGTCCATCTGCAAGAAAGTGCCAGGTCCTGCCTTGTGTTTACCGAGTGATTGCTGCCTTCATTGTGTTGACTAATTTGGCAAAGTGAAGTACAATTCCTTATCCAGCTCTATCTTCTTCTCAGCTGAGAAAGAAGGTTTTGCCTGCAATCAGTTTCATGGAATGCTTCCAGTCACTGTAAGGGTGGGACCTTACTGCTTTTGGAAGAAATCGTAAATTTTGAGAGGAAAATGGAGGGCCAACAGCTGCACAGGCTACTAGACAAAGGTAAACAAAGCAAAAAGATGTTGAAGAAAGAGTCACCTTTTATGTCATCTCTCCCTTTCCTTAGGATGGTTAGTGGGCTGCTACATTGGAAAAGCTGTTTTTCGAGGAGAAAGAAAACTCCTTTTCCTCTGTGTGAGGTTACTGGCATGAAAGACAGAATTCCCTCTGTGAATCTGTCCCTCTGAGTGGGCCAGCCTTTCTGCCTGTGTCCACAACCCTTCCCCATGGCTCAGCCTTGTTCAGGACTGCTTTGTGTGCTTGTTTATTCTTTTACCAATCACCTCCGCTTCTGCCCCTGCTGGAACTGGAGGGTGCCCACAGCTTTCCTCGTTCATCCATCTCCCAGTCCCCACGTGTGGGAGCAGCTCATGTGCACCCATGGTGAGGAAATATGGTGAGATACATTTTTGCAGGTTGTGTTCAATGAAAACAGCCCCAAACACGTCTGTTGGGTCAGTTGAGTTCCTTGAAAGAGAGTGTTTGAAGAGCCATAATTGGACTGATCTCATAGGAAGGAAGTTTTGGGAATGGCAAAGGGGCACATTAAGGTTAATCATAATTAGGAGTTGGGTACAAAGCAAGAGTGATGCTCTTAAGGCACACAGGTAAGGAAAAGGCCCAAGGTAAACCAGAATGGTCTGTGCTTCTCTCTGGTGTTTTGCCATAATTATAACTCACCTGAGAGAGGTCCAGAGTCTGCTGGACCCTCCTCTGCTGCTGCTGCAGGGACCCAGCACAGCTCTTGGCCAGAAGGATCTCAGCATGGTCCCAGGCAGGTCTGTACCTGTGCACACTCTTTAGGCCACTGCAATCACCTTGCATGGGTGGAGAAAAGGAATCTGAGTGTGATGTACATGGGAAAGGGAAAAGGACAGGACTCTTCTGTTTCCTCCACCCTCTGATCTCCATCAAGGACCACAACTTAGGAACCTGATAGGATCTGAGCAACCTCTTGTTTCAGAAGAATTCCAGGAAGGGTTTGCATAAACCAGCTGAGGAGTTCCTCATTCTGTATGTGACTCTGTGACTCCAATATCTATCCTGTGCCACTGTGTATGAAGTTACTTTCATTATCCAGTTTGTTTTCTTCTCACCCAAACATCCATTCAGTGCCTATTTCCGAGGACCACCAGATTGACGTCAATCTTTTTTTCATCTTTCACTCCTTCCTGGGGCACAGTTAAGGTCATTGCCTACTGTTCAGTTTCAATCCAGATTCCAAAATTGGGCAGTGGCTGTCCAGTGTCCTTGAGGGTCCATTGGGTCATTGCCTGTCACCCTTAGGAATTCTCGCTGTCCGTGGTGGCAGAGTCAGGGCTGTCACTCCTCGACAGCCTCATGGCCTCAGAGCTTGTGTTTAGTTGGTTTTCTGCACCATTCCCATTCCTTTCTTGCATCTGAACCATTCCTGTTGCTCCCACTGAACTTGCAATAAACATTTTAAAGCTTTCTCTGTTTATCTGTGGCTGTTTGTAAATGTTACCAGGTGTTGTCCTGGCACCTCTCACATGCAGAGCACTAAGAATTACATCCTAATTAACCTGCCAAACTTCCTTGTAAGGTGAGTGAGTTTTCTGATCCTCCATTTGTCCATGCTGGAGTCCTCTGCTTTCTCCAAGCTCTTAAAACAGCCAATGTCAGAACCGAGGTTAAACTCAGAAATCCTCAGCTCCTGTTGCTGGGATCTGACCTTGCTGCTCCCACGGAAACCTCCCCATTTGGTTTGCAACTGACACTTTGCATATTGCACATTGCAATCCATCCCTGCCCACATCAACAGCCCCAGGAGACTTTAACCCCTTCCTGTCCCCAGCACTGGGGGAAAAGGCTGCAGGGATGTGCAGAGATGGGTACAGACAGGTCCTCTCACCTGAGAACAGTCCAGGGAGTTTTCCCCAAATGTCAGAGGGAGCCTTTCAGCTCAGTGCGAGATGTCCATGTTCAATTTTACATGCCCTGGACTGGGCACCTCTTATTTGCACTAAAAGTCACAGTAATTTCTCTCCCTGTAAACAAAGAGTTTAATATGCTGAGGGGAATTCACTTAACTCGAGCCATGGCAGATTTATAGCTATTAAATGGAATGCCAGGAGGTTGTTAGCACTTTGGGAATCCTGGTTTGTTATTTCATAATCACATATTTATGGTTCCCACAGCACATTGTTTTTGTCTTGCCGTTCATTTATGACAGGTCTATTAAACTGCCACCACTGAGCTTCCAGGCCCTGGGCTGTAACTCTCTCCAGCACTGCTCTGATTGCACTTTCCTTCTTCAGGGGCTGCTTTGATGGAGATCAATACCAGTACCCTGGGGAATACAGAGGGAGCAAGTTCTGCCCGGTGAAGCAGGCACAAAATGAAGCCTGTGAATGATCTATCACCTGAGGAACACACTCCTTACAGGAGGGATTCTGCCAGCCCAGGTGCTGGCTCTTGGAGTGAGGGTGGATAAACTGAGCTCACAGTCTCCAGGCTGGGTGTGCTGCTGGGTCATGAGGGGAGGGAGCAGCCCCTCAGCCCTGCCACAGCTGCCCCCTCACACAGAAACTTCTCAAGCTTTCCATCCCAACACTGCCAGCACACATCCACACCCACCCTTCTACCCTCTCCAGACCTTTTTAGGTTTTTCAGCAAACTTGCAAGCCTCAGTTATTCTCATTTTTTCTGCTGTTAATTTACCTCTCTCTGCCCTGCCCTTCTCCTCCCTCTCCATTCCCATCAGGGCCTGGGGTGTTTGTGAAGCTTTGCCAGAACACTCAACCCCACAGCACTGGTCACATTTATGGAGGAGGAGTAGAGCCCAACAGTGCTGCTCAAAATTTAGGAAATCAGGTGTATTTCAGCAATAATTCCTTCACAGAAAGGGCTCTAAAGTACTGGAAAGTATTCCCAGGGAGATGGTGGAGTCCCCATCCCTGGAGGAGTCCAAGGAATGCCTGGATGTGGCACTCAGTGCTCTGACAAGGTGGGGATCAGTCACAGGTTGGACTTGATGATCTTGTAGGGCTTTTCCAGCCTCAGTGATTCTGTGATTCTGTGAAATGAGATGCATTTGTAAAGAGCTGGTATTTCAGGGGCCTTAGAGAGGTGATCTTATCACAAAAGCAATTCTAGTTCTGGAGCTCTCTCAAATTCAGACCACCAGTGTGCAACTGCCCATCAGTGAGGACAGTGTTTAGGGCAGAGCTTGAGTACACTGCACACAAAGAATTCAACCTCCCAACAGTGATTTTTTCTTCACTTTTCTTCTTCTTTTGCAGTAAGCAATTCAGACGATGCACAGAAAATCCTTGTCCAAATATCAATTTATTTAGTTGACTCATTCTCACACAGGAAATGACCTGGAGAGTACTCTTTCATTTTCCTCCTTCAATATCTCTGACTCTTCCTTAGAAAAACTTAAATTTTAAGTTAAGGGATAATCTAGAATGCTGCAGCTTTCCAGTCAAGTTTTAAAAAATACACACCAAAATAAACCCAAAGTTTCCACTTTGTACCCAAAACAGTAAAAAAAAAAAGCAGAGCAGTGCATGAGGGTTTTAATTCAGCAGCCAAATCACTGACTGCTCATTCCCAAGGTCAAACAGGAATTGCTGAGCCTGTGGGAGCTGTGGGAGCAGCTCCCAGAGACCCCCCGAGCTCAGGGAATAAGACATCCTAACTGTGGCAAATTAAAATACCAAAAGGCATATAGTGAAACTCTGGGGTCATTTGGATCATTAAAAAAATGGAGAATGGGCCAAAATAGCAGAAAAATAGAGCGGGAGGAGTCTGAGGTTTATTCAGTTGTTACTGAAAAGAATTCCTGAACAGCAGCGGAACCCGGGCCAGAATCCTGGGCCCCGTGAACTCAGCTGTGCTCCTGTCCTTGAGACTATCAACAGTTTGTTTTCTCTGCAAGTCTTGCACTCATTTCTAGGAAAAGAAACCAGCAGGAACAGTGGGAGCTGTTCCCTTTTACGTACAAGCAGCAAGGTTAATACCTAAGCACTGATGGGGTCCTCTCTTCCAGGCCCGGTGCCCCCAGGTCGGGAAATATTTACAAGCACATTAGTCATGAGGCCAGGAATAGTGGAATAAGGCAGGTGCCATCAGTGCCCTGCCCCAAGCACACACTTTCACCGGGGTGAGATGGCAGCCAGCAGAACCAGCACCACTGCCAGCCCTTCAGACAATGGCACAGATGCTGTTTGATTTTTCAGCCCTGCGCTGCCTCAGCTCCCCGGGCTGGGTCAGTGAGCCTTGCCCAGAGCCAGACTCACACATGCCCAAAGGAACTTTCAGGTCAGACAAGGGTTGGTCCTGGTTAGAAGGGAGCTGAGAGAGGTGGAACTTTCCCCCGGTTAGACTGCAGGGTCTGCATGAAGCATCTGCTGCCTGCCCGTGTTTTGGCTGGGGTTGGAGTGAGTGACCCCGCTGGGCAGACAGAGGCAGAGCAGGGGGCAGCTCAGCCTCCCCAGCACTGCTGCAGCAGCAATAATTCTCATACCTCACAGTCTGTGGTGGGTGGCTTTGGCTGTTTTGGCTGGCATCCAGCAGACAGCAAGGATATAAGCTCTTTTTATTCCAGCTTGTTTCCCTGCCTGCCTTCTGGTTCCTTTGTTGTGTGAATGTAGAAACTGCTGTGTATGTGTGTGTTTGTAAAATACAACAGGCCGTTCAGACACTTACAAAAAGGTTTTAAATTTTTTTTTTTGGTGCTTAAAAAACTCACAGATGCAACTGAAATTCTGCTCGAGGACCCAGCTGAATAGAGGAAGCAGTGAGTATTGTGTTTATATGGAGGGAGGATAACAACATAGTGGTTAGCAATTATTGGTTTCCATTTTCAGTATTTTTAGGTTTTTCACTCTGGAAGCTTCTCTGTGAGACCTGGATTTTCTAAAGAGGCTTTTCTGTGCAGCAAATCAGCATTACTGGTGCTGCCCAGTGTGCCTGTCCCTGACAATGCTGTGATTGGGATCTTTTCTGTCTGACACCAATGCACGGGAAGTTTTTCACAGGTGTTTCTAGCATCAAGCAAAGCATTTCTTACTGATGCTGGTCAGTTCTGGGCTCTCATTAGGCAGGCTTGGCCTTGCCCCAGCCCTCCAGACCAGCCCCAGGCTCTGTCAGTGTGTGCTGGGATGGCTGCAGTGTTCCTGGCAGGCAACTCACCCTGGCCAGCCTCATCTCAGGCTGTGCTTCAGCTCCTTCCTATCCCCAGAAACCACCCTGGCCTTGACCTTTCACAAAGCTGCCCCTCACCAAACCCAAAGGGTGCCCCTGGGAGCTCCCACAACCCCTGCTCACCTCTGCATCCTTTCCAGTCAGCTAAAGCAGCTTAAGTTCACAGTGCCGAGGTCAGTGCTGGGCTGTGTGTGCAGCTGATGGATTTGTTACTTTAAACAACTCACACATCCCTGGCACCCAAACAGTTCATCCCTATCCTCAGCAGCCTCTCCTGTCACAGGGATGTGCCCAGTGTGATCCTGCCAGCACTGAAGAGCAGAAGTAAGGAAAGCACCTGGGGCAGAGCACTTCTCCTTAGCAAGAAATGTCCTCCAGCCACCCTGCCAGGGCACAGGGGCTCATTCTCTCCCTCCCTCCCTCCCTCCACATTTACAGCTCACAGCTGTGCAGGCTGTTTGTACTGAATCCATCTGCATGGAACTTGCTGGACTTAACTGCTAACAAATTTATTAGGAATCGATTTTTGCACAGCTATCACCAAATGTGGTTATGGATTTAGAAGAGCAATTTTGAGGTCCAGTAATCACAGCATGTTTGGAAACAGGGCACAGACACTGGAGTCAATGAACAGAGAATCTCATGCAGAAGCACAAAACCATGCAATTGTTCAGGCTGGAAAAAATCTTTAGGATCACAAAGCCCAACCATCAACCCAGCATCACCATCATGTTCACCAGTAAACCCTGTCCCCAAGTGCCACATCCACAGTCAGGATGCTGAACACAAACTTCATCTTTCAGCAGAGGTTCCAGCTCGGTCTATGCTCTAGGATCAAAATGTGAAGTGTTTCAATTTGTTTATACATTCAAATATTTCAAGTTTTCAACCAAGTCCACAGGTTCACACTGAGTGGTGCCAGTTCTAGAGTAGAATAAGAGATAAGGACACACTGAGTCATATCCCAAAATCAAGTCAGCATTCAGTAATCACCCAGCATGTCACAAGCCTCAATTTAGGAGCATTTAAAAGCAAAATCATGCGCATAATTAGACAAACCACTAAGTTGCAGCAAAGCTAATGGTAAAAACAGCTCTTGTACCTCTTGACTTTTGCATGCAGCTGAGAAAACTGTCTATTCCAGGGGAGTCCCAGCTCTGTGATGCACTGTGACTGTACAACTGTAGCTTTGCCCCTCAGTGATGTGCTCACTCATGTTTATGGATGGCCTGGGATGAATTCTGTGTCTCATAAATCACACCAGCATGGCAGGAAGGATGATTCTGCCAAGGATATTTACAAATTCCATCTCCGGCAAGGTGCGAGGGTGCAGACTTTTCACCAGGGAGGCTTGAAGTGGTGATGCAGCAATTCTACCCCCTTATTCAGATCCTGCTCCAGAGTTAGGAATTGTCTACTGCAAAACATCTCTCTTGAGCACACAAAGATCTGAAATAGGCAGCATCATCAGCAACGTTAATTGGCTGATTTAAATCCTTTCCTGACCAAATCCATCTCTTCTGTCTGAGGCTGCCATTTCCCACCTCCCTGAAAGGAAAAGGTTTGGTGAACCACAGGAGACTGTCACAGCACCCAAACAAGGAGCAATGCCCGATTTTATCTGGTTGAAAGCCCATGAAATCTACTCTGCTCTAAGTCGATGTTGACCTCTTTTACAATAACCGGTAATTTTTAAACATCCGTATTTGTCAAGACCTTTCTGAACTGATGAAATATTCATCCAAACATCTCTGTGAGGGGAAATGAACTCGATACCTGTGCTCAGACCCTTCTCCTGCCCAGGCTCATCAGCTTGCACAGCCCACACTGAGGGGCAGGATCACAAGTGTGAATCTGTTTCCAGTTAAAATGAATACGTGTTCTGTCATGCACACTTTGGTTCATGTCTCAGCTCCTTGTGTTAGGCTGTGACACCCAGCATGAAAATGTTACCAATTTGTACAGAATTTGCTTATATTAAACCCAGGTCAATAATTAATGCCCGATTAATATAAATTTAGGAATGGCTGTTAGTTTAACAGGAGACAGAGCTCTGTTCCGGGCTTTGTCACTGGCCTGGGAAAATCTGCTTTCTGTTGCTCTCTAATCTGCAGTTCATGACCTTCCCTGTGCCTGAGTGCCAGCTCTTCTGGATAAATGCTGTCTGCAGGTACAGCAGGGGAGAGCTGAGCTGGGTGAGGCTCTCCTGGAACACTAACACAGCTGCTCAGTGCCACACCATCTGTGCTGCAGTCTGCTGGGTTCTGGTCCAGGGTGAAGGGAGGAAAAACCCAACCCTCAGTTTCTTTGCAACTGCTCAGGGAAGGAGTGACTTGGGATTTCTAGGACAGCCACTGCCCTGACATGGATTGTCCCCAGTGGTAGACATGCTTATATTCAAAGCAGAAAAATCCTTCTTGTCTACTACACTGTTAAATTATTCAGAATTATTGTTTTCCCTGTAAAAAAAACTGAGAGAAGACGCTAAACGAGGTACGAATACCAAACATCCTTTCCCCTGAACACCCCATGTGGGGTGCAGCAGTTGCTTTATGATCCCTCCATTCCCACAGGAGAATTCAGAAAGCAGAAACCTTGTCTAAATAAAGACAACCTTGGCAGAGCACATCATTCCAGGCAGAGATTTCTGTCAAGGCAGCCTGCGGTCACCGCAAGGCCATGAGGCAGGAACGGGGAGCGAAGGAGCAGGAGAGACATTTTTGTGGAAATAAACAAGAGAAGGAGCAGCCGATGGTGAGAGATGTGTGTGAGTGCTGGGGATGCCTCAGGGAACACTCCAAGAATGGTTGTTTCCTGACAGGCTCCCTCCAGAGCAGGGTCTCCAGCCTTTGCACCCTTCCTAAATCCCAGCAGCCAAAGTAAGCAGGGGAAAAGCAGCACAAGTGCTTGTACATGCACTACACACACAACAGAGCTTAGTATGTCACATGTATGTGTTAACCCCAAATCTTACCTATATGTTGATTTTCTTACGGGGTCTGAATTTCCCTTGAAAAATTTGGTATTCCTTCAGGTACTCAAAAGGAGTTGGATTTCAGCTTCATGGCGCTCAGGGAGAACAGAGAGTGAGCACAGGCAGAGGTTACCCCCAGGGATGGTTTGGTACAGCAGCAGCTTCTGTCAGCCACGATGTGAGCTCTGCCAAGGATGATACACTCAGGCACAGGAGCCTTCTCCCCAGCCCAGCCAGGTGCTTGCACACAGACCTGGGACTAATTTCCTTCTCTGAGTCAGGAGCTTGGAAAGTAAAGCCCCTGTGTCCCTGCTGTTTAATACAATCTCTATTTAACACAGTAAATACAGTCTTAGATCCCCTCTAACTGCTGTTCAATCAGCTGTGGAACTCATGATAGTTGGGATGAAAACAGGATTGGCAGGGAAATGTTCTGAGATACCCTCAGCAGAAACTGGAAATAAAAGAGTGAAGAGCTCCTTTCACACTTCGGCAGGAGCTGACAGGAGCGCCAGGAGTAGGCAGAAAAATTTATCAGAAATTTGGATTTTCATTCTTCTCCAGACCCATGGTTTCTCCTGCCTATATCAAGGGAAGGGAAAGGAAGTGCAAGTGAGGGGGTCCCAAGTGACCCCAGCAGTCCCTGCAGGAGACAAAACCCTGTGAGAGCTCCTGTCCTGTCTCACAGCTCCCCAAACACCCAAAGAGCCTCCAGCCTGCTCCAGGCACTTGTTTCCCTCTCCAGTTATGCACAGACTTCTGCAAATGTGGTTGTCCAACTGCAGGAAACAAGAATGTGCTAATATTGATTTAAGCAATGTGAAATGTTTGGGACTCGGAATATTCTGCTCTCATAACGATAAACCATAAAATCCTGATCTTTAAGGGATATTTTGTATATCCTGTTGAGCTCAACAAATCATATTTGAGGAAACACTTAACATATCAAGTTCTACCCATGGTCCAGAAAGAAACCTAGTGAGAACATGGCACCAAGAATGAAAGATTGTTTCTTTGTTGGGGTGTCTGTTCCAGGGTTTAATCACCTTGCTGTTAAAAATGAGTCCATGTTTCCTATCTCATATTCTCTGACTCTGGAGAGAATTCCAGCCAATGCCTTTTTTCCCCTGTCAGACCAGGCAGGAATGGGCCACATACATTACACAAAAATGTGATTGTGGGGTTTTTTTCCTCCTTCCTCTGTTGTCTTTTTGCTTAAGAAATTAAGTGAATGCAATTTTAAGGCCACGTTCCTTTGCAAAGGTTGTATGTTGCAAAATCCTCTTGGCTTTGGAGTATTTCTAAAACTTTCTGCTATCCAGCACTTTTGCTAATCTCAGAGCTCGTGACACACTCATGAATTCTCACAGAAGCCAATGTGACAAACCAACAGCAGGAATGAGATATTTGGTGATACAGTGTGGGTCAAACTGGCCTTCTACTCCCTCCACCAGTGCAGCATCATTACTTCTGTATCACAGAGATGCTCTGAAGACAAAACCCTCAGGTTTTTGATCCTCAAATGCCTGACCAAGCACTGGAATAAAAATGCTGACCAAAAAAGCAAGGTACCAAGGTCATGCTCTCCATGCTCTCCTGTCAGGAGTCAGAACACAGTTCCCCAGGGTCCTGTGAGGTACATGCAATTACAGAGGCAAACAGAAGCCCTTTTTGGTCAGACAGGGTTTGTGGCTGTTGTCCTTAAATGAAAAATACCAGTGTGGTCAGGGAAATGAGGTACACAGAATCCAGTTTCTAATTTTGTACTGGATTCCCACTTAAGCTTCTGAAAGAAACACCAGAAAATATCCATCCTAAGATCAGGCATGAAGACAATTAAATAAATATGTAAATACTGTCATTTGTCTGGGTTGCAGTCACTGCAAAATGGCCACCACTAAATTCTGTCGGGTGAGTAAAACTTTACGGTTTGGTTTTTATTTTGGAACACTGACAGCAGATATCATCTTGCAAAGAAGAGTGATTCATGCAAGTGCTTAGAGGATGGGAGCCCTGGACAGGTTCTGAGGCTGATGACCAACATAAACAGGCTGTAAATTCAGTAGGTAATAGTGCAAGTCAAGGGAAAAGAGGGAGAGAAAGGAAAACATATGGCCAGAGTCAGAGAAATAGTAGATCAAAGTTTGAACAGTGAAAACAAATCCAGAAATTCAGACAGGGAAATATTTGCTCCTGCCTGAGCATACACAGCAAGTCCTGGTGAGGAGATTGCGTGGGACATCACTCCCAGAGCCTCAAATGGAAACTGAGCCCAGGCACCTCTGAACTAATGGAATCTGCAAACCCTCATCCATACTGAGGATCAAGGAGGCCCTTGGCTTGAACTCTGAAGGAATCCAATTGCAAATTCTGAGGCTCTGACCCTCTCTAACCAACACCACCTCCAGGCTGTTCTGCACAGCTCTGCTGTCTGGTGACGGCTGACACAGCTCAGTAATTACACACAGATTTTAAAATGTGAACTGAAGGATTTTGTTCCAGAGATTCACCAACACTGAGGCATAAAAGAGGTTGTGAAGCAATGTAGAGACATGAGTGATGTTCCCCCAGAACTGACAGTGGCTGGGACTGTGTACAGGTGGCTTCATGGCTTCATCTCTGCCAGGTAGGCAGCAGGTTATATAAACCACTTTATTGTTTGCGTGTTGCATGGTGAGCTGCAACTTCCTACAGAGGAGTTTGTACATCAACGTAATTTATTTTTGGCCCTGACAACTCCAAACTTCTGTGGTGAGTGAGAGCACTTGTCAAAACCCACTCAGATGTAGGTAAAGATATCACACTTAATGGCTGAACATATCCAGCACTGGTAACTAATCTCAGTTATCTTTGAGATCTCATCACAAAAATAATTATGTTTGAGCGTGTATTATTGCCACAGACCTCAACAACACAGGGCAGGATGTGCACAGTGACACTGATCTCTCTGTGCAAAATGACACAGCATTATGAACTGTTTCCTCTCAGGGAAGAAGTCAGTGAGGAAATTGAAGTGGACTGAGGTGTAGTGTTGATGCTGCACAGCAAGGATGAATCTTGTGCATCATCACACCTCCAGTTTGTGTCCCTTATCTTTCAGGAGAACAGTATTGGAGACTCCCCGTGCTCTCCAACCAGGCCATGCCCAGTTCTGAGCACTCTTTGCAAACAAGGAGGCACTGGGGCTGCTGGGGCTGCTGTGACCAGGAGCAAGGGACATGCTGCATTCCTTCACACACTGTCCCGGCTCTGGCTCCCCAGGCAGCACAGTGACAGCTCCCAGGGATGCTGAAAAGAAAGAACCAGTCTGGATCTGCAAACCCAGTCTGGACTTGCAGGGAAAAGAAGGGTTGAATGCACCACAGGGATGTACAAACAGCTAAACCCCAGGTAGGCAGAGGGGCAGCTGAGATTGGAATTTGGGAAAGAACTGATGCTGGCAGAGGATAAGAAGGTATCAGAGTAGTGAATTCAACCTGGAGCAAGTTTTTCTTGGGAAGAGCTCTCTGTGTTTGCTAGCACTGTGTGTATTGACAATCTGCAGCTGTGGACAACAGCTGAGTGTGGATCTACCTCCTGCCTGAGCAGAAATCATGGGCTTGGAAAGTGCTTGTTCTGGCAAGCAAGTGTAGAGAGCTGGCATTAGAGAGCTGGGTGACACAGGCACAAATACAACCCAGAACCCATAGTTAATTGTTGGTGAAGATTTACCCTTTGTCCTTATTAGCTTGCCTTTAAACAGACATGATAAACGCTGTTCATTACTCAAATGTATTCTGAAGGAGTCTAAACTTCCCCAGCTCACTCTTTAATCATCCTCTGGCTTACACGTTTGTCTTTCCTTCCAAGATGCTGGTAATAAATAAAGCTGCTTAAATGGTCACAGTGCTGTGGCAAGCCTGCAAGCCCATACATCTTGCCTTTGGGCTGTTGGTGTTTTTCAACTGCCTCTATATTTCTTAATTTCAAAGACTTGAGAAGTTCAGCACTTGTTTTCTGCCTGAAGACATCTGGTGAAATGTGTGCTGACATCTTGTCTCCAGTTTTAGTGGCAGTGGCAGGTGAATAAGCAAAACAAGAGAGCAGCTGCCTGGTGCCTGGGCCACCAGGGAGAAGTGCTGCTCGTTTGTCCCCATCTTGTCTCCATGGCTGGACATGGAGAGAAGATCTGAGCTTGTGTCTGATGTACATTTATACCCAAGTGAAAGCTTTTTTACTCTAAGGATGATCAAACACTGGAACAACTTAACATAAGAGGCTGTAGAGACTCCATCCTTGGAGATGTTATGGCCTTTATAAGATAAAGAGAATCCACAAGACTGAGTATTCTCTCTGCTGTAAAGCAAGAAGCAGTGCTGGCATCAAAACCGTCTGAACATTGGAGTGAAACAGGAGCTGATGTCTCAGCAGCAGCAAGAGATAACAACACCCATCCATCTCCATGATTTTTGTCAGTTTGGAAAACTGGAGGGTGGAAAGATGGCCAGAATCACCTGGGATAATCTCAGGCAAAGTACAGAACAAATTAATTAATAACCTCCTCCTTGAACCTCTGGAAGGAAGGATCTGTGGCTGATTAATTATAGTGGTGAATTCCCTGGGACTGATCATGTCAGCTGTGCTGCATTCCATGGAGGGAGTTCAGTCATTGGCTTGGGAAAGTGTTGGTAGAGAAGCTCTATGATGAAAGGGAATCTGAGCTTTTAAGATACTTCGATCATTAGGAAAGAGTTATTGTGTGTAGCATTGATTCATCAACTTGTGCTTTTAAGTTAATGAGCTCTGTTTGGCAGCTGCAATCTCTCCTTTTTCTGGACTGCAAGCAGTAATCAATCAAAACCCAGCACTGAAGTGACTGGAGAAGCACCAACAGCAAACTGTGCCCTTGGCAAGGATCTGGATATTCTCTGGAACCTGCAGAGAACTCCAGCTGTCTGAAGAAACTTCCCATCTTACCCACTGCTGAATCACCAGCTTGGGGTTGTTCTGGGACAGACAAGGAGAATGGACAGAACATTGCCTGTCAGAGCACTGCAGAGAAAGGAATTCCTCTGCTGGGATTTTTCTGGAAAAAAATCTCACAGCTCAAGGTGTTCACCAAGTACTGGACAAATCTTCACATGAATTGCAAACCCAAAAGAGCTGCAAGGTCCCAGCATATACACTAATTATTTTCCAAGCATTCACCAGAGTTAAAACTTTTCATGCAGTTTCTCCACAGTCCTCCTTGGTCAAGCTGCAAATCAGGGATAAAACTTACTCAGTGACTCCTAAACACATGAATGGAAGCATCACAGCTACTCCACATGATTGCAGGTCTTGGGCCTGGAGCTGAGTTCCACTGCTCTGCTCCTACCTGGCAGTTTGTTTCCATGAGCACTCAAAGCTGCACTCAGACAATCCTTTATATGGTCAAGCCAGAAAATATTTTAGTTCTTGAAAGAAAAATACCAGAACCAGCACCACCCCAAGGTCTTGTAGGAAAGCTTCCTGCAATTCCTCATGGATGGGAAGAAGCCTTGACAACCAACTTTTGTTGATTTCTTCTTGAGGCTGGGAAAAGAGATCATTAAATGGAGGAAAATGTTAGTTTGACTGAAAACAAAAGCAAAACTTTTTCTAAAGCCAGGATTGAGCTGGCATTTCTTTCTGCTGTCTGTGAAGGATAATAAAATGAAGTACCAGGAAAATATCACATCTCACAATCATGAATGTGATTACATCAGACTTTCTAAATACAGCTTGATGAAAATGTGCAATAAATACAGAAATAAACACATGAAAAAAAATCAAAAGTCATGTGAGTTTAGGTAGTACTACTCTAAAAACCATTTATGTTGTGCATCAGCTGTTCCGCAGAGATTTTCCAACCATAATAACAAAGTATTCCACAAACTTGAACCAGCTCTTCACCCTTTGAATGATTTGGAGAAATATTTCCCTTTGAATGAGGGAGATAATTGAGTCATGGAAATGAGCAGAGGTGAAGAGGTCATCCAGTGGCACAGGAAGGGAAAGCCTCCTCTCCTTCCCACTCAGGATGAAGGTGCATCAGCATCAAACTGCAGCACAGCAGGAATGAACCAGTGCTTGGATCTGCCTCAGGCACCAGCAGCCACTGACCAGCCTGATAAACCAATTTTGGTTTTGCCTGAGTAAAATGCCTTATGCAGGTCAGCACCACTGTTTAGGAAAGATACACAGCACAGGTGTGAGAACATGTGAATGTGAATTTCAGATGGCTCACTGGCATGTTCTAGGATGCTGTGAACACTCTGCCTCCAGTGGAAGTGATGCCGGGCCTTCCCCCCAAAGCAGGAAGGGCTGAAATCCTGAGTTCAGAAAGGAATTCCTGGAAGGCTGAAATCCTTAGTTCAGAAAGGAGTTCCTGGAAGCATCCCCAGTTCGACTCACCTGGACTCCTGCAAATGCAAACATTCCTCATTCTCAGGGAAGGACATAGAAATCATGTACACATTTACAGGCCATGCTGAATTCACTCTGTCTTGACCCCTGTCATGGCTGAGGAAGTGCTTTCTACCACATTTTCCAGAGGACTGTGCTGTTACCAGCCATATGGCACTATTTAATTTGGTTTTGCTCTGCTAAAAAGCCACAAGACAACATCAGAGACCCTCCTAATCCTACTCATGGCTGACTTCCTTTCTGTGGGATGTGCAAATATCCATCCCCATCACCCAAAACCAGCATGGCCTGCTGCTCTTGACTGCAATACCTGTCCCAGGCTACCTTGTTTCTACTGCTGTTGGCTCTGTCTTCCTCTCCCCGTTGATCCCTGCAGCTGTTCTGGAGCATTTTTAGTTATCAAGAGACAGCTCAAGTTCCAAGAACACAAAGTAAATAAACCGTTAATGGTGCTTGTACCAAATTAGAACCTCTCTAATCTTTGTACTTCTATCTTTATTTATTCTACTAATTTCATGGCTGGAACAAGTCTAAATATAAACAAAACATTCTCCACTATCCATCCACACAGCCCAGAAACATGATTTCGAGGAAATGTGCTGACACTGTTAAAGGAAACCCACAGTAGCAAAATCCAGCACTTTTCAACCTTTCCTAAATGACCACTCAAATGCTGTGAACTGGGATGAAATCAGGAATCTTCAGCCCATTAAATAATGGAGAAAATGGAGCATGTTCATCATTCTCTGACACCTCTTCCCACCTCTGAGGGCTCTCAGACCTCTCTCAGGGCAAGAACACAGGCAATCAGACCTGGCCACTGTGCACTGAAATTACCCAGTGATGGAAGATTCATTTCTTCTCTTCTACACAAGACTGTCAAGATGGAATATCTAGAATCTCTTCACAGCAATGTGTTTTTAAGAGAGTGTCATTGAAAGTGGCTGAAAAATCCATCCAGCAACCTTTCAGAAGTGAACATCCCAATGTTATGTATGGATAAGCAGGTGGAAGAATGGATGATTTCACGGGTTCTTTGTTTTCCAAATGCTGTAATTCTGCTGCCTTCCCAGTCTCTGTTCAACATCAGCCAGCCCACAGTCCAAACACAACCACAGAGGAAATGCATCAAGGCAGGAGTTCTTAATAGTCACTGAAAAATCAGTTCTAAAAATGGACAAATGTTTGCAGTGATCCAGACAGTAAAATACTAGGAAATACTTCTTTTCTGCTCGTAACAAACAATTTTTGAGAATGACTAATACAGTGTTTCCACTGGCTCTGAAACATGCAGGTGCAAATTGTTGCATGAGATAAGGGAAACATCTGTTCTTCCCCAGCCTATTGCCTTAAGACTGTGACGTTTGAAATCCCCAATTTCTACATGCTAATGATCCATGTATGTGGTTGGTTGACCAACCATGCCTGGCCACAGAGAGGAGAGTTCCTGTTGAGAAGTTTCTTTCTTCTAACACAGCATTAAGAAATTAAAATCACCTGGGTCATCATGGTCCTCTGAGGCTCCTCAGAGAGTCACCAAATTCAGTCTCCTTAGCAAACAGAAAAACACGAGGTAAATGTCATCGAAGTGGTGGGGCTTGTACAAAAAGCATTGTGGAAAGGAATATTTCAATATCCTGCCATTGTCATTTTCTGTGTCTACGACACTGTAAGCTGCTTCCACCCTGCTTAATTAGCACAGTCATTAATATCCTGTTACAGGAACCAGAATGTGTTGTGAGTGTTCACGGGGTTTTGCTAACTGGCTTTATTTATTCACACAGCGATGGTGAATTCATTATCACACTCCCTGAATATGTCCCATAAGGGTGGTGAAAATCTGCCTGTGCTAAGAGGATGGTCCTTGCCTAAACCAGCAGCCCTTTGCATCTTGCCTCTCCCAGACCCCTCCTGTATCCTTCAAGGCTGAGGGAGGCCAGTGCCAGGATCTAGTTTGATCCTGAAACAAACTTTGCCCAGTATGCACTGAATGATATTAGGATTCAGTCTGCCTCGCCGTGCAAATAAACTCTCTTCAAGTTTGACAACTGCTTATGGAACCAGAAATCTTTCATAAAAGCTTCCAGTCCTAATTTACTTATCTGAAGTGCTGAAATATTTACGGCCTTTCTCTTGAGATCCCTTTGCTTTGGCTGTCCATCCCACCTTTTAAAAGCTGTGTTATGTTCCTTGATTGCAGCTTTGTAACTCGAGGTTTCAGCCCTGGCATTTCATTATTCCTCCGCTGGGCATCGGGGCTGGAACAGGCTGTTCTCTCCAGGACTCTCTCCAGTGATGCAGCTCTGAGATAGGAGTTTTGGTTGCTTCAGGCCAAAGCTCTGGTGAGCTCTGTGTGGAGCTGCCCTGGACAGGCAGAGCTGAGCTGCAGGCTGCTCTCAGCCCCCCTTTGACCCTTGCCTGTAGCACACACACAGACACCCGTGGCTCCCACAGGCTCACTGCTGCTGCTGCTGTACCCAAATCTCCCACTCCTGGCACTGCCACACTCAGTAACAGATGTGCCTCTGTCCCAGGGCCAATCCACCCGAGCCCATCCACCCCCAGCTCTGCCTCCCCAGGTGATGTATCCTCCAGCTTCTGCTCATTCTTGTGGGGGAAGCAATAATTGCCTGAAAAGTGAACTGAAAACACAAACCCATTTATCTGGGGGATGGGGTGGCAGGACAGCAGGAGCTCCCTTCCCTCTGCAGTCCCCCCCCAAATTTGCAGTGCACCTCTGCCCCTCCTCTGCCTGTGCTTTCATACCACCCTGTGGGGCAGAGCTCACAGGCTTGGTGACTGGGTACTTCCACTTCTTTTGCATCAAATTAGCTGGGCTTTGACCTCCTGACCTCACCGGGGATCAGGTGCTGCTCCCTAAATCCCTTGTGCTGGAGAAAGCATTCCCTGTTGTCAGCCAGTGAGTCTCTCCTTTCACCAGGACAGTGTCTGTCTCTTCCACACACAGGCTCATACCACCACCTGCACAGAACTCCATACTTATTCTTTCCCTCTGTTTCCTCTCCCCAAAGACAAAATGCAAAGACAAAAATACATCATCTCACTTCTGGTTGAGAATACACTCAGAGATTAAAGCCAGAATGTCAGAGAGCTGCGTTTCTTCCTGACATACGCCGAGGGTCACAAGGCTACCTGAGACCAAAAACTATTATTTTCCCTGCCACATTCACCCAGATATTCCCTTCCCACACACAATTCTTGCCAGTTTTTGTAGCTGTACAACAGAAAAATTTTTTGCAATGGCACAAGGAGGTGACAATGAGGGACTACTGAATTCCTCTGACAAGTTGGCCATAGTGATCTTACAGGGAATCCTGCTGTCATGTTTTCCTTGAAAAAAAGCAAAAATACAAGTGAAAACTCCCAGGACACCAGCCTCAGAGTCAGATATCCATGTTTCTCTTCCTGCAGAGCCCCCACTCCTGCCCACCAGGTATGTACTAGAACAGAAACTCCAGCATGGTTGTTGTTTTGTGGAACTGGCTGAATTACTTTATACCTTTTAAAAGTGAGCAGTCCTTGCTCCAAGGCTTTCCAGTCTAGAACAAAAGCACAGACTCCTTACTCAAATGCCCCGGAAGAGAAAATGCAAGAGATATCACAAGTCATTAGGAACAGTTCTTTGCAATTTCCACCACCATTCCATACAACCCAAATCAAAATTTCACACAGAAAAGGACTGGGTTGTTTTCTCCTCTCCTTTCTATTCCTACTGGAAGGGGCTCAGGGCAACATTTCTACATAAAGAGGTTTCTTTTTTCTAGCCCTCAAGCTACTGAGTTCAAAGATAACTCAGACACCTCTGGCCCATGTGGCAGCCTGTATCCTGGGTATAGCTCTGCTGTCTGACCTCCCTGACATCCCAAGATTCTTTCTCAACACCTGCTCCAGTTCGAATTTTAATTACTAAATCTGCTTCTAAGACAAACACATTGGAACAATGGTCCAAGACAGAGTTGTGACACCATTTAATGCCATTTCTAATCTTGCTTCTTATACAAGTCATTATTGCTTAGCACCCACTAAGAATTCTTATATGGGACATACAAAAGTCAAATCTCACAAGTATGAGACAGAACCACTGTGGGGAAAATCCCCAAAAGCAGAACTCAGATAGCCATCTACCTTTTCCTCCTTGGCTTCTAGGGCTGCAAAGTTATCAGTTCCCATCAGACCTCACCAAACAAATCCATCCAGTCTGAGGCTGTAACATTGCTTTCTGCTGAGACCACGAGGGCAAACAGAAGCTTTGATCAACTAACCACTGCAAACCTTTATTTATTTTTAATTTCCTTTTTACGTAGCAGACATGGTTTGCAACAAAAGGTCATTTGAAAAAGCGATTTGGCCAGTGCACAGAGCAGGAATGTTTTCCACAGCTCACTTGACTCAGCTGTGTCAATGCTAGAAGGGCCTGTCCTAGGGTTATCAGGGGGGTTATGGTCATTATTGTCATTCAGATTTTTGGTTACGTTATTTTTTTCTTCACCTTTTGGAATGGGGTGGGATGGGTTGACGTGGAATAAACCTCTGCCTGGGAAGTCTGGTAGCTACCTTTTAGATGCTTTCTTGGTACCTTTTTCACTGGCCACACAACTACAGAGTTCATTCTGTCCCGTTTCTTACATAACTGGTAAATTTTCAATTTCAAATCCATGAGTAAACAAGTGATACAAATTCCAGGGGACAGGGGAAGGCAATGGACTGAGTGGTGAAGCTGTGATTTGAGACAGGTCTGCCACAGGTTTCTATCCAAGCCAGTATCATAGCAGCTGGATTAACCCTGTGGCCTGACAGAAGAACAGAGTGAGTTTCTTTTCCTCTTTTCCTCTTTTTTTTTTTTTTGTTTTTCCACCTTTCAACAGTGCTCTGTTATGCACCTCCATTCCTGTGCTACTGATCTGCCTCACTTGCTTCTTTGAAGGGAAATAAGGATGTGGCTTTCCTCTGCCCTGGCCAGCAAATCCATGGGATTAAAGATTAAGGTGAGCTGTCCCTGGGTGCCCACATCACTCAGTATTGCAACCATGTGACTGAGGCAAAATCATCTAATTATGTCCCCAAAAGCAGCTCTCATCTGTTGGGAATGAACATTGCATCACCATGGGGAAGAAACCTGTCCAGGGTCCAGCCAGTCTGCACTGACTGTATCACACAACAAAGCCCCTGACAAAGTCAATTAGGGTGCCCCTAAGAAATGTGTAACAACCAGGAAGATCACAGGAAGAACTCTGCCAGCACTGCTGCACAGAGGGAGTGGGATTTAGGATGCATCAGGATTTCAAAGGAGACAAAAAAACCTGACAAGGCCATTCAAGAAAATGATTAATGACGTTTGCCAGCGGCTCCAGAGAAAGGAAAAAACAGGCATGATTTTGAGGTTTCATAGAAACATCTAAGGTGTCCTGTTTCTGTCATGTCTGGAACATCTTATGCATGAGATCCTTGATGGCTTCATTGGAAATTCCTCAGACTCCATTCTCATAGAGTTTGTAAACGATGAAAATTCACCCTTGGCAGCATTTGCTGCACCACAGTGGTTTGAAGAGTGGGTTCACTCTCTTTGCTGAGCCTCCTGCAGCACACCAAGAGCACAGGACACAGGACTCCAACCCTGGGAGAAAAACAACAGCTTCACAGAAACCAGAAGGGGCCTCAGAGAACAGATAATCCATCTTTTCACCACGAACCAAGTCTAATCAAAACCAAGCACTCCTGAACTGCTCTTAAAGACCTCTAGGAACAGAACTCACCACCCGCCCAGACAATCTATTCCAAGGCTTTCATTGTCCTTTGCCAGTTCTTTTTTTTTAATTTTATGTCTCTCTTTAATCATTCTCACTGCAGTTTACGCACATTATTTCTTGGATTACCCAGCATGAGCTCACAGAACAGATTATTCCCTTCTGTGCAACAGCATTGCATGGATTTGTCACAGTTCTCTGTCTTTGTAGGTTATAAAGGCAAGTTAAAGGATCTGTGGTGATTTCTGATGGCTCTCTAGCCAGTTTGTATTTCCCTTGAGGAGCAGCCCCTCTAAGCAATGTGATTTGAGGCTTTGCCCAAAGTTAGTTGAGCTCCAAGGACATCACTCTAACAAGACTCTCCATCCTGGGTTACAAAGGCAAACAAAATACAACAATGCATTCAAGATGAAAATGATCAGCAAGTGGCTGGAGCCACTCAGTGACTCATTGATAGACTGAAAATGTGATGGAGCTCTCACTGATCTCATCCAGGTATGTGCTAAAGCCAAACTGTTCAGGTCTTTTGAACATGAAATGGAATCTACAGCCTTACTCCCTTTGGCAAGAAAAAAGACCTGAAACTCACTGAGAATCAGCAAATGAACTCCTGAATTTAATTGCACGACTACTCCATGCCATCTTTCACATGATGAAACAAATGTATCATGATTGCATTGTCCTAAACCAGGTTAATGTTCTTTTTCTCCCATGTCCTTTTTAAAAATCTGAATTGATGCGTGGCTTGGGATCACATGCTGCTCACATTGAACAGACAAAGGAGGTTGTCAAACAGTTCAAAGACTTATCTGGAATTCCTGTATTGAAGTATCCGAAGTGTGATAGGAAAACTTCTCCCTTAGGGTGTTATTGGGATCTCAGTTTCCAAGAAGACTTCCAGACTTGTTTCGTTTCAGCCAAGCTAATAATCTCCCTCTGTGGCCATTGGTTCTTTTCCTTCCATTCCTTATCAGGAATTTTAAGATATGTGTGAGAACAGGGAAAGCAGAAAGTGACTAAATATAGCCAGCAGCAGGCTGGACGTCTCCAAAATCTTCAGCAAACAGCTAATTTTGACTGGAGGATCATTTTCTGATTGGGGACTCTTTGCTCTGTGGCTGACTCAGGAAATCTGCAGCAAGGAAAATTCTGTTCTTTCACTTGGGATTTAACTCAAAGATGGAATAAACCTGCCATGTCCAAATTGATCAGGGAGGACCAGTGCCACTGAATCTAATCCTGCCATGACTGAGCTTTAACTGTGCCTCTCACTGAGGTGTGCTGACCACCAAACTCACAAATCCTGTACATTAAGAGTTCTTCTCTAACACCTGAATCACTGATCCTGCCTGGGGAACAGGGGCATGTTCCTTCTAGCCTAATCAGCTGGAGAATTTTCTTTGGGGAAGGTTAAAAGCAAAATAACAAGGAAAAGGAAGAAAAAGAAGTCACAGAATGAATCAGTTCCCACCCCAGAGCACTTGCTGAACTACAGTGAACACCTTTGAGCATCTGCTTAAGAAAGACATGGAAAAATAAATCTGAAAAAACCACAACAATTTCCACATTTAGCAACCCTTTTGTGGTCCCAATTTTAAAACATTTTTTCTGTTAAAAATTAGCCATTTCTAAAGTTTAATTATGGATTTATTTTATTCAGCAAATTATTTCTTGGATATTTCCCCGCTTTGGGTGTACACCAGAGCGTCTTCCTGGGAATGCTGCCCTTGATCTGAACATCCTTCTAGGGGTGATATGCACAGACTGCTGCAGCAGGGAAAAAAATCCACATCCAGCATGTGCCTAATTAGTATGACTAAAGCTAAAGATCAGCAATTCTGCAGATGAACATTATGGCTACAAACTGTCTCGTCTCCTCCTTTGGGGAGCCATGAGGGAAGCATTTAGCTAAAGCACTTGCATAGGTAATGTTGCCATCTTGCTTTCATTCTGAGTTGACAACTGTCTGCAATTTATGCATGAAATATGGAGCATGAATACTGCTCCACCGAGGGGAATCATGTTATGGTGATGTAGGATTCAAAAATGAAGTGGGGACTAAAGGGCCATTAAGTTTTTATACGGGTTTTAATAGCACTGCCTCACAAATATTCTGGAATGCTGATGGACTGTCTCTCACCACAAACTCTCAGTGCAGACTCTAGGGCTGCCCAAGAGGGATAGAGCAGGATGCCAATACTTGGAAAGACTGGAGAAAATTAGACAGAAATGAAAGGAAAAAAAAAAAAGTTAAACTTTAGGACTGCTTGTTCCATTCTCAGCAAACTGAGGCATCTCAGAGGAGGGCACAGGCCTTCAAATTGCCATGAAGGACTTGAGAATCAGTGAAGATCTGGCATAATGCAAGTTCACTTTGCTCACTGCTTCCTCTCACTTCCATGAACATTCCACACAGATCACACAGGATTAACATAAAGCATCATGTGATCACCTTAACTTCATTCAACTTCCACCCTCCCAGCCTCTCCCCCTGCTGTTCCCACAGCTCTCCTGTTCCCACACCTGTGTGCACAACAGCAAACTCTGAGGATGGTTAAATGAGCCCAAGTGTGCCTGAGCTGGGGTGAAGGGGGAGGGTGGGGTGAACTTGTGGTTCTGGGAACAGTTCAGAACTTCTCATCTCAATATACTTTGCAAAAGGGCTTGAAATATCTTCAAATCTCCTTGAATTAAATACTTCTTCAATTTTTGTTACTTTTTGTTGTTGTTTTTCCTACCTTTGCCATTTCTGCAGCAAAGCAAAGAGTGGCAGGACCCCCCAGATTTCTTTGCTTCTACTTTTGAGAACCTTCTCACAAAGCCACATCACTGATCCTGTTTCCTGCATTCCCTTCATCCTGGAAGTGCTGCTTGCATTACTGTGAAATGATATTTCCCTGCTTTAAATCTTCTGTAACTCTGTGCAAGTCGAAGTGACAGTCAGAGCTGGGCACTACTTGGGGCAGTGATGGCTTGTTTTGTGGTGCTGTCAGAAGATCATGGGCTTTGGGGACTCCAGGTGCCACAGGATTTCATATCCCTACACAGCCCCTTTGTCACCAGTGCCTCCCTGCCCATCCTGTTCCTGTGCTGGAACAATCCCTTACCTTCTGTTTAGTTCACACACCCTCATCCTTCCAAGCTCCTCAGGCAGTCTCACATTCTCCCATCAGCTCTTCAGTGCCCAGATGTCTTTCTAGAACATAAAAGAAGCCTTTTTCCAAAGAGGCCAGGATGCCTTTTCCATGACATGAGCATCTGTCTGGCACTGTGCACATCCACTCCCCCAGCTGAGCCCTCCTCAGTGGTGACCAGGAATTCACACAATTCTCTGGGCTTGCTTTAGTTTCCTTTCCTTGGTTTCCTTCCCCAAGGCTGAGGGTTCCTGCCAGCCCCTGCCCCCTGGCACAGGGAATGCTGCAGACTCCCTGACGTGCCTGGCCCTGCACAGTGTGGCTGAACATGTCCTGCACTCTCTAAGCACAGCAGCCCAGGGCTGGTTTGGCCCACCTGAGCACCCCTCTGGGGAGCCTCAGCAGGAACCTGCCAGTCCTCCAAAATCTCTCTTGCCTTAGGCAGGATTTCATTGGCAACTTGTAGGATTCAGCAGAGAAGGCAGGGATTAGGGAGGGTTGGCACAGAGCGACTCACCTCTGCTCCTTGCAGAGCTCCCTCTGCCTCTGGTGGAGCTGAGCCACTTCCAGGGGAGTCAGGGAGTTCATTGCAGCACATCCAGCAGCCCCCACTCCACACCAGCTCCAGGAGCTTTAGGCTTTTCCCATCCTGCTGCAAGTTCTGAAGTGAAGCAGCAGCCCCAGGCATGAATCCACTGTAATTTATGTGCCACTGGCAGGTTGGTGGCTTAATCTGTGCAGGTTCAGGTGTTTGAGATCCATGTGAAGGCTTTAGCTACAAAAAAATGCAATTCAACATTCCTGCTTGCCTTGGCATGTGCTGGAGTTTGCTTGGAACTTTGAGAAGGAAATAAGTCACCAAGTCCTGCAGCTTCCAGCTCCTCAGATCTGGTTCTTCTCCTTCCTCCTTGTCCATAACACAACCCTCAGCTACCTTCCACTGCCTCCTGCTCTTCTGCCACAAACAGATGCTTGTCCCCTCTGGGTTTTAATCTCTGCTGGGTTTACATTTCAGCTTTATTTTGTCATAAATTCTGCTCTAAAGTCATGATATTTATTACCTATGACTCCTGTGCATGTTCCAACATGTAATTCAGCTACAAGTCATGGTAAGGACCCATTTTTGGAGAGCAAGTCTTTTTCTCACTCCACTGTTTCTCCAGCCGTGTTGCAGTGTGATGGGTGTCTCCCACTGAGCAATGAATCCTCCTTCTTGCAGCTCCTTAGGAATGGTGGAAATCACAGTTTGAGTCTGCCTCCACATGGAAAAGGAGCCATGTGACCAAACAATAGCAGTGATGGTTAATGAACACCGGTGGGGTGTTGGGAGGCAAAGATCCTGCTCAGGCTAAGGGGAGAGGTGGTGCCTGACCAGCCAAAGGCACCTCTGAACACTCTCCTGTGACAACAATGTGAACAGAAGAGATTGTCTCCTGAGCTGAAATGTTGCTTTACAAGAGCTAAACAAGAAATAACTGCACCAAACCCAAACATTTTCCTAAGAAACTGGCTACCAGTACTCATGGGGCACTGAGGTTCTATCTGAGTTCAGGGAAGAAGACAGCTGGAAAGCCTCAAATCTCACTGGAGGAGAGAACAAAAAGGGCTTCAGGGCACAGAACTGGCTAGGAGAGTGTGCTTGAAAACTGCCAGCATGGAAACTGCTAGCTATTGCTGACCTTTCCCATGTTTACAGAAACAGAACTTTCAACACCTGTAACTGGGAGGGAATGAGCTGAAGAAAGATCTGACTCACATCATCATTTTCACCTCCTAAGAGAAATAATTCTGTAAGGCTCCAAGCACTCACCATGCAAGCCACAAGGCAGCATCCCTGGAGAACAGGCTGTCTCTGAGCTCTGCCACCCCATCCCATTGCTGGGGCTCGTTCCACATCCCTCTCACCGCTCCCAGCAGCATCCTGACACCCACAAACGTTGTCTATTCATTGCTGCTGCTCCATCCCCTTGCCTCCCTGCCAGGCTCCTGCCTGCCAGCCTGGCAGCAGCACACGGACAGATCCTGCCTGACCTCACACTGGAGCTGTGCTTTCCATCAGGGCTCTCCCACCTCCCACTGGCACCAGTGACTGTGCAAGGCTTGCCCTGGCCAGGCTCCTGTCAGGGCTTTGCTGCTGAGCCACAGCTGAGTGATGCTGCCCGGGCTCAGGAGGGGATGAGGAGCTGCTCACACTCGGCTGGACAGAGCAGCACTGGGGGAGTCAGGGCTCCCTCGCCTGGAACACAGGTGAGGAAGGGGCTTTGTTGATGCAGGCACTGCTGGGCTGCTCTTGCAGGGTAAATAAACAGTGGAGCTGTTGCCTGGTCTGTCAGTAAGACACTGAAATGACTGGGCCTGAGTATCACTCATTATTCAGACTTCTGAAAAGGGCTCAGTGGAGAAAAAACAATTCATTGGTGGGGATCTTTTGGATGACTTTCTGGTTATCCTGTGCTACCAGGGGAGATTTAAATTTCTGCTTTCCAAACAGCAAACCAGTGAGGCTGAGGTTTGGATGTGGTTATCTGGCACCCAGGGCTGAAACTGAAATCTGTACATTGCATGATTAGTGATGAAATTCCATGTGCTGGCAATGCTGGTGACAATCCAGCTGCAGCACAAGGTTCATGCAGTTGTCTCCATGTCCTTCTCCTGTTTCTTGGAGAAACTCAGTATTTCATCTTCCTGCAAAATATTTCACCAACTCCTTTCTTTGTACAAGGGAATTTGTGATTCGGGGTAAGGAGAAAGTTCACTGGAAATAACCTTGGGGGATTTTTATTAATATCTCACTGCTACTAGAATATGGGTTTGGGTTCTTCCCCCTTCTTTAAAGTTTATTTTATACCAAGTTTGTAACTGGGACTGTATTATTTTTTCTGCCTATAAAATACCAAGAAAATGGAACTACAATCTGTGGAATGGCCATCATGCACTTTTTTTTTTTTAATCTGAGTTAGGTTAATTATCTCTATTAATGCTAGACAGGGATATTTTAGAGATTCATGGCTGGATCCATGTAAAGCTAAGCACAACAGGAAGAAATATGGGCACGGGGGTTTTTTTGTTAGTGCAGTTTTAATGAACAAATGAAAAGGAGCAATCCTTTTTGTGCTCTACTCCTGCAAGAGTAATTCCATGATTATTGATTGTTACTAGAAATAACTGTTAAATATTGAAATAGCTATCTGAGGTACAGGATGCACAGTGTTCGTGCTGCCTGAGCTTTTTATTTCAAAGTGTTATCAGCACTCATAAATCAGAGTTAAACCACTGCCTTTCACAGGATGAGATTTAATTACAAGATTCAATTATTTCTGTATTCAAGACTGATTTCTGGAGAAAGAAGTGATGGAGAAGAAGGATAGAGAAGGGTGATGCAGAACCAATCACAGCTACATGTGCATCCCCAGGCCAAGAAACCAACACATTCCTGTTTCATCATTCCCAGCAAGAATTATCTCAGCCATGTGAAGGTTGCTAATTTTTTTCCTGGGTATTTAAATGATGTTAACAAATTTTAGGTCATTATCCAACCCTGTGGTGTCCTCAAATAGGGCTTGAAAACTGACTTGCCCCAGCTGTTGGGGTCATGGTCCCAGTTCCCCCAGGCTGTTGGTGTGGAGGGAATGGGACAGACCTGAGAACTGCAGCACTGCCAAAGCTGGAAGAGGAATCTTTCATTTTCTCTCCCAGCTTTACAGCATGCCCAGACAGGCTCTTTTGAATTAAGTGCAGATAGATAGGTGTGGGAAATCTCTCCACTGATATTTTAATGGTTTTCTTTTCTTCACTGTGTAGTGCCTAGGTTAACCCTTATGGTACCTAGCAACCATCCTTAAGAAAAAGAATTTTCTCAGAATTTCTTCAGCAAGGCTTTCTAGACAAGACCCTGCTCTGCCCTGGTCCTGTCTTGTGGAACAAGGCTGAGGAAGCCCTGCTGAAGGTGGAGGAGAGGGCAGAGGGAGGGAGACCCAGCCCTGCAGAGGTGCCAGTGCCATGGATGATGCCAGGTTCCCTCTCCCTGGGAACACGGCCTCTCCCTCTCACTGTCTGCTCAGCACGACTTCCAGACCTAATTAGTTTTGCCTTTATGACCCCTGGAAGCTCTGAGTGCTCAGTGCCTTGGGGTGGGCAGGGCTGGAATCCCAGCTCCAGGGGAGTCACAGGGGCAGAGGTACAAGCTCAGTGCCTTTGATCAGTCTGGCTGGCAGGAGCCCTGGCACAGGGTGTACAATGGCATCCTGTGCTCAGTCTACTGTCAGCTCTGAGTGTGACATTCCCTGAACACCTACGGGTTACCCTGCAGCTTTGATCATGCCAGTTTATTGGGAAACAGAGATTATGAGATACTGCTGTGCTGAGCTTCTTGGAATCGCAGATATCCAGCAGTTAAATCAACAAAGGTAATGCTCAAGGTTTGGCCAGCAGAAAGTATCTTCTGTAGGATAATAATCACCTAAGTGTCTTTCACTGCTCTCAGTAAAATACACACTTGCTTTGTTGTGCATCTTGAGCAAAACAAGGAGAACCTTCTCACCCTGCTCCTTTGCCCTCCCCTGCTCTGAAGACCCTCACTGCTGTGCCTGCAGCAGAGGGGAGGCTGGCAATGTGCAGTGCTGCCTTTTAAGAATGTTCCCTCTTCCCCTGGGACAGTGTTGCACCACAAAAATCACAGAAATTATTTAGTAATGGACCTGATTTACTGCACGTGTGTTTGCCCGGGTCAGCTGCCAGGATGCAGGTCTGGTTTGGCAGTGTTTGGTAATAAAGAATGGCAGTCCCATGCCCAGCCTGCTCCAGGAATATCAGTGAAAATCCCTGCTACTTGTCCCTCCCCTGTGCATGTCCCTTCACAGGCCCTTCTGTCAGACTGTTTGGATGAATCCCCCTTTGGTAAAGAACCTCTGGAGCCCGTTCCCAGAGGGGAGGGGGCTGTGTGTGAGCACTCCCTGCTCCCAGCTGGGGCACAGATACATGCAGGCACCATTCCTTGCAATGGTTGGGCACTTGTGTTTCTCACTGGGCCAGACATGCTGAGGAGAAAAAAGTGTATTTAACTATAACAATTTGTCGAAGTTCCAGTTAAGCTTGAAGTCAGGCAAAAAGGCAAACAGAGCTAGGGTATAGAATCATTTTTTATCAGTGACTCAAGATGAAAGATTCAGTGAGAGGCACCCTCTGAAGTGCTAAACTGTTGATGAGTTCTGAAGACATCTGTCTCTATTCTGACAGGACCTAATACCACATAAAACATATTTTTCAAGAAGCAGTGCTTCAAACATTTATTAGTCAGAGAAAAGGCCTTAATGTGTACATTTATGCAAAATATAAATCACAGTATTAACTTTCACTGAGAGCAGATAAACATGCTGTGCATTGCTTGGGAGGCATTAGAAATGTGGTTTCAAGCATCCTGATTCTCTTCTACCTCTTCTTTTTTATCCCAGAGTGGGAATAGAGTGCAAGATCATCTCAGTTTGTGCAGAACTGCAGCTTGCCCATTGCCCGTGGTACTGAGGCACACAGCTCCCATGGTTTGGCAGGGAGAGTCACAGCTCTGAACAAGCTCAGGACACTCTGGAATTCTGCTGCTCTCATCCCCCAGGCAGCACAGGCAGCAATGTGGGCATCAGGGTGCCTGGTGGAGAGCTCACACTGCTCCTTGTGCCATGGCTCAGGAGTGGCTCCACTCTGCTCTGCAGATCTCTCCTGCAGCCACCTGCCTGCACCAGCCTGTCCTCTTGCTCCAAGCTAGGTTGGCATCTGTACCAGGAGATTATGGGAATTGACAACTGAGTGCTGTTCTCAGGAAGCTGATGGCATTTTCTGGAAACCATTTTCTGGAAGGGTTTATCAATTGCTTTAGTTACTGAGTAAGACACACCCAGGCCAGTCGGAGTGCAGGTTCCACATCCTCTCCTCATGGCTGTCCAACTCAGGCCCAGCAGCATGCCTCAGTGCCCTGGCCCACAGGAATTGGCCCTTGCTTTACCCACACAATGAGGGCCTTTGTTCCATGGCAAGAAGGCACCTGACTGAAGCAGGGAACACTCATTTGATCCTGAGACTTGGGGAGGTCCAAACTCCCACACACTTTGTGATGCAGTGCCTGCAGAGGAATGGTTCCCTCCAAGATTCCCTGGTGCGGTTGATTGGGCTGTTTGCTGATGCTGTTATCATTGTGCTATCAGTGGTGTTATCAGCCCCTCTCCATGCTTGGTGAGTTTCCCTTTGTTGTCATCCAGGTCGCAAGGTGATCCCTCAGCTGTGGTCCCCGTGATGAGCTCCACTGAAGCCCGACTTTGTTTGCTTCCCTGGGATTTCACAGGTGCAGCCAGTCATGGAGTGCAGGCACGAGTTCCCCTCAAGTGGTAACAACAATATTTCTGATGAACCTAGAGATGTTGCTGTGAAACATTCTCTGTGAAAAATCAGTTAGTGAGGGAGCAGGGAGGAAGAGCACAGGTCTGATGGGGAGTGGCTGAGGGGGCTGGGGGTGCTCAGCCTGGAGAAAAGGAGGCTCAGGAGCTCCCTGGCAGGAAGCTGCAGCTAAGTGGGGATCAGTCTCTTTCCCCAGGTAACAGGTGTCAGGACGAAAGAAAACAGCCTCAAATTGCACTAGAGGAAGTTTAGGTTGGATATTGGGAAAAATTCTTTCCAGAAAGGACTCTCCAGCCCTGGCACAGTGCCCAGGGCAGTGGTGGAGTCCCCATCCCTGGAGAGATTTAGCAGGCATGTGGATGTGGCGCCTGGGGACAGGGGCTAGTGGTGGCCTTGGCAGTGCTGGGGGAACAGCTGGACTCAGTGATCTCAGTGTACTTTTCCAGCGTCAATGCTGTTGTGATTCTGTGTCTGAGGAGGAAGTGGAGAAGAAGAAAAAGGAATAGAAACTCCTGTGGAAGTTTGCTGGCTCAGTCCAACAGGAGTGCATTCTGTGCCAGTCGCTCACATGAACATGCTGAGATATGATTAGCTTTGACTCCTCTGATACTTATCTGCATAATTTGTTCTGTGTTTTCACTTATCTCTCCTTTAATAAGGAAACATGCCAATAACTGAATGCGTGGGTCAAGTTCTATTTGTCAATTTAATTTGTTTTGGCTACAACACGAAGATTAAAACATGCAAGTGAGAGGGAAAGAGGCTGAATATGAAAGCAGGTGATCTGAATGCACAGCCAGAAACCTGGGCTCAGACCATCCACTGCAAACCCACCACTTGGGCCAGTAACACTTTCCTGTAAAAGGGAACTGATGTCATCAGGTGCAAACTTGCCTCTGGTGAGCCAGATGTGACCAAAAAGGATCTGCTCATTAAATACGAACCATAAGTTTCTCAGTTCTGGATTATCCTAAACAAGATTGATTTTTAAAAAAATTGGTTAGTAAATGGAGCTGGAAATCACTTCTCTTTTTGTAACTGCTGGTATTGTACAGATGTCACATGGCATTTGGGAAGAGGATTTAAGGGAAGGTGCTTTCTGCTCAGATGAAGAACAGAAATTCAAAGAAGAGCCAGACCTTCCCTGGCATTCACAACATCTTGCCCCTGAGTGGAAAGGGCAGTGCGTGTCAGCTTTTACAGAGAGAGCAGTTCATCCTGCAGGCCATCCAGGTAAACCCCCTGAGCAAAGAGATTTTTCCTACAAGAAAATCAGTAGTGGAAAGGGGATGTAAGAAAGAGTGACATTTAACACGATGTGAGAGAGATGATTATTCATGGCAGATGATGGTGACAGCTGGGGAATCACAGGGTCAAACTCAACAGAGTGATGAAGAGGAATTACTGGTTGTACACACAGGGAATTGTTCCTTTCCCCCTGAATAAAACATGCTTTGCTTTCACACATCCTCACTGGTGTGACAAGGCAAGACAGCGCAAAGGATGAAGGATACTTGCCCTGAAGGGGTTCTAGAAAGGAAATCTTGTTTTGTTGGGCTTCTTATTTTGCAGAAAAATCTTATGTTTGAATCCAATCGTCCCTGCTCTCAGCAGAAGGCAGCTGGAGCTGAAGCCTAACCTAATCTAGGGTAATATTTTGTGTGTGAGCACTGGGGTAATGGTTAGACTTGATGGTCTTAAAGGTCCTTTCCAATCTCAATGGTTCTGTGATTCAATGGAAGTCCTAACTAGCTGGGGTAACAGCTAGGACAGACCTGAAAGGACTGTCTTCTTTTCCTTGACTCAAAAGACAGACTGTGATACCTGGGAATGCTTTTCCTTAGCCAGGAGCCTGATCAGGGCAGGCTCTTCTTGCCGTGGGGTTTTACAGAGAGGGCTGAAGAGTATCCACTGCCCGAGCAAGTGTCACACAGCCATTCCCTGAGATGACTCACTTGTTGCCCAGGCTCAAACCAAGCTCGAAAATCTTGAGCTGCAGCTGAACCAGACTCAAGGGACATTCACCAGCTGCCTGAGGGACCCTGCTGCCTGCCCAGCCCAGCCCACCTCACCTGTCTGCTTCCAGCAGTGACAGGATGAGGGATCTCTCCCCACACCAGAGGGGGTCACCCATCAGGAGAGCAATTCTGTGTGTTATTACCTGCTTCGAGGTTCTGCCTGGAGCCAGGAATGTTGCAAGTGAGCGAGAGGCTACAAAAGAATCATCTCATTAATCCCTGAAGTCATCAATCTGGGGTAGTTTATTTTCACTGTGGCTCTATTTTATATTTGCCTCAAAAAGATCAAGAGAGTCAAGGGCAAAGCAGGCTGTAAGGAATGAAGTGATGGCTTTGTCCACTGTTTTCTTCTGCACTACCAGGGCCCAGAGTGGTACAAGCAGCTGTGGACAGTCCTCCCCCTGCCCTGTGGAAACATCAGGGGCTCTGTGGGCTCATCAGACCCACCTCACAGTCCTCACACTGCCCACAGTGCTCTGCTGAGCTGAGTTTCACAAATCTTCCTGTTCTGGGGAGTCTTTGGGCTTGTGCTTGCCCATGGACATATTTCACCCTCTGGAGAAAACAGGGGGTTTGGAAAAGCTGAGGCCTGCAGCTGGGTGAGGGAAACAAGAAGAACAGTTTTGTCAAAGGTGTTCAGATCAAAGTCAGACTGGGAAGATGCTGGAGGCAGGAGGAAAAAAAGTCATCTGGTTTGCTGTTGTCTTCCAAAACAAGATGAGCCTAGGAAGAAACATGTCAAAGAGTGACATTGCCTGGATTTCTGAGCAACTGTCCTGGGCACTCCAAGAGCCTGAGCCAAGAAATATTTGAAGCTGTGAGTGCACTGGGTCCTTCAGAGCAGACTGACACAATGACCACTTCCTCCATGATGTGTACCAAGGGAAATTATGGCCTGGGCCCCTCTTTAAGCAGTTTCTATCTTTGCAACCCCACATCCCAGCCTGCCAGTGCTGGAGCTGCCTGCCCTGTGCCCATGATCACTGTGCTGTGAAAATGACCTGGAACAGCCTCACAGACATGGCTGCTCATTTATAATATAGCAGAAAAAGTCATAGTCACTGCCAAGAAAAGACAAAAGGCCACCAAACAATAACCCAGCTGTAAATGAAGGCTATAAATATGGAGATAGGTGGGAGATAACTACAGGCTTCCCCTCATACACATGGTACCCAGCTTGGAAAGTGTCTTTCAGGTCAAGGTGCTGTGTGTGCCATGGGCAGCCTTTTCTGATCAGGAATTTTTCAGTGGGAAAAAAAAATGGATCTGCTTTTCTTACTTTTCATAGGTCAACATGAGGATGCAAGGTCAGAGCTCAGCTTCAAGTGGAAAACAGAGATGAGTGATGCCTGCAGCCCCTGGGCATCCTGTGTCTCTCACATAGATTGAGCTCCTACAAGGATTTGAAAGTAAGTTTGAAAAATCAATTCAAAACTTGCACAGAATGAAGCTGTGGGGACAAGTGAGAGCAAAAGGTTGCCCAAAGATCATGGTACATTTAAAAATTGCACTGATTGCAGCTGCCTTCGTGCTGTGACTGCCCTACTAAAACAGCTCTCTGCAAGATTCATTGGGCAAAGGCTGAAATGTTATTTAGTTGTACAATAACACCACAACTGTGCCACTGCCATGTTGTTGCCAGGTGGGAAAGAAAAGTTGATTTGCATGAAATCCTGAGAACATACTTTAGGCTGCAGTTTGCTCCTGCCATTGCAGGGTTTCAGCCCAATTCCTGATCCCAGATGCAGCTCTGGCAGAGGATGTACACACACATCTGGGGCTGGATTCTGTTCAGCTGCAGAGGGATCGTGTGCTGGCCACATCACAGAAGCCACATCTGTCCTAAGAGTCAGATGGACTCAGAGGCAGCAAATGAAACCAGAAAATCTTCGGAGAGGAGAGGACAGAAGGAGAGAAAAGGATAAGGCACAACTGAATCTGTGACCTTCGTATACGAAGCGTGGAAAGCTGCTGATGTTGCCCGGGTCGGGCGGGGGTGAGGCGGCTCCCGGCGATCACCCAGTGCCCTCTGCTGTCACCAGACCGGAGCAGCCTCTGCAGAAGCCCGAGCGATATCAACCAAGCTGCTCAACAGAGAACCCGAGCTCTTAATTCTTCTGGCAGCGCAAAACCACAGCAATTCCCCTCTGGGAAAACGCTGGGACCGCGCTGGCCTGTCCCTTCCCGCAGCTCCTGCGGGGATGCCCCGTGTCCTGCCCGTGCCTGCCTGCCCATGGAAACACCCGTGATTCAGCCCTGCAGGATGCTGTGGAAAAACACTCCCGTGAGACTGACTCCTGCAGCACATCGTGGGTTGAGGGGGTGATCCTCCTGTGCCAGTGGAGAATATTTCTACGTCCCTGTGCCCACGTGTCCGTGTGTCCGTGTGTCGGTGTGTCCGTGTGCAGGGGTGCTCACAATCTCTGCTTCGCCTCCCCAGCTGATTCCTGCCTGCTCTCGCTGCCCTCTAGTGTTGTGAACGCTCCAGTATGTAAAGAAAAACTGTAAAACTGATCCCTGCTTCAGAATTCCTGCCTTTGCTAGCTCTTAAAGCACTAATTCCGTTAATTACAGCACAGTTACAATTTAACGGAGACAACGTGACCCTGAGCAGATCAGATGATCACAGCACAGCGCCAGACACCTGAGAACACCGTTCTGTAAGCCGAAGCTCACATCTCCAGGGCCCCAGCCTGCAAACCACACCCAAATCTGCTGGCTGTACAGCACTCTACCTGACGCAGCCATCCCTGCATCTGCTGTTATCAACTTTCCCAGATGTTCTCCTGGTTGTGGCTGCGAGGAGCTGATTGAGCTGGGAAATAATCCATCTCAGTAATATCTGGCCCAACAGACAGGAACTGGGATTAGAGCAGGACTGCCTGGTCTGGTCTCAGACCCAGCTGGTGGGCTCAGGCTGGTCAGAGCAGCGTGGCTTCCCAGGACCTCAGTGGGAACCACAAACCAGCACTAACCACCACAAACTATCACTAACCACCACTGACCTCCACTACCTAACCACAAACCACCACAAACTATCACTAACCACCACTAACCAATCACAAACCACCACTAACCAACCACTAACCAACCATTAATCACTACAAACCACCACTAACCAACCACTAACCAACCACTCACCACCACTAACCACCCACAAACCACCACAAACTATCACAAAATATCACAAACCACCACAAACTACCACTAACCACCACTAACCGCAAACCACCACAAATAATCACTAACCACCACTAACCAACTACTCACCACCACAAACCACCACTAACTAACCACAAACCACCAACCACCACCGCAAACTGCCACCAGCGGCTCGGTCCTCCACTCTGATGCAACCGGCTTTTAGCAGAAGTCAGTCCCGCAGGTGACCTCTGCTAACGGGACCGTGCTCAGTGAATCCACTCCGATGCCAGGGCAGCCGCTGGCGCTCCTGTCCCGCCCGTCCCACCACGGGAGCCCCCCCGGCCGGAGCCGTGGGTGATGCAATGAGCAGATTGCATCAGACGGGGCCCCGCGGAGCCGCCTGCCCGTGTGAGCGGTGAAATCATCCTCACCGCCCAGAGCGGCTCCTCCGAGCTCCCCTCGCCTGCGGGGCTGCGTCACCGAGCGGCTGAAGCACTGGGCTAAATCCCACCAGTGAGTGAGGGAACGGGGAGAGAGAGAGCGCGGCTCCCCCGGGGAGCGGCTGAGGGAGCTGGGAAAGGGGCTCAGCCTGGAGAAAAGGAGGCTCAGGGGGGATCTTCTGGCTCTGCACAACTCCCTGACAGGAGGGGACAGCCGGGGGGATCGGGCTCTGCTCCCAGGGAACAGGGACAGGAGGAGAGGGAACGGCCCCAAGTTGCACCAGGGGAGGTTCGGCTTGGATATTGGGAAAACTTCTTCCGTGAAAAGTGTTCAGGCACAGGCTGCCCGAGGCACTGATTGAATCACCATCCCTGGAGGTGCTCAAAAGGAGTGTGGTGTGACACTTGGGGGCATTGTTTAGTGATGAACACGACATTTGGACTCGATGTTCTTGAAGACCTTTTCCAAACATAATAATTTTGTGAAGTTGACTGCTTAACAGAATTTCATTAAATCCTTTCAGTTACTCCAGTTTGACAGTCTGACTTCTGTTGAAGCTGCTCCACAGTGACAGCGGGGAGCTAAGGAGAGTTTTCAAAAGCACTGGCTGGAATGAGAGCGCTTGAATTTTGAAAGGAGAGAAATGAGGACCATGCCCCAAAATAACAGTTTTAAACCCAAACACAGTTCAGGTACTCACCCTGGCACAGCAACCAGTATGGCCCAGGGCACAGAAATGAGTAGCACAGACTGCTCATCCTGCCCCTCTCGGAGGTCGGGAAGGCAGCAGGGCCCTGTCGTGGGCCTCGGTCGAGGGGCAGCAGTTCGGGGACAGCTCACTGAAGGGGGAGCGCTAAGGGCTGTCACTGGGAAAATCAACTCCCCATGCACCAGGAGGTTCAGTTCCACACACCAGATTGGTTCACACCGTGGTGGAGTCAGACAGTGCACGGCAATCTTGGGATACCTCCGGTGCGGCTCCCCAGAACCACCCAGAGACTGAGGGTGAATCACGGCAAGTGCTGGGAGAAGTTCATGCTGAGCCTGGGAGAAGCCCTCTGTTCCGGGACCGGCCGTGCCCGGTGTGTGCTGCCCACACAAACGATAAACACACTGCACACACAAAGTATACCGTGCACACACACAGCATACACACTGTGCGTGCACAGCCACAGTCGGTACCCGAGATTTATTCCCTTCTGGCGCGTGTTCCCCCACGGCTGGAGAGGAGCGGCCGGGCCCGGGGCTCCCTCAGCCTCCAGCCCACACCTGAGGTGCCGGACAACCCCAGGTCTTCGGGAACAAGGTCCCGCAAGCCCGGGGGTTCTCCAGTGTCACACCGCGGCCGGTGACAGCGGGACGTCCCGTCGCTGCTGTGCCCAGACTCCGCTCGGCGCTGAGCTCCGGCCCCGCCGCCGCCCCCCGGCCCCGCCGCCGCCCCC
>VZTZ01010429.1:105288-134477 GCA_013400955.1 Drymodes brunneopygia | reverse complement strand
CCCCGCACCCGTCCCGCCGCCAGCCTCGCCTCCGCTGTTCTTCCAGACACGAGCAGCTGCCAGATGCGGGGGTCGGTAGGTTTAGGTTGCATATTAGGAAGAGTTTCTTGCCCGAAAGGTTTCTTACCCTGCCGCAGGCAGTGATGAAGTCATTGTTTGGGGATATCTAATGGACGCANATACACGTGGGCTGGAGCCGGCTCCGTGATCCCCTCCGAACGCCGGCGGTACCGGGCCGGGCGGCACCGGGCCGATGGGTGCGAGGGGGCGGGAGATGCGGAGACCGGAGCCAGGGTCCCGGGGATGCCGGGCGGGTGATGCGGGGCGGCCGTGCCGCGGCGGAGCCCCTGGCCGGGACGTGCCCGGGCATATNGTGCTGGGGGAACAGCTGGACTCCGTGGTCTCAGAGAGCTTTTACGGCTTCAGTGTTTCTCTGATTATTGCAGGAAGATAGTGACAGTCACTAAGAATTAGATGTGGGGCAAAAACCAGATGGAAATCCAAAGTTTTATGCGAATTGATAGGAGCTTTGGAAGTGTCACTTGAGATACCTGGTAAGGCAGAGTGTGGGTTTCCAAGGTGGGCAGCCCTAGCTTGGCAAAAATCACTGGAAAGTGGGCATTGTGCCTTGGGGACTCCTGCTGTGCCCTGAAGAAGGGTGAGAGCAGCCCGGAACACTTCCTCTCCCACCAGAGCACACGATGCTTTCACTTTAAGCAAACACAAGCCCCCAGCCACTCCAGATAAAACAATTAGTGGGCAATTGTGTAGAATCTTCAGACTGGGAAACGTGTTGATTTCCAAGCCACGTGGAAGGCCTCAGAGTCCACCTTTTTTCCTCTTTTTTTGCTTCTGTGAGAAGCCCTTTGCCCATAGAAGTTCCACTGCTGCAAAGGTTCTCCCAGCGTGGTCTGTAACACAAGGAGATGGGGAGGCACTGCCTGGACCAGAGTGAGGGAATGGCTGAGCAGGAGACTGGAACTGACTGTGGCCAGCCATGAGGCATGCACTCATATTTTCCAGATAGCATTTTTTCCTCCTGCTTTTCACTTGCAGTTCTTATTTAGGATTTCGGCTCTCTGTTCTTAGCTTCCAATGTATACAAGTGTCTCATCTGAGGCATTGTGCTGCCTGACTGTGCCAGTCAGTCCTGCAGCAGAGTAGAAGTCTCCTGAAATGTGTGTGCTGGCTCACGTGGTGACATGGAGGAGCCACTGAGGATGGGTCTGGGCATCTCCTGTCCCATGGCTGGAGGGGACAGGGTCTGTGTCTGGGATGGGAAGCAGCCTACCCCACCCCATCCCCTCCTGTCCTGCCTGCATCCCTGCCAGCCCCTCCTGCCCCAGTACCTGCTGGGCAGATGGGGAGAATCAGCAGCACTGAAGTTTTCACTGATTACTTTCATTTTGTACCTTTGCACTTACTATTTTCCTCACCTTTATTTTCCTGCTAGAATCCATTAGCTGCACACAAAAGAAATAGATTGGATTCCAGTATAACCTAATTTTTTTGGAAACTACACTTTAACAGAGAAAAGACAATGGCTGAGCTGTAGTGTTGGACAGGGGGGATGAACTGCAGCTCACGCTGGGGCACTGCTGGAAGGATTTTTGTCTCATGCAGTGAAACTCATTGAGGAGCACGTGGTTTTGGTCTCTTAAGGGCTGATGCAGTGGGGAGCCCATTCTGCTCTTCTGCTCAGGCAGGATGTATCTTTAAGGCAATAAAAGTGTTCTTTAACAAATTAATGATGTTTTTAAGTCAGATATCATGCATCTGGCACTGATGGCGGGAGGCTCTTCTTCCCCCCAGCCTCTGAGTACATTGATACTGTGTCCCTTGCACACTCATTGTTACTTGTCACCTTTATATTCCCCAGTGGCAGATAAAATGTGTGGCTCTGGCTGTCTCAGGGAGACGCCATGTGGTTCCCAAAGAAGTGGGAGTTGTTAGTTTTGGCTTTTCTTTTAGTCTCAGTAAGACCACTTGTTTCAGTCACACATTAAGTGGTCCAAGGTTGCTGCCATACCAGGTGGTTTAGATGTGTCCTCCATGTACAAATCAAGTGTCTTGGGTCTGGTGGTGTTGAAGTAAGAAACAGAAAGATCCCCCAGCTGTGAATTTCATGCCAGATACTCACCAAAGTGTTGGTTCCCTGTATTGTTACCCTTGAGCAGCAGCAGACTGCCCTGTGCCTGTATCCTGCTGGCACCTCGGGGACGGCTGTCTGCTCCATCTTGAGTGATTCCATCATCCTGGCAGACGTCCTTGTGCATGGAGAGGCTCTGACACAGGATTCCTTTGGCCTGTGTAACTTTCTGTATTTGGCAAACTGCTTTAAACCGGGTTCTTGTGGGGAGGGGGCTCTGAGGGCATTGTCTCAGCTGCAGGCCCTTTGAAAGGCTGGGAAACTCTATAAATATATTAGAGAAAGTGGCAAAGTTGTGTTCACAGGGCAGTTTCACCAAAAACCCTGCTGATTTGGGGCTTTTTTTTCTTTTGTTGAGGTTTTTTTCACCAGTGCTTTTTTCCTGGCATCACTTTGGAGAGGGAGTAAAAATCAGTCCCTTGGTCTTTATGCTCTGGTATCTGGGCTCCTTTCCTGTTGCCTGCAATTCTGTTTCATTCATCTTGTGCTCTTATTAGGAGCAAAAGCCTGAACCAGACACCAGACTGGAGCATCAGCAATGCTGACCCACACCCCAGGCAGAGGCTCCTGCTGCCAGGGGCGAGCTCGGTTGTGGGCACCAAACTGACCAAGAGGCTGGGCTGATGGCCCCTGGCGTGCTGGCAGTTGGGTGACACCTGCCCAGTGTGTCACCCATCTGGGACCTGTCTCCCCTCTTTTTATCCACCCTCCTACATTCAGCCTGTAGCTGAACCCTGACACCAAACCTTGTGCATCTCCTGGGGCAGTGACATCGGGCTCCCTCTTCACCACCCTCCGAGATGGTGACAAATCTTTTTTTATTCAATGCTGTCAGGAACCTTTATGGTCGTTCTAAGCTGTGCCCGTGCCCCTCCCGAGGTGCTCACAAGACAGATTTAGTCCCTTCAGCTCCTTCTGGCTGTCCCCGTGCTGATCCTTGTATCAGCCCGTGTGCTGGGCTGCGAGCAGGAGCTATGCGAGGGTGACTCATGCGCTGTGCTCGTCTGGGCAGACCTCATCTCCCATGAATCTCGGCCCTCCGGAGCCGGGGGAGCCCGGCCAAGTGTCCACTTCCACAAGGCACCGGCAAGGGAGTGGTGGGATTAGGCAGAGGAGGCAGAAAAAGCCTGCAGAGGAATGCTGCTGTGGGAGGGCAAGGAGCTGTGACAGGAGGGGCTGGGGGTCCTGTAGATGATCCCCTCCCTACTGCAAGAGCCTTGCAGGGGTCAGACATCTGGCCAAGCTTCCCTCCCAGAGGACAGCTCTGGTTGAAGTTCTCCCAGGTAGTTCAGGCTGGTGCCCTCCAAAAGGTGTTCACTATTCCTGCTGGGTGTTGAGAACTTGCTCCCAAGGCAGGTTGAACAGTTTCTCTCCTGATTTTCTGCATGAGGTAATAGGAAAAGCAAAGTGGAGATTGGTCTAGTCAGAGTGGCTTTTATTCCTTTTCTGTCATCATGAGAAAAACCTGTCTAGAATCTGCAGAAATAATCAGGCAGTCCCAAAACTCCAAATAAATTGCTCCATTTTGTAGCTTCAGTCTGAACTGCTTGCTCTGATCGAGATGCTGGTCCTGTGCTGCCCTTTGAGCCACCCTTGCTTGCAGAGTGTCCCCGTGGTTCCTGGTCTGGTTCTGTTGTTACCTTCTGAGTCATTAATGCACCTCGGGAAGGCTCTGGAGGGTGTTTCAGAGGGAGGTGGGAGCTTGTTCTCCTGGTCCTCTGAGTTTGCTGTGAGTGCAGAGCTGCCATGCAGAGCTGAAAAGTGCATGGAGCAAGAGCCTGAGCAACTGCAGAGCTCCAGGGTGGAGCAGCAGAACCACAGGTGTGGTTGTGTGTGTGTGTCCCTTTCTGCTGGGGATGCAGGGTGTGTGTGGGGAAGTGTGTCCTGTTTGCCAGGGACACATCAGCCACCAGCACTTGGTGCTGTCACACCAATGCAGCCTCATTGGCCAGAGCTGGGCTGCTGGATCCTGAAGCTGGGGCTTTGCTGAGCCTTTGCTGGGGCTGAGCTCTCTACTGATTGTCTCTGGTACCCAGAGCCACAGCTGGGGCTGGCAGAATCCACTGGTGACCTGAGCAGTTAGTGGTCAATACTTCAGTGCTGTGACTAAAACTTCATTTGCTGCATTGTGAGGCTGTGAGATGGCAACAGAATGGGGCTGCTCATCCCCAGCCTTGCTGTAAAGTCTGATGGAGCCATGTGGAAGGAGCCAGCAATTACCTCCTGCCCAAGTCCCCCCCAGTGGTGCTCAGCAGTGTCGGCTGCTGTCCTGGCCAGGTGGAAATGTCCACCCAGAGATGGGCACACTGCTCATCCCAGATGTGTTAGGGCTGGCTTTGATCCCTCTGCCTTCTCTTCCTCTCATCCTCAAGCTCCCCTCTCCTCTTCAGCACAATGGCCTGCCAAGAGAGTGAGTACCTGGATGACCAGAAGAAATGTGTCCCCTGCAGGAAGTGCATGCCCGGGCAGGAGCTTTCCAAGGTAAACTGACTTCTCTGTAAGGAGCAGAAATCCTCATGGGTGGCACAGCTGGGTGAATCCACTGCCAGCCTCCCTTCAGAAAGATGATCTTAGGTCCCAGCATGTTGGGAAGAGATGAGACTTGGTAGGATGGGATGGTGGATTGTTTCACTTACCCTGGTAGAATGGTGAGACAATGGAAACAGGAGATGGTGTGGGATTTAAGGCAGCACAAGGAACAACCTGATTTCTCTTTTTCCTGATGAAAGTCTATATTTCCTCTGGTCTGTACCTCCAAGCAAGGTCACACTGCACGGCTGGGCTGCACATGGGTGGGTGCCAGCAGGACACTGCTGCAGGCGGTCCCAGCCTGGCCTCAGTGGTGGCAGTCCCAACAGGGTTCCCCTGCTGGTGCTGCTGGAGATTTCCAACCCCCAAAGTGCACCAGCACACCCTGGCTGGGCAGCAAAGGGGGTCCCTGAGTGTCTCCTGGGAGCTGCACTGGTGGCCTCAGCTGGGTTCTGAGCACCCCATGTGAGCAGTGACCCTGCCACCCTTTGCCCCAAAGAAGGGACACTTTTTGGAGGAGCCCATGGTGGCCCCTCACCACAGCCACCCCCCCCTTGGTGCCTTGCAGGACTGCGGCGATGGCAGCGGAGGGGACGCGCAGTGCGTGGCCTGCCCCCCCAGGAAGTTCAAGGACCGCTGGGGACATCACGGCTGCAAGCCCTGCCTGTCCTGTGCCCTCATCAACCGCCTCCAGAAGTCCAACTGCACAGCCACGGCCGACGCCGTCTGCGGGGAGTGCCTGCCGGGGTGAGCAGAGCCACCACAGCCACACCTGGGGCAGGCAGGGAGGGGATGGGCAGAGAGGGCTTCACCTGGGGCCGCCCATAGTCCCACATGGGAGCTAAGAGAAGCCTGGTGACCCAGTGATGCCTCTGTGAGGACACTGCTAATGACGTGGAAGTCAGACCCATCTGGTGGGTCCCGCTGTAGCTCCAGAGAAGGGAACCTGAAGGCTCCCATAAAAGAGCTGTGAAAGAAAACTTCCAGACTCTAATTACTCTGTAGACTCCAGGGTGGCTGAGCCCTGGAAGATGAGGGGTTGTAGACCACTATGGTTGGTAGCTCCCAAAGAGGGGACTTCAGGGATTACTGAAATGAAATGGCTGCACACAGACCAGCGGCTGCAGACACCACTGGCCAGTGGTGGGTCTGGGACAGGAGCCAGTCAGGGCTCTGGTGTATGAGCCTCTTCTCAGACAGAGCTGTAGCTGGGCTGTTCCTGGCCCTTTGGGGAGCTACTAGTCGTTAAAATCCACTTCAGCAGACATAGAGGTGGGGGGCTGTTGGAAAGATGTTGCTTCTTGACAAATGGCTAGACATGAACAAGTAGGTGTGGTGCAGCTCCAGCCAGTGATGAGAGCCCTATTGCCAGCCAGGCAGGAGTGCGGGGTCAGCTGTCCCCCTCTGCTGCGGGGTGGGTGGCACAGCTGGCTGCACAGCCAGGGTGGTGGGAGCTCAGTGGGGGCCAGGCTGTGCTGAGCCCTCTGCTCTGTTGGCAGGTTTTACAGGAAGGCACGGATCAGCGGGCAGCTGGAGTGGGAGTGCATTCCCTGCACCAAGCAGACGCCATCCTCTGAGCCACAATGTAGGTGTCCCCACGCTGGCAGGGTCGGGGCAGGTGACATGGGCACAGCAGAGCCACAGCCCTGCTGGAGGAGGCACAGTCACAGCATGTGACAAGGGATGGGCAGGGAAGGGCTGGTCCAAGCATCAGAGTTTGGCTCCAGTGCTTTGTGGATGAATTTTGCAGGTCGGTCCAGAACAAACCTGGTGAAGGTCGCTGTCCCTACTGTACCACCACAGGACACAGCCCTTCTTGCACTGACCAGCAGTGCCCTGGTCATCATTGTCCTGGTGCTTCTGGCGCTCTCCATCATCTACTGCAAGCGATTCTGGAAGAGCCAGTGCCAGAGAGGTGAGTTGGTGCTCTCGTCCTTGCTGTGCCTTTCACCTGTGCCCGTGGCCCCTTCTTGCTGTGTAGAGCATTGCCACTTTCATAGCACAGTGACCCAGCTGTTCCTCAGCCTGTACAGAATAGACACCTCATCCTGCTTCTCATGCCTGCATGCCTCATGTGCTTTGCCTGCTCAATGACACAGAGGAGCCTCCCTCCTTCCCAGGGCCATCAGGAGGAGGAGGAGGCCATTTTGCAGTCAGAACTGGTGATCCTCCCCTCCGAGGTTTCTCCAGTTGGGTGGCTCTTTGCTGCTGAAGGAAGAGGGCTGTGGGTTTGGTGGCCAGGGTTGGGGCAGGATGGCATCCAGCAGCATGCCAGGGAGCTGCTGGCTCCCAGCTCCTCACTGGCAGACATACCACAGGGCTGAGGACATGCTAGGGAAGCGAGCCAAGCCTTTGCTCAGGCATTTTCTCCTCCCTCCTCCAAGTCTTCCTGAGGACTCAGAACTTCTCGGGTCAGAGAGCAACGTTCCCGACTGCAGCAGCGCCCGGCAGGTTCCTGTGTGAGGAGCAGATGTCTGGACCCTGCTGCCTGGGAGTGAAGAACTTGAGCCCTTGCTACAGGCAGGCAGAAGGTACCTGCTCTTGCTGCCTTCCCTGGGGAGGGAGGGTGCTGCTGGTGTCCAGCTCACGTGGTCCCAGGATGAGATGCCCTTAGGCAGGAAGGATGGAGATGGGTGTGAGCTTCACTGATCCCTGCTGTTTTCTGGTTCCAGGCCCTGTGGAAGCGGTGCAGTTCATTTCAGATGGGGAAGCTGTGGGTCTCCAGCTGCCTTCTCTCCAGCCAGAGATGGACTTGCCGCCAGCCATAGCAGTCAGCACTGCCTCCAAGGCCCAGCTGGGCAGGAGCCTCCTGGAAAGCCAGCCCCTCATCCGGGCCTCAGGCCACGGCGAGTGCCTGGACGGGGTCCTGCTGCCCCCCACACCCAGGCAGGGCCGGCCAGGCACGGTGGAGGCCCTGGCCCCCCTCTCCTCCTGTGCCTCCGAGATGCAGCACAAGTGGCCCCATGCACCTGTGGAGTGCACTGAGCTGGACCTCCAGAAGTTCTCCACCCAGGCAGAGTTTGTGGGTGGCGAGCGACTGGAGGATGCAGCGAGCCGGGCCATGAAGAGGATTCCAGCAGAGAGCAGTGGTGTGGTGCAGGATGGGACTCATCACTTGCCCACAGCTGAAATCCCTCCAGGGGAGCAGCCGGTAAGTTCCTCCAGCCTCATCATTCCTCACAACTACTGCCAGTTGCCCAAGGCTCAGGCACAGGGGCTGGGCTTGATATAGGGGTAGGAACATGGACTGAAGTACATTAGTATGGGGTGGTAAGGCTGGAGGAGCTCGTTCCCTGAGCCCCTGGGAGCAGAGCCAGGCATCACTGTTCTCAACAGAATGCCACCAACCTTGGGGTCTTTGTCTCGCCAGGTGGATGACGCCCAGAGCCTGGTGACTCAGATCAGCAGCACGGCCAAAGGTAAGTGGCCTTCCAGTCCCACCTTTGTACTCCAAGTACGGGCACATCAGAGGCAGGTTCTTGGGAGGGAGCTGCTCCAGAAGCCCACCGTGTCCCCACCAGGGACTTACCTGACTTGTGGCCTTTGGTGCTGGTCCACAGAATATATTTTCTGTGATGCTGCCTTGAGTGACCTGTGGGCAGGTGGCCCAGCTGTCACCAGTTACCAGCTTCCCAAGAACTGAGCCAGCTCCGTGTTGCTGAGCTCTAAAAAGGATGTTGGAGGGGACACCTGCCCTGGCAGGGTGGCCTTCCACCTGCTCAGCAAGGGCTGAGGCTGGAGGCTGCCTGTTCTCTTTGCCCTGACCCTGCCTGGGTAGGATGGGCACTAACCCAGCTTTGCTGTGTTGCTGCCCCCAGGTCTCCCGATAGCGGAGCTGCCCCATTCCTTGGTGCAGTCACTTGCCTTCCTGTTGGACCCTTCCCTGAACGGCGTGAAGAACTTCAGCCACGTGGCTCTGGAGCTGGGGCTCACGCCGCAGCTGCTGGGCCGGATTTCGGGCTTTGAGCAGCTGGTGGCTCACTTCACCTACGCGGGAGGCGCGGTCACTGTCCCGCTGCTGGCGCAGGCGCTGCAGCGGCTCCAGCGCTTCGACGCCTTGCTCCTGCTCTGCGACCACTTCACGCTCAGCCCCGCGCCCGACCGCCAGCGCTAGGGGACGGGCAGGGACGGAGGAAGGTCCATGCACTGTCACTGGTGTGAGAGAGGATCCGGCAGCCTGCAGTCACATAACCTCCCCGGTGCACACGCCAGGAGAACACAGAGATGGTCTCTGCACCGTGGAATGGAAGGACACAACGGGGACATCTCTGCACGGGGGTTCCAGGAAGTACAGCTGTGCCTTTTCCCAGCTCCATGGGGTTGGGCTTGCTCAGGCCCCTCCAGAGGCTGTTTTTCTCTGGCTGTCATTCCCTGTGCTGTCCGTTCTCTGCAGTGAGCCCTGTCCTGCCCCACTGTTGCCATGGGGTCCCTCAGCCATGGGGTTCAGTCTTTATGGGCAGTGCCATCCTATGAGCCCAGCCATCTCCTCCCTTCCATTCCAGCCTTCCCATCCTTCCTCTGGCCCATGCTTTCCCAGGTGCCAGTTGCCACTTCTCCAGTTTACTTTTCAGTTGTTTCCCTCTGTGCTGTGATTTGCTTCACAGAGGACCTGGCCATGGCTGATGTTCCAGGCTCCAGCCTTTGTTCCCCTGTGCCACCCTGGCACCTTCCTCTCATGCCCATTTGTGGTGCAGTGCAGCATCCTGGCACAAGTTTCAGACTGATTGCCGGGATGAGCTGATGTAATTAATCCTTGTTGTGGGTCTGTGGCTGCTGGCCATGGGCAGGTGCTGGCTCACCCCAGCCCTGTGGCTGTTCACTGCCCATCACTTCCAAGGCTTTGCAAACCGCCTGTGGTGGCACAGGGTGTCAGGGGCAGGGACACTGCACCGTGGGTGGCAGCTGAGGGCTGAAGCTGTGACTGTGTTCACAGGCAGCAGTGATGTTCCTGTGCCAGCCACAGCAGGAGCTCCTCCAGAAGCTCCTCCTCTTTTAAAATAATATTTTTCTTTTTTTTTCTTGCCTAAAAATGGCCTGATTTCTCATTCCTGGGAGTTGCTACTGGGAAGGGGGAGCACCCTTCTGCTTGGTATTTCATCCTGGGGGATTTGTCATGACTTGCCACTGTCTTGCTGTCACCAGTCACCCTGATTTCAGTGTTGTGTCTAAGCCTCGGGGCTGCAGGCAGCTGGGCTGTTCTCAGTCTTCCCTGGCCACTGGGGCTCTGCTGGTGGCCCTGGATAGGAGCAGGGGCACGTTCCTGAGCGGGGCAGAGCAGTGTGGGGGCGGCCAGGCACGCGGGGCCACTCCCACCGGGGTCACAGCATAGCAGCTGCCAGCAGGGCTGCCAGAGCATGGTGCTGTTAACACCAGGGCTGAGGGTTCCATCCCTCTAAGGGCCATTCCCTTAAGGGTCAGATTCCATGGTCTTTGTGGTCCCTTCCAACTCAGGATATTCTAAGTGTCACCCTAGCTGTCCCAAGAATCCCAGACAGCATCACTGGCACTGAGCTAGTGGCGCTGGCTCTGCCCCTGTTGCTTTGTCCCTCACTGCCGAGTGCTTTCTGCTGTCCTGCCTGTCGCCGGGGTCTCAGGCCAAGCCGGTGGTGTGGCAGTCACCAGCAAGTGGCACTGTTCCCCCACTGCCCCCACCCAGGCCCCCTCGGCTGAGCCCACAGAATTCTCCTTTATCTGACCACAGTACCTGAAAGAAGCAGGCGCCCTTCCAGGAAGGCAGACCTCCTCCACACCCCGGGTGTAATAATAATGAATAGCTGCTGGTGTTTCCTTTCCCTGTTTAATGATGTTGGGGCTTGAACGCACCCAGGATGTGCTCAGATAAGCGAAGGCATGGGCAGTTTCAGCTGGGCCTGGCACTTTTCCTCACTGCTTGTTTCTTCCACAGTCAAGGTCCTTTTATTGCTGTTTGCTCCCCAAGAGTTGAACCTTGTGCCTTGTGGGGCCAGGATTAGTCAGACTCTTGCTGTTAGGGAGCAGCCAGGAGTGTTGCTAAAGCACACACAGCCTGGGGCCAGAGATTTCCTGTTTGAGGCTTTTCTGTGGCAGGGATAGTGCTGGGTTTAGTCATCTCACAAAATCCAATAAATATTTAATCCCTCTGTAGACACAGTCACTTCCAGTGGGAAGGAAAATAACTTCGCCCACAGCATCTGAGTAAGAGCCTCCCTGCAGCTCAGCTTGCTGGCCCTGGCTTTGAAGTTTGAACTGGACTGAGCAGCTTGCCCTGTGTGTTCCTGTGTCACCAGTGCCACCAGTGTGTGGTCACTTGGAGTGCACAGAGCAGTGGCAGCCAGGCAGGATGGCAGAGCCAGCCCGCCCCTGTCACATGGAAGTGTCAGGAGCAAGGGATGTGCAGGAAGGGCTGTTAAATTAGAGCCATGAATAACAGGGACATGTCACAGGTGTGTGCTGCAAACCTCTTCACATGCTGGGCAGCTCCACTGGTGTGCCATGGTGGGGCTCTGGGCCAAGCAAATGGAGTGAGGCTTTAGTTCATTTGTTCAGGGGTTTTCCTCACTTTTATGAAGAAATCAACCCCTTTTCCTCCATAGCTTTTAAGGTAAACCTTTTTTTCAGCTGTTTGATGTCTGAGCAATATTACTTACAGTCAAAACTTAACCCCTGCCTTGCGGGTGCAGCACATGGGGTGTGTGCTGTGCTGTGTGTGGGTGTGGGCTGTGCCATGCAGGGTGTGTAGGGTGGTGTGTGCCATGCCACAGCTCCTGCCCCACTGGGGCTGCCCCTCAGGCCCTGGCTGTGCCACTGCCTCAGCACTGGTTGGCAGGGACTGGTTTTGGGTGTGTTTGAACTGTTCTCAGTTCCCCCCTAGAGCCCCATGCATGGTGTCAGTGCAGGTCACACTGGCTGCTGCTCCAGCAGGGCTGGACACTGCACAGGAGCATTGCAGGATGTGGCATTTCAGCCGTGAGGCTCCCCCAGCTCCCAGCCAAGGCTGCTCCCCACTCTCACTGTGCCCATGGCAGGCACCTTCCCTCAGCTGTGGTGACAAAACCAGCTGCGTTTACAAGGGCCAGAAGTTGAACAGGCAGCCTTTAGCCCACCCTAAGACCCTTTGGCCAGGCTGCCTCGAGCCCAGCCAGAGCCCTCAGGGAACCATGAGAGCCTTGAAAACAGGGATAACGCTGTGACCTGGACATCAGAACAATGGTGATCCCTGAGCAGGGAACTGCTTCAGTGGGGAACCAATGGACTTGATACTTGACTTTTGCTTTTTAATGGTATTTTCAACATAACACATGGAATGTAAAGGAGGGAAATTCCTGTAGTGCTGGATCTCACGTCACAGCCTCAGGAGGCCACTTGTGCCAAGCTGATGAAAGAATGTGAGAGGTGAAAGAAATCAAATAACTCTGCATCTCTGCAAACTTGAGCTGGGACTGAACAGTGGAACAACTCCAGTGCAGTGGGGTTATTTTCTTACGAGTGATTGGTTTCCACACCAGTCTTGCCTGGAAGTCTGATTTGCAGAGGAATTTGTATGATAAGTTTAAATCTAGCCCTGTTCTGGGAAGCTCTTAAGCATAGACTTAAAATAGGCACATACTTCACTGTTGTTAAAGTGTTTATTCTGGTGAACAATTGGTGAACATCCCTCGGGTGCTGCTCCTGAACAAGGGACTCATGAGAGCTGTCCCTCCAATGTGCTTCTACAGAAATAGGCAATACTGAAGAAAACTTGCTATTACTGATCTGAGCACACTTTTTGGAAGAGTCTGCAAGTGTTGGGGGAGATACCCTCTCCATGTTGGATTATTCAATACTTCAGACTCTGGTGCTTTTCAAAAAAAAAAATCACTACATTTCTGTAGCCATGGTTTACCCAAGGGAATACATGTTGTTTTTTATGGTAGATGTTATTTTTCTTTAAGGTTACGAATAGGTTATTTATATTTTTGTAAATTCTGCGCCGTTACCGTTGTAATTCTGCTGTAGCATTGTTCCTGTTGGGTTTGGGGTGTTGTCTGTGTTCAAATCAAGCAGAAGCTGGAGCTCCTGCCCTCTGTTAATGGAAGGGGGTCGGTCCCCCACATTCCTCCAGACCTGGTGCTCTTGAGTGATGTGTGTTTGTAGTTCAATAAATTTTGGAGCCAGACATGGTGATGCTTGGTGAGTTTTGATTCCTCTCCCCTGCCTGCCTGCTGGTGGGGGCTGATGCTGCAGGGGTCACTGGGGGCTGGAGGGGCCTGTCTGGCAGGCAGGCAGCAATTCTCAGAGATGCTGCAGCAGCCAAGGCCATCAGCCTCATCCCCTGGCGTGGGAAGGGGCAGGAGGGGCTGGAGTGGGTGCTGCTGGACGGGGTGGCTGTGCTGCTGGATGGGGTGGCCGTGGTCCTGGCACTGTCCCCTCAGGGTCCCCCCAGGGTGTCTGCCCCCACCACAGGCATCAGCTTCAGTTTTTACATGGGTTTAACATTCCCCAGAGTGGCCAGGTCTCAGGTGGGGTTCACTGCATGGCTTGGGGACAGGGGGAGGCAGAGACCCCTAAACAATGCCCAAGGAACTCCCCTGCTGAGGAGCAGTTGCTGTTTGAGCTGGGTAATTACAGAGCTCATTAAGCCTATTCATGCTCTTATACTGGAATGTTTAAAATAATGATTAGCATGAAGGATGTTTTCTGTTCTAATTAAAGCTATGATGCTTGTCCAAACTCTGGCAGGCTCTGTGAGTGTTGGCAGTGCTGCAGCTCTTCCTGGGTGTGAGGATCCCCATGCAGTGCCGTGTCTGCAGCTCTGGCTGCCTCTGTCCTACCACAGGGCAACAGCTACAGACAGCACAGCCTCTGGAGTCAGGACTCAGAAGAACCAGTCATCCAGCTCTGCCTGTACCTGTCACTTGACCGAGGCCACTGTCACTGCAGGAGGAGAGGGCCAGAGGTGTCTGTTGGGAGAACAGCTTCCTGCATGCTTTTGGGGCAGGAATTCAGTGTATGCCATGCCTTACCTTTGAGCGATTCCTGGCTCTGGGGCTGTAGCCATCCAGGCTCTGCATTCTCATGTGCCTGGACACACTGCAGTAGGCAAAGGGTGGGTGGGTGGGTTTGGCCACACCTCGGGTCTGTTCTTCTGGAAGAACAGGGGTGCCCCTCCCATGCAGAGCAGACGCTCCCACCCAAGGCAGGAACTCCCAGGGATCAACAATTTTAACACCCCCTCTGCTCCTCACCTCAGACCGCTTGTGTTGTCTGGTCTTGCCTTGTTTTTGGCTGAAGCCCAAGGGGTGATGATAAATCAGTCGTGTTCCCCTCAGAGTACTTGGGATTCTCGTACTCCACGCTGGGATAAGAGGTAGCTCTTGTGAAGCAGAGCTGGCAGAGAAACACACGTGCCCCATGTGAGCAGACAAGTGTGGGGTTGAGGACCCTCTCCTTGGTGGTCAGAACAAGGCTGGCAACCGTCCCGAGCCCTGGTGCCGCCTCAGCCACACTTCACAGAGCAGTTGGCATGTCAGGGTGCTGAGGTACCAGTCCTTACCTCAGCTGCCTCCAGCAGGAACATCTCCAGCTGGGATGCAGAGCTGTGCAGAGGCACTCACAGCTTGGCGAGCCTCCAGCTACAGAGGGAATGCCAGGGAATGCTGCTTGGCCCACATGAGGCACACACACTGGGCCTTCTCCTGAGCTGTCACTGGAGCAGGAAGGCACATGTCTGTCCTGCTGTTGCCAGCAGCCACAGATCACAGCCAGCAGTCCTGCTGGGCCACGTGTTCCTGACCGTGGGGTTTTGTGTCAAGAACCCAAGTGAAACGTGTGGGGTGTGGATACCTCACCTGCACAGCCTGAAATGTACCTGCAGTGGTGGGGACCGGGGCCCTGCCCTTGTGTGGACAGTGACCCCTGAGCAGAGCTTGTCTCAGACCTGCTGAGGTGAGACTGCAAGACACAGAAAGTCTTTGCATCCTTCTCACGGGAGCCCCTGCTCTGAGGGCACGTCCTGCTCCCCACGAGCACTGAGTGGCAAAGGGGAGCTGCTGGAGGGGGCTGGCCAGGGTGAGGAAGTGTTCCCACTAATGGAGTGTTCCAGTGGGATCCTGCTTGGAAACAGATTAATTAATTAACGAGCCCTGTGTTAACAAGGACTGCTTGGTCTGTGGACAGTGAAGTCAGAGGAGCTTTCTAAGATCTCCCTCGAGTGCAGGCCCTTGAGGCACAGAGCAAGAGCTGTCACAGTTGCACTTTTTACTAAAGCCCTGTGTTTGCTTTGGGCTGAGATGACCTGGATTAAGAAAAACGTTTTGTTAAAACAGTGACTGAAATTCTGTAATTACAAGGAGGGGATGGCTGCCCTTTTCCATGCAGGAGAGGGAAAGCACAGAGTCCTCAGGGGAGTCTGAGCTGCAGCATTTACTGAGAAAAGGGCAGGAATGACACTGACAGCTCTGGGGTGCCTCGGCAAACATCTTCCCTGCTTTCACACTTAATTTCCTTGCCTATCCCTAACCAGGAGGCTCACCAGTGAAGAAACCTTAAACACCTGCCCTCCATGTGCCCCTGGCCCCTGTACGGGGGGGGGAGGGACAGGCAGATAAATTTCCATTGCTAAAACTGAAGTCTGAAATCCATTAGAGAGACATGAATTTCCATACCCAAGTTCCTTTTCTTCTCCACTTTCCTTCCCCTCAGGTGGTGTTTTTACTGCTTCTTCTCTGATTTTCTCATTCTGTATTTCCCCCAGGCTTCCCCTGCACACTCAGTTCTCACTTCCCTGCATCTCTGCAGGACATGAGGGCAATCACAAAAGTGAAGAGAAACACACATTTGGCAGCACATTATTGAACTGGATGTGTTTGCCAGGAGGCAGAAACCTATTCTTCTTCTGCCTTCCACACTCACCTTCCCAACCTGTCAGCTCACTCTCAGGGACTTTCAAAAATCAGCTGAAAAGCTCCACAGTGCATGTTTGGGGTGCTGAATCCAAGGCTGCTGGGCACCCATGCAGGGAGTGCCACCCTCACCCATGGCCTCGGTGGGCAAAAGAGCCACCAGACTCTGAGGAACTGGGCAGAATGCTTGGGGGAATATTAATGAGGGTAAACCATCTCATCTAGGACCAAACTGTGAGCAACAACATCCACCATTAAAAAAAAAAATCCTAATTCCTTTTATTGGCAGCAGATGTTCATTTTTAAGGGGAAACAAATCCAGCTCCAATCCCAGAGCTGTGCTGGAGACAAAAGCACTCTGTTTTTGGGGACAGCCTGATGCCAGTAATTATTATTATTATCCTTCAAAAATACATTATTATTCCAAATACAATTTCTATATTCCTGCCCTGAGCCCTGGTGGTAAATGAGGTTTTTGAGCCTGGCCAGCCTGTTTCTCTTTGACAATTTATGCATTAATGGCAGCTGATAGCCTGAGTACTGGGCTGGTTTGCCTTCCAGTGGGATGGAATTTTAGCAAAAGAATAAAGTGTTTTTACAACCCATTAAATACCTCTTCACGCTCCCCCTCATTCTGCCCTGAGCGGGTTTGAAGGAATTACAGGATTACAAATAAATACCCCAATCAAGTACAACAACAACAGAGCCAATGCTCATAATTTCTGACCTCCTGCAATTAATATGAACAGGTCAGAGCAAGGAGCCTGTGATGCCCCAGGTCTGTGCCCTGGCCACCTCCAGAGTCAGACAGGGTTGTGCTCCTGCCCTGCAGCCCCTGTGCCACAGAAAGATGTTAGAAATGGCAGCTTGGCATCCAGAGTGTGTGTGTGGACACAAACACATCAGTACAGACAGAAATGAAATGGGGGAAAGGCTCCTGCCCCCCACTTTGTGCAGGGAGGGAGAGCAGAGAATGTGTTAGCAATGCTCAACACTAGAGATAGGAAAATAGGACACTTGTCCCACCTTCCTCCTCAATTCCTCCTTTCTTCACAGTGACCAGGAGAAACAAAGGCAAAACAAACAATTTGACAACTGGAATTCACAGAGAAGCTGAGAATTAGTCAAGTGGTGAAGATGTTCCCATTTCTAGCTGAGATGCCTGAATATATTGCTAAATATTCATGGTCTTTATTAGCTCTGTTAACCATAACAGTTCCCCTAGAGGATGAATATCCCTACATCCTGCCCTGCAAGCTGTGCAGGATAGAAGCATTCTCCTGAATGGAAGGCAAAGTAAGGCAAGTTAGTGCAATTCTCTTAAATAGAACACAGGGTGTGTCTAATTTAATAACAGGGGAAAAAATCTATATCCTGACATAGAAACATGAACGTAAAGAGGAATGGGACACTGCATTAAAGGCTTTATTTGGAGTGCAGCCATTGCCATCTCCCTGTGGAAACAGGCAGTGTCAGTCACTGTTCATCAGCACAAGCAACTGGTGCATTTAATTCCAGAATAGGGTGGGAAACGAAGACAAACAGTTAAATAATTGAACTGTGAAGAGGAGTTCAGGAATGATAAATGTACTCTGAAAGAAAATCTGTAATGGTAAAAAACTAAAACTCGATTCCTTTCCAGCCTTTAGGAGAGACTTGGTTTATTAACCTGAATGTGAAAGGTCTGAGCAGTGTATCACAGTTCAGAAGCAAATTAAACTCTTTGAAATAGCCCAGAGCCACCCAGCCTACTGCAACTCCCCACTGATGGAACTGTGGTAAATCCATCATGGAAGTGATCCAGGCACTCCTTGTATTCTGAATTCTGCCATGTTTGGCATGTGTCACCAGTAAAAGGTCACAATAAGCTGTGGAAGGAGAAGGAAGCTGCCAAAGGTTAAGGCCATTGATTAATCAATCACTTAAATCCTGTGGAAAACTGCCTGAGGCATGATGTGGCTGCAAAAAAACACTGTCTCAAAAATAGGAACAAAATCTGCTTCTCTGAAATTTGCTGCCATCATTTTTGTTAGGTATCATAAATTATCTCCTAACAGTACCCACAGTCTGGGCACCCTGGAATCACACTAATCGTGGTGTTCAACTTGGCTCCAAGTGTTGGTCTGAAATGGAAATTACTTCTGCAGTGCTGGAGGAACAGCAAGAAATGGTCAAAATGAGGCTTTGGAAATGCCTGTTGTTGCTGTCAGCTACAAACTCCAACTGCAGGTCCCTGCAGAGTGGAAATCCTGGAGACAGGAGACCACCAAGGCCCCACAGCCTGCAGGACACAGAATGGATTAGACACAGATGTATGCAATGGAAGCATGTGGGAATGATAGAGAGGATATAAACCTTTATGCTCTGAAGTCCCATTAATTGTGAAGTGATAAGCAGGATTTCCATTAATGGGGACACTCCCTGTATTGCCCCTTACAGTGTCCCATAAAGCAATTGGGTTTGTCTCCAGCAGATGCATTAGATGGTCCATTCATCTGATTTTACAAAGCAATTAGTCTGTTCTCATCTGCCAAGGAGACTTTTATGGGCCTGTCATGGAGAAGTCTCTTCAAGTGACAGACTATTGTGTTGTACAATCAGACCTGGCTCCTGCAGAGCTCAGTCTGTGGTGGAGTTTATTACTATTTTTTCCCTCTCACTTCTGGTTAAGTGACAGCTGCTCTCCACTGACAGCTCCTCGCTGTCCTTCTGCAATTTGGCACTACTGAACTGGGCAGCATCAGCCAGTGTGGGCTGCTGGGGGAGTGAAACATCAGTCAAGGGCCAAGTGCATTAATTCAGCCCTCATTACCAGGGCAAAGAACAAAACACCAGGGATGGGGAGCAGGGCAAGGGGTGCTTTTGATTTGCTGCCTGTGGAGACTCGATGTGACCTCCCAAGGGAGGGCTGGCTCCAGCACAGCCCCCAGGCACAGCACCCACACCCCTGCCTGCTCTGGCCAGTCCCTCCTGGCTCTCCCCAGCACTGCTTAGGGCAGCATTCGGTACCTGCTGCTGGCCCCCTGCCCCATCCCATCAGGGACCCCAAAGAACATCAGTCCTGCTCCAGTGCAGACACCCGGCTTCGACAGCACATCTGGGCAAAGAGATACCTCCAATTTTCCTGCTTGGCACAGACTGGGAAGAGCCAAGCACTGGGAGCACTCTGGGATCACCTCAGGGGAGTTTAGGAACAGACCCTGGAACTGGGGAGGGGATCACTGCTGAGCACTGGTGGGACAGGGCAGCTTGTGTGAAATGCCAGTAACCAAGCGCTGACTGCACCCCGTGGCTGGTGCTGAACCTGCCCTCACTTGCCGGTATTCCTGCCTGGGCTCCATCCAAACTCTGGGAGATCAGAAGCTTTCCTTTGCCCACCGCAGAGCAGGAGTGGTGGCAGGGGGAGGCGGCAGGGGAGAGCAGGCGGGGTCTGTGGGGGCAGGTGGGTTCTCTGGGGGCAGGCAGGCTCTTTGAGGGGCAGGCAGGCTGTCTCCACAGTCGGGGAGAGGGCAGAGCTTGTCTGCCCCGGATCAAGGGAGAGACTTTCCTGCTGCCTGGGGCACAGGGCGGCTGCACATCGTCTCCCACGCGGGAATTCGGGGTGTGCCTCTCACATCCAGGCTCCCAGGTAAGGGTCAGGCTCCTTCCTCCCTCTTTCTCCCCTGGTCTGTGAGGGACCTAAGACGCCAAGTTACTTCTCAGTGCAAGAAAATGGTTTGACACTGACCCACCTACACCCCAGCTTCCAGGGCTGAAGCTGGATTTAACTGAGGACATTCCCCTTTATTCCTGCAGCGTGCTTTGGCCAGCCCCTCCGTACTGTTTTCCACTTGAAGAACTAAGTGATGATAATTGTATTCTGTTTCTCCTTCCTGAGCTAATTTTCTGACTCATTGTGGGGGTTTTTCTGCTAGCTTTTTGTTAATCTAGTTGGCATGTTGTGGTTTCTTTGTTCATTATGTGGTGGGGCTATATAAGAGGATTCGTCTCTGGAATTCAGGTATCCCCTGCGCTGTGTTCCCTGTTATCGTCTTCATCAGCAACTCTGCTGAAGGCGCTCTGCTGCATTTGGCATGAGCTAACCTCAATAAATTTGGGCTGTTAATCACTCCGACATGTCTCGCTGGATCTTTGCACACTGATTTGTGTGTGCTCAAATAGTTTCCCCGGAGTCGACTGGCGGTGACTCAGTGTTTCAATAATCTGCCCTCCAAACTCTGTCCCGGGGCTCTGCCTCCCGGGGGCTTCGCCTGCCGAGGGGCCGCGCTGCAGCCACCCAGGGCACCGGGTGTGGGTTCAGATAGCAAGAGGGAGAGGTCTCCTCCTGGCAGAGGCTTCCCGGGTGATTCTCCTCCCACCCCACACTCCTGTCCGGTTCCAGCCTCGGCTCTGCAGGGACTGGACCTGCCCCGGCCGGGGCGGGACCGTGCGCCCACCAGCGCCGTCCGGCTGGGAGGGGGAGCTCACCCTCGCTCCTGTCTCTGGAAGCTCTCCCTTGGCTCCCGGCGCCGCTCAGGAAGCCATTTCCACAGGTGGGCGGCGGGAGACAGACTAAGGAATGTTTAAAAGGAATGTTTAAGCATCTATTTACGTGCTGAGTTGACTCAGACACAACAGAAGCCGAATTTCACAGATTCCCTTTTCCAGAGCCTGGCTTGGAGTCCAGCAGCGATGCAGCCTGCTGCCTCCCAGGCACTGTCTTTGCCCCGGTCAAACGACGCTCAGGTTATACTTTTTTATATATATTGTGCATTCTGTGCTTGCCTGAGAGCTGCTGGGAGTCAGGGCATCCTTAAGTGATGCAGGAGCCTTGAGGCACTGGGCAAAGCGTGCGAGGCTCTGAATCTCACTCAGGCATTGATAATTATCAGTCCAGATAGCTGAGCCATTACGGAGATTCGATACAGTCAGCTCTTACATCCTGCCCATTTAGGGGAGAAAAATTCAGCAGTGAGGAGATGCTTCGATTGACAGATCCAAGGAAAACCAGCCAGGTTATTTCTGACAGCAAGAGATAGCTAACTGCAGGGATTAGCAGAAGATCAAGGGAGTGTGGAGAGACCAACTTCTTTGAAGTAAAGTCTTGGATTCCTCCAGAAAAAGGTTATTAAGCCGTTTAAAGAAAGAAAGGAAGGAAAACAAACCTAAGAAATACTAAAGACAATACATGGCAGTTTGAGAGCTGCTCACCAAAAGCTAATGAGGAGTGAGGAACAGTAAAAAAACAAACAATAGCTTCTCTTAATAATTGAGGTGATGCTCATTAATTAGAGATGATTTTAACATTTTGAAAAACTCACAACAATGTTTTTTGACTGAAAACAAGCCCTGCTGTACACTGAGGGAGGACAGCACTGGCACCCAGCACAGACAGCTTTGAATTCCTGTGTTCAATAATTGTGAGCTCCAAGCAAAGAGCCTCAGGGACCAAGTATTCACCCATTCCTGCTGCCACTCCTCATGTTCTGCTGTTTTCTTCTGGTGCAGGCATTGCAGTGCACACCCAAGGTGCCCAACTGGGGTCAAGTGGCCTGAAGCAAGGACCCCCCTCCTTTCCGTACTTCTCACTGCACAAATGGAAAATAACAACAACAAAAAAAATCAGTCCTTAGTTTTCCTTCTTTGGTCTGGCTTATCTTCCCCCAGGAAGGTGGTGGGAATATGTCCTTATTCCCTGAAGCCACCCAGGCCCCCACACTGCCTCTCAGGGTAGAAGATCTGTCTGGGCTATCACCAGGGCAGATCAGGAGCCCCCCAGCAGACATGGCTGCCCTCGGGCTACTGGAATCCATCACCTGGTTTGCACCAACTAGACAGCCCCAGAGTCCCTGGTTGCTCCTCACAGGACATCCCTTCCAGCCCTTTCTTGCCCTCCTCTTGTTTAAATGAGACTTTTACAGCAACTACTAACAATGGAGAATGCTTCCACTCTTCAGTGAGTGAATGCTACAGTCCTGATGAAATATTTTGTGGCCTTTTGTCAAGTGCCAGTGTAGCTCTCTTTACTGAATTAATATATTTCTAAAAAAAAGAACTTCTCAATGGACAACATCAGTCTGTCATTGTACCATTTGAGCCTACAGTCATGGCTCCTGGGGTGCAGCCCTGCTCCCCTTGTCTGGGGCTGGCTTCCAGCTGCTGTGGGTGGGACAGACAGGGCAGGAGGAGCAGCAGAATCTGAGAGGAAAATTGCTGCTAATAATCCTTACCTCTGTTGGAGGCTTTGCTGTGCACTAACTGGTGAGAGTCCTTGTGCATGGAGTTCATCTGCATGTCCGAGTCCTTCCTGCCATCCTGTCACCATGGACTCATTTCTGCTGCTGTGCAGAGCCCAGCATGTGTTACAGGCCAGTGATGGAAACACAGGTCCACTCCCTCTGACAGCAATAAATGGGAAAACCTGAAAGCAGATCACTGTGTCTGAGAAGCTCCATGTCCCCTGTACATATTCCTGTCCCCTGGGCCAGCTGCAGCCTGGGTTTTACCAGTAGACTGGAGAGGCTGTGTATCCACCACGCCAAGCAGATGACGGGCTACAGTGAGAGGAGTCAAAAGTCAGCAGTAAAACAGCAGAGCAGCAATGCTGGCTCCTGAGGAGAGACTGGGAGATGCCCTTTGGTGCCTCCCACAACCAGGTAACCCCCTTAGCCCCGTGGCTCACAGGTCCGTGTTGGCTGTCGGGAGGTTCCCGGTGGAGCTGGCCTGGGAGGCAGGGCCCTTCCTGCACCTGGCCTGCTCCAGCCACGCCTCACGGCAGGACATGGCCCTGGCTGCCAGTGCCTGGTCCTGAGCCCGTGGCACCTTCTGGCAGATGCAGAGCAGGGAGCGGAGCCCTGCACGGAAGCTCTCGTTCAGCCAGCAGTAGATGAAGGGGTTGTAGCAGGTGCTGCTCATGGCAAACCAGTGCAGGGCGAAATAGAGCGAGTTCTTTGCCTTGATGCCCAGGCTGGAGATGAGCACCACGTAGCAGTTCAGGGGGAACCAGCAGACCGCAAAGACCACCACCACCAGCACCAGCATCTTGATGCTCTTCTTCTTGTTCCTGTGGTGGGTGACGTACTGCTGCGTGGTGACGTCCCCGATGGCATTGCGGAGCCACAGCTTCTTGGCCAGGCGCATGTAGGTGACAGTGATGATCAGCAGAGGCAGAAGGTAAAGAAGGAGAAAGGTAGACAGGTCCAGATACTTCCAGACCAATTCTGCAGGCTCAGGGAAATCAGGGAGGCACAGACTCCGGACAGTGGCTTCCCTTGAAAACAAGAAACACAGATAGGACATGTGGCCATTGATGTCACATGGGTGCTGCTGGCTTGCCAAACCACAGTGGGGTTCTCACATTGTCCACAGCCACCTGCTCAGAGTAGTGTGGTCAGAGGGAGGACACACAGCCACAGCTCTGACATGTCTCTTTCAGGGACCTGCAGTCCCTGCCCTCCATGGGAGCACCCACCCTGCTGTGCCCCCATCAGCCAGGACCCCTCACCCTGCCATACTCCCCAGCACAGGACCCCTCAGCCAGGGCCACTGCAGCAGCTCTAAGCCAAAGCTGTTCTGGAGAGGAGGGAAGGGCTGGAGGCTGTGAGAAAGCCTCACAGTTGTGACCAACCCACCTCCTTTCCCTTCCCTACCCACCATTCCCTTGCCATCAGCTCCTACAACCTTCCTGCTACCTATTAAAACTGGTGTGATGATTAATCACTTGGCTCCAGTTGAACCACTGACAATTAACTAACAGAAGAACTGAGTGTAACCATACACAACAGCTATTTTAACAACCCCTTACACCTGTCCCATCCCATCCAGCCCCAGGATCCGGGTGTGTTCCCACTGCCCGGCCAGCAGTGGCTCTCGTCCCAGCACCCTTCACTGCACCGTGTGTCCCCTCCACACCCTGCAGCTGGTGACTGGAAGTGATGGAATTGATTTCCAGTGGATGTTTTCACCTTTTGTTTCCTTTCCCCTCTCTTTTTCATTCTCTTATTCCATTTTACTCTTCTCTCTTCATCCCTTGTGCTCTGTTCTCTATTCAGCACACATTTTAGCCCCCATCAAGCTGTACTATTCATCGCAGTATTGATTAATATTTTAATATCCTGTTTTCAACCACTGGAGCTGCCTTTTGTGCCACAAATAGGAGATTGTTGAGAACAGGCAGCTGGAGCAGGGGATGAGGTAAGAGGAATGACAATGGGTCTGCCAGAGATGCCACTCAAGAGGGGAACTGACGCAGGAGAGAAAATCATCCTTTCTGAACTGCAGCCTTGGCTTTCCCTCCCCTGGATCTGGCTCACCACTGGCACAGGGGACCTGCCAAAGGGGATCTGACAGGACATTGTTTTGGTGAATTCTGATATGATCAGGGACTCGGATGTGCTGCTGTGTAGTGCAGCCAAAGATGGATGTTGTTGGAGCCCATTTCCCATCCCAGAACTCTAACCACTCCCTGGTAGGAATCTCAGGAGCCCTGGCCCTGCAGGAGCTATTACAAGCAATATTACAACTGTGATTTTTTTTTTTCAATGGAAAGCAGGGACAGAAATAGCATGTCCTGGAAGTCCTTATATTGCTGAGCTGCCTCGTGCCAGCACAGGGCTCGGTTTCCTCTGGCCATGCCAAAGGATGAGCAGAGACAGGTGCCCCGAAACAGATCGTAGTGTTCGTTCATTCATGAGCAATTTGTTCCCTAATCCCCAAGCACAGCTGCAGAGCAACGCAAGCATGGAGTAACCCTGCCCTGTGTTTACAGTCTGGACAGTTGGAGGGATGATATCCCCTGGGTATCTCAGGCACATCAGGCACAAGCACAGGCAGGGGAGGGCTGTGAAGCCCCCATCAACACTTCCAGCTGGTGCAACCCCTCGCACACCAAAAGCAGAGACAGCCTGTGCAGGCACTCGCTCTCTCCCACCTCATCAAGAGGAGGGACCTGGCTGGGCTGCAGGAAATTAGGTTTGTCCTTTATACAGAAGGTCAGTGTCTACAATAGAAATCTCATTCCTGCTGCCTGTCAGTGTCTCCTCGCCCCACTCCCTGGGATGCTGATCTCAGCCTGAAAATACAGGTCATGGTAAGATTATCCCCTTGGCCTCCAGGCTGGCATTCCTGTGAAGGGCAGCACCAGCAGCGTGACACCCGCCACAAAAATCCCACTTGGGTACTGTTACGTACTGTTTTCTAAACAGGAGAGGTCACAGCAATGCCACAGGCTGGTGGGGACAGCAGGGACAGAACGGGCTGGGTACCACAGAGGAAAGGATTACAAGGGCAAAGAAACCCCAAAGCTTGGGTTCTGTATTTCTTGCTGCCAGAGGGTGACAGCAGAGATAAATGCCATTGCTGGGCCTTTTGTGGGGAGATAAGTTCTGCTTTTTTTTTTTTCCTTCTTTCCCTCTACATCAGAACCTTCTCTTTTTTCTGATATTTCAGAAGCCCTCATGTGCATGTGAAATTCCACCTCATCTGCTGTCGTTGTGTTCAGCCAAGCAAAGAGTTCCCTTTCCCGAAAGGAGACACCATGGCACACCAGGACAGCCCCAGTTCCTGCCAAAGCACTGGTCCCTCACCTGACCCTCACTGGATTCCCCCAACTCCACACTGGTCCCCCACAGCCCTGCTTCATGAAGAAGGGGGTGGGGGCTTCTCTATGTTTTTCTCATTAGTGTAACATTGGGCAGGGGAACCTCAAGCTTCAGAGAAGGTTGGTCCTGCTTTGTAAATCCACATGGATAAATACAGGGAAGTCACAACCTGAGACTCAATGTATGAAATCCTGGGGAAGAGGGATTGGTGGCCCAGGGTGGTCCCCTTCTCCTGCTCCCTGCAGAGCCTTGGTGATGTCAGCACAGGTATTCCCAACAAGAAGTTTATTTTCTTTCTTTTTGGAACTGCAGTTTGACTCTCTCTCTCCTCCCTGCCTGAACAAGCTGAATGGGCTTGGTCTTGTTGGGTCTGAGGAGCTGAGCAGGCAAAAGGAGGGAAGAGGAAAGTCCCTCAGGAGAAAATTACCTTCTCAGGACAGAGCCTCTCCTGGCAAGGCCATGGCACTGGAGGAGGTCTATAGCTTGCTGGGTTCCTCTGTCCAGCCTGGTGTAATCAGACAGGTTCCAGCTGGCTGTATTTCCAGGAGTGCCCCTGTCCTAAGGCACTCTGGCAGCGTCCCGTAGACACTTAGCCAGAGAATCTGCAGCCTGCGTTGTAGTGCAGGGACTAAGGACTGGTTAGCTATCAGCTGAAGTAGAATGACAAGAGGGCCCTTGGTATACCTTTTATCTGTGTAGCTTTATTGCCAGATGCTCTACACAGGGGGAAGGCAGGGACCAAAAGGGCTGAGTGGGGGTCAGACACCAACATAAGAGTTATTTCACATGACCAATCACCAGGGGTGTTGGGGGAGTATAGGGAAGGACCAAGGCTACCTGGTCCTATGGAATGGAGGAGAGCAGGGGCCCAGGAGATAACAGGGGATAGTACAAAGACCTTGGGGGGAGGGAGGAAATGATGGACACTCGTGGGGGCTACTCTGGAATGTCCTGGGTTAGACCATGGTAATTTCACTCTCCAGGGAGAACTCAGCCCCCTTGGGAGGTCTCCACCAGTTATCTTTTTCTTCTTCTATGTCCTCTCCCCCGTGGGTCTCCAAGGAAACCTCCACGGCAGCTACAGAGGTGTGTGTTGCCAGCAGCTGTGCCCCAGCCAGGCTGTGCCTGGGACTGCCCCAGCATGTGGGACCCAGAGCCTCATCTGGGCACGCAGGAGGTGGCGAGAGCAAACCACGGACAGCAGGCCAGGCAGCTCTTCCACAGCTCCAGCCTCTGCTGTGGGAAGTGGGATGTCACCCATACACCAACTCCCTCCCATCCCACATTGCCTGTCCCCACACCTGGGACACTCCAATGCCCTCCCCGCTGAGCAAGGGACACTTGAACAAGGGCTGCCAGACCCCACACGGTCATGGGGAGGGGAGATCACTCACCTGTAGTTATACTGGAAAAGCTTTTGATAGATGGCATGGGGCAGGGAGAAACAGGTTGCCATCAGCCAGATAACAGAGATGCTCAGAGCTCCCTTTGTCAAGGACATCCTCTGCTTCAGCGGGTTCAGGATCACCTGCAACAGAGACTCCGTCGTGACTCTTCTCCCAAGAGAAGCAAAGGCCCTCACAGCCCAGATGGGGAGTGGGTGGTTTGTGACATAATCTAGCACAGCTTAATGATAGGAAAATGACAGCCATGATTAGGAAAATGTCCTGCTCATTAGAGTTACCTGGAAAATGGGAAACATTGAACTTCTCAGTCTGCTCAGGAGAGCTTTCAAACTTTATCCTCAGTCTTGTTCTGTGAGAATTGTTTTCCTTAAGATGGGGGTTACATTAGGTCAAAAACAAAAGAAGGTATCTACACAAGTGTCTTCACTCAGGGATATGTTTGTTAATTCTGTATGAACTATATAAGAAATGTCTCTTGTTCTAGCTGGGCCTGTGAAACTGAGCTTTTCTCCCTTCTGCTGAGCCAGAAATTCACCTTTCATGAAATTGTCTTTGTTAGATCTTTAAGCTGATAAAATCTGATAGTCTGGAACTTACTATTTTGACAATAGGACAGGAAAAGAGAGTGATTGCTAGGGGCAAGCACATGGCCTGGGCTGTCCTTGCTGCCCTGCACTGGACACACAGCCAGCATTTGTCATGGCCACAGACAGACACGGGTAAAAACCTCTCACAGCTCAAGCCTCCTCCCAGGGCCTTGGAAGGAAGAGGGGTGGGCAGTGTCACCTGGTGCCTGTCGAGAGCGATGGCCGTCAGGGTCAGCGTGGAGACGTGGAGGGAGCAGTACTGTACAAAGCGGCTGATGTGGCACATGGCCTTTCCAAAAATCCACGTGCTGTGCACAAACCGCACCTGACGGGAAACAACAGCTCATCAGCCAGAAAATGTGCTGAAAACAAATCCGTGGGGAAGTCCCTTGGTGGGAACCTGAGTTGGGTCAAGGGTTCCGGCTGGTTGGGCAGCTTCACCTGAAACTTGAAGAAAGATCAGCTATCCTGGTCTCTGAAACACCTTTACAGAAGAGTTTAGAGGGTCAAACCCCACTGATTATGAAGTGGTGCTGCCACAGCCCTCCTGGCCTGTTCTAAAGGCATTGTTTGTGAACAGTGGTAATAACTTTTTATTACACTAACAACTATATCTGGAAAAAGTGGACCAAGGTTTGATATCAACCCCACTGTCAGATCTGGAGAGCTTTCACTGAAGCCTTTATCCAACTGGCATTCCTGAAAAGCTTGACTATGTTCTTCCAGTCACCCAGTATGACTGGCATTCACACTGTTCTGACCCACTAAGGGACTCTCTAGTACTCTCCTGCATGAACATTAAAAACACAGGAACTTGATCTTATTCCCCTTTTTCTGGGGTTTGGTAGCACACATTGTGGTAGACCTTGGAGTTTCTAGGAGTTACAGACTCTAACAGAGCAACAGAGAGCCCACAGGTTGCTGAACAGTGTTTTACTTGCCTGGCAGAGTTATCAGTTAGATTTGGTGGTTTTGGGTTCCCACCTCAGCCCTAGGAGAGAGTTCACAGAAAGCCTGTGACCACGAGGCAGAGTTCTGGTGGGTGGGAGACTCCTGTCCTGGCTGAAGGGACAGCAAGAACAGGTACTCACCAAGGTGAAAGGTGTGTTAAGCAGTGTGATCATGATGTCTGACACTGCCAGGTTGACGATGAAGAGGCTGGTGGCTGAGTGCATCCTCTTGTTCTTCAGCACCACATGGCACACCAGCATGTTCCCAAAGAGAGACATGACGATAATCACTGAGTATGCCACGATCAGGAGAGCTTTCACTGTTGGTTTCTGGGATTCTGGCTCATATTTAGCCAGCTCAGCAAATTTCTCCCACTCAACAATGCGGCTCTCCGTCCAGTTGAAGGTGGTCCTGTTAGTTGCACGGTAGATGGACATGAGTTTGGCCAGGGAAGAGTAATGGTCAAACTCCTCGAGAAGCCCCATCACCTGTGACCTGTATGGCTGAAGCAGTGAGCGAGGCATGGTGGGTCAACCCCAGTCTTCCCTGCTGGGGAGCAGTTCCAGTAGTGTGTCAGAAAGGGGCTGGTTTGGGACCACAGACTCTCTCACATATCAAGAAGAGCAAGAACTTCACAGGAGAACTCTGGGCTCAAGCTCAGCAATGTGTAGCTTCCAACCATCCCGTGCTGCTGTTGCAGGAATTTCTTCCCAATGCAGAAACATTCACCTTCTGCTCCAAACAAATCCCAAGACGTCTTTCCAGCAACGATCTGAATTCTGAACAGAAACCAATGCTTCACTTCCTGGCCGGATAGGTCTGTATGTGACACTGCATACATCACAGCTCCCCGCACACTCCAACCACACGGAGAAACNTCTCCGCACTGCACCGCACACCCCACACCCCTCTCACCGCACACCCCGCGCACTCTCCGCACTGCACCGCACACCCCGTACCCCTCTCACTGCACACCCCGCGCACTCTCCGCACTGCACCGCACACCCCACACCCCTCTCACCGCACACCCCGCGCACTCCGCGCACTGCACCGCACACCCCGTACCCCTCTCACTGCACACCCCGCGCACTCTCCGCACTGCACCGCACACCCCACACCCCTCTCACCGC
>VZTZ01010429.1:35625-104557 GCA_013400955.1 Drymodes brunneopygia | reverse complement strand
AAACGGCTCGGGACTCATTACGGGGAGTTAATTAGTGCCGCGGTTCCCTGCGCGCACACGCACCCGCCGGTGCCAAGTCTGCTCCCGCGGTACCCGAGGGGCTGCTGCGGACTCGGGTACAGCGTCCAGCACAGCGGCGAGCGGGCACGGAGCATCCGTGCTTGCAGAGCCCCCGGCAGTGCCTTAACGGGAAAAGGGGAAAACCATCCTCACAAACCTCTCCCCGCCTGAATCTTTGCGCAAAGGTTCCTAGTTGGAGCGCTTGTCTTCTGATAAGTGTTTTCCTCACGGCTGAGTTCCTCTTGGCAGATACTGACATAGAAGCAGACAGTTTAGGTTTCAAAGACTTTAGACAACTTATTTTTAAACTAGATATTATAATCCTTCTCACTTTGTATTCACTTATTCCATATATATATGTAAGGGGGTTTTTTTCCTGTCCATTTTCAGTCACCTGCATGATCTCCTTCCTCTGTCCATGGCTCTGCTCCCCCTGTCCATGTCCATGCTGTGGCCAGGCCATGCAAGCACTAAGGCAGGGGAGGATGGGGAACACATGGGAGGGACATGGGACACAGAACATAGAGAATGTGCCTCTTGCCAGACTTCAGATTCTGCTTCTGAGTAAAAAGGTCCCATGCTGACATGTGGAGCCAAGAATTCACTTTTATTGTCAGTCCGGGGTTTAACAGCCCAATTCAGTTCAATAAACAGCTCTGGTCATCCTGTGTGTTCCAATGATAAAACTTCTATTATCCAAAGTGTCTAATTTTTCCTAATTCCAATTAATCATGCATTTTAAAATGTCATTTACAAGCGCCCTGATGTCTGTCCTGGTCCCTGGCATTCGTAGTCTCTATCAGGGCAAGTAAACCATAATGACAGGTTAAATGCTAGGTTTTTTCTACTTTAGGGTCTGTTTGTCATGGGGCAAACTGGGCATCTCAGCTTGCACCGTGTCAGGCATAGGCTTCTGGAGAGACTAATGAAGATCCTCCGGGCAAATAGTGGAAAAAGAGTCCAAATGGAGACATGAATTCCTTCTGTAGGAGGAAAGTTTTGTATATTTGGTGCATATTTCCAAGGAACTGGTTCTTTGCTCAGAATTTTGTATTTATGGATTCACAGGTCTAAGAGCTGCACCAGTTCCTGACTGTGGCAGAACTCCAGTTGCTTTCAACAGAAGCAGAATGAGCCTTACATTTGCTCTCTGGAGTTTCTTGCCTGAGGGCTACAGAAAAGACACACTGGATGTGTGTTACCACTATTGCAAGATGATCTGGGAGGCTTCTGCTATTTTTCAATCCCCCTGAAGCCATTCTCACTGTGGCTGTGAGATTCTTGTGCATCCAAAGAACCATTTCATGATCCTCCCATGCTGTTCTTGCTGGCACACATCGTCATTGGCTTTAGAGCTGCAAGCTTAGAAGACGAGAGCTATGAGTTCAGTCTGATCATATTTCCAGCAAAAATAGGCATGTTAGCTTTCTCCAGGTGCAAATTATCAAACACCAGGTATGTGCTAGAACCTCCTGAAACACTCAGGCCCTTTCTGGCTAAGGAGTTAAGACCTGATCCCTTACACGGCAATAATCCCAACCAGCCTCTCCTGCCCTCAGATCCCTGATGGAGGTGCTGGTCCCATGTGTTCCATATCATTAGACAAGTCTCTGATTGATGCTTGTCTGGTTTTTATCTGTCAGAAAACACTTCAGGAGCAGGAATTGTTGTGTTGTGGAATAAAATTGTTAGAGTTTTCTGCCTGTCCTTCTTAAGCAAAATTCCAGTCACCTGCCTTTCTCTGAGGAGAGTTTGCAGGTTGGAGGTATTAAAGGTATTCAGTGTCTTTCCTTCTTGTGTCTCACTCTTAAATGTCAGAAAGTCTTTTTGTTTCCTGGGGGGTTGGCTTCCCTCTGGACAGAAGAATTAATAAGAGTGCAGATACACAGGCACCAGAGGCTTTGGGAGTGAGGAGCTGCAGAACTTCTCCTTTTGCCCTCAGACACTGGTATCTGTCTGTTAGATTCCAGGGCACAGAAAGTATTAGCTGAGCCACTGAAATATTAATTGTTGTCAAGCTTTACATTGCATGTGCTACTCATGAGACACATTCTATAACCCACCCTGGGTTTGCCTGAGGTGGCAGCAGAGTGAGATCTTCTGCTCCAGGCTCTCCCACCTGAGTGCTTCTGGAACCTTCCTCCAGCCCAAGCTTTCAGCAGCCCCACAGAGGCTTTCAGGCTCCTCTCACCTGGCATGGACACACCACATTCCTAAACAATGGGCATTGCACATCTAAAACAGAAACTACAACCAAATTTTAAATTCATCTTCCAACTTAAATCAAATTAAAATTCAGGGGACAGGAACTGGGAAGTCCAAATAGTCGTCCATGGTAACCAAATCTCAACTTCCCCATGTCAGAGTATGATCTGGCATTAGTTGCCAGTGCTTTCATGTGCATTATGTCAGGCCAGAGCCTGCTGTTATGTTATGTTCTAACTGGCTCTGAGATTCAGCACAGGTGAGTGGGTGGAGGGGCACATACAAAATGGGCTTCAAAAGGAGAAATAACAAAAGAGCAACAATGCCATAGCAATTGCATTTGATGTCCTGTGAACAGTTACAATTTAGACTTTATTATTCAAAATATAAATGGCAAGGATATAATAGCTACTAATAATGCAACTTCAGAGTAGTTGGGAAAGAAAAGCTTTATAATGGATTTGATAGTCCTCGAGGTTCAGCTGTAAGGTTTGGGTGACAGAACAAAGAGAACTACAATTGTATCTGTCTATTACAATCTGCCATTGTAACTGTGCCCCCTCCCCACTCTGAAGGGCTTTGTCTAGTGACCCAGTGGGGCTGGATCTTCAGACTTCTTTTGGTTTTTTCCCTTGGAAAAATGTCATACAGAATGACTGACAGCACACCCAATTCCTGCCTTTGCTGGCCCCCTAATTTTCAAAGGGATGTGAAACCCTAGCAGGTAACACTGACAGCCAGCTCCTACCTGTTCTGTCCTGCCAGCTCTGAGTGGTCCAGCCTGGCCATGGCTTGGGCCATCAAAGTCTGCCCTTTGAGCTGGTGCAGCCCATCTGTAGGAATTCAACCCATCAATGTGCATTGTCCTTTGCTGGGGTGAACTCTCAGCTTCAGAAGCCTCTGAGCCTCAAACACTCCTTAGGGTGTGTTTTCTTTTTAGGAGGTTCTTCTTTGGTTCTTCTCCCCCTCTGTGTGGTAGCCAAGACAGAAAAACAAACAAACAAACAAAACCCCAAACAATCCTGTTTTTCTTAACAGAAAACTCTTCGCTAATGAAAGGAACTTGGCAAAGAGTGGAAGGGGTAAGTCACTTTCTGTGTGTGGTGTGCATGGGGGCTGTTATCAGGGACATTAATTCCCTCATCCCTGCCTGCAGCTCACTGCAGGGGCACCAGCCAGAGCTCCTGTACCAGCACAGGTACAGGAACAGTGAGCAGGAACACCCCCACATCCAGGTGGGACCACACACCACCCACACTCACACCCCCACTGCACAGAGCTCTCAAGGAACTCTCTCACCTTTGATGAACAGTTCAAAATTCATGCACTTCTCACAGTGTCTGAGCTCAGCCCTTCTGCGAGGGCATCACTGGTTTGAGGCCAGAGAGCTGCAGCTCTGCAAGCAGGACTTTGCCAGAGGAGCTTCCCTTCAGAGGTGCCTGGAGTGGAGGCCAGCAGCTGACAGACACCACACAGACCCTGTCACAAGCTCAGGAGAGAGGTGGATGCATTTGACAAGGTGAGGAGGACTCAGGCAGCACCCTCCCCTGTGCTGTACATGCCCTGGCTTTTAAGAAATGCCATCCTGGACTGGCTCATTATCTCTGTTCCCTCCAAAGGCCCAATTAATTTAAGGCATGATAGGTTTGCTGGGATGACTCACACGCCAAAGGAAGGGAGGAATGAAGATAAGACTTGAAAAGTATTGGCACAATATACATTTACTTCAAATCTCTGTCCTTTGTGCAGTTCTGACCAGAGGAAGAGATGTGACAAAGGCTGAAGGTGCCTGAGCCAGCAAGGAACAGTTGAGTAGAGGCTGATGGCAGCTGTAGCATCCTGCTGAGTTCTATCTGGGGACAAGTCACCCACCAGGACCCTGATTCAGGGACCTCACTGTGTGGCAAGTACCTTTGTGTAGCTGTTGAGGGATATGTCAGCTGAGAAAGCCCCTGAGCTGTGGAGCTTTGGTGAAAGCTCACTCCCTCAGCTGGCAGGATCCTTCATGGATCCTGGGAAGGATCCCCCGGGATCTACATGTTTGCCCAGCTTCTGGGTTTGGGAGGAATGGTTCAGCCACCACCAGCACTGGTGACAGATACCTTCCTGTATCCCCCCTGGGGGGGTCACACAGCCACACAGCCACTGCCACACAGCCCAGGACAGCCAGGACTGGGCAGCAGCTCAGCCACAGGACAGAGGGTGCTGAGGCTCTGCCAGATTCCTGATCAGCAGAACAACCACAGGCACCAGCAACTCCTCATGAGGGGCATCAAGGGCAGGAGCCTCAGCAAAGCTGAGCTGCAGCAGGAGCTGCAGGGTCCCAAGCAGGGTGCCAAAATCCATCACTCTGGGTTTGAAAATGCATGGAAGCAGCAGCACAAACAGCCAGGAAAGGAGGGGCAGTTCTGACAGTCACTTGTGCTGAAACATTTAAAACTTAATTTTCAGCTCATTCAGTCAAAAGAGGTTATGAAATTACAGCAATAAAATCTGAAGAGCATAATCCAAATTGCACTTTCCCGGGCGGTCTAAAGAGCTCAAACACAAAAGTACTGATTATTGTGCTTCTAAATTACAAGTTAAACTACTTTACCACCAAGGGAACAGAAAATGGCCAGTAGGGCGTCCTTTCTGAAAGGGGTCCAGGGGCAATTCTGGTTATTTTACATCTAAATTCCCTTCCAAGCAGCCTGGAAAAAAAGGATTAATACACACTGGAGAAATGTGATTTACTGGAGAATGCAGACACATGCATGTCAGAGAAATGACCCCCTTGCTGGAAAGAGGCACCATGGATAAAGAGGACCTCTCCACACAACCCCTTTGGATCCCTAGGAGGATTTCCACTGGTTTCCCCTGCAAAGGCTCCTGAAGAGACTGATCTGGGTGGGTTGGTGGGCCCAGGGCAGCCTTGAGGATGGACAGACCTGGCAGAGTGACCTGGCTGCCACTGCCTGCATGAGACACACATGAGATGGCCATGGGACAACTTCAGGGAACTGCAACAAAGAGGAATGGCTGGACAGGTTTAGAATGAAAGGGGCATTTCTCACTGCTCTGCAAAACTGGAGAGTGCTGGGATTGCTCAGGTACGTCCCTGTGCAGCCCCATGCTGCTCCTCGGCCCCAGAGCAGCCAGGCAGCACTGGCATGACTCACCAAAATCTAGCACTGGAGAAAACTGGAGCCTCAAAAGCTCAGTGTCAGGAGCTAAACGAGCACTGAGGAGTGAGCTCTGGCCCTAGGATCAAGCAGCACAAAGACTTCCAGGGCTAGTGGGAGACTTAGATTTCTGTAACAACTGTAGACAAGGCAGTAATTTTCCATTTCTTTACTTACTGGTGCAGAATTCTAAACAACCCAGGCAAGAAATCAACACACAAACCACCCAGCCAGCATATGTCTGCAGAACACTGCCAGCCAGCATCCTCTGCTCCCAGCTGCAATTATCCAGCAAAACACTCTACCTGTGCCAGCTTTGGCTGGTTTATCTGCAGAATTTTGAACAACTTAAATGGAAACAGACCCACAGGGCGAAGTCAAGGCCCATCAATGTGCATTTCACTGCTGGGTAAAGTCGGGGCAGGTTTTTTCCTCTTCGCAATAGTAATATACTATTTCTATCAAAAACCTTTGTACTTAAATCCTCTGGAGCTGTGACTGCAGAGCAAGTTCAGGAATCAGCCAAACCAGAAAGGACATACCTGAAGGTATGTGTTTCCCTCTTGTCAGTTCCCTTGGTCTCCAGCCACCAGCATCACTTGGCCCTTGGCCACTGGAACTTCTCCTGCAGCAAAAAAACCAGGCAAGAAGTGATGGGTGGGATTCTGCAGGGAGCCAGCCCAGCTCAGGGGAAAAACATGCCATTTTATTAAACCAGAAGATTAAGTTTTCACGAAAACAAACCCCAAACAAACAAACACAAAAACAACCAGCCTACTATTAGAGAGCTCAGCTAATGAAGTCTCCCAGGCTGTCACACTGGCAGTGAGGTCACACCTCAGCCCCCAGCTGGTGCTGGGCAGGAGCCCCTTGCTGCAGCCCAGTTACTGGGAAGACCAAACCCTTTGGGTTTGGGTTCTGCAGGGGCTGGGCCCCTCCCCAGCCATTGCAGGAAGTATTCTCCTTGCCAAAATGAAGCTTGGCTATATTTTGAAATTCCTGGGTTTCTCCTGGATGCAGGGAGCTCTGCTGAGGGTTCAGTACCTGTCAGAACAGAGGAGGGATTGTTCCTCTGCTCCAGAGCTAAGGTACCTCAGGTACCAGGAGAGGTTTCAGGAATGCTGATTTCTTGCGTCTGTTCAGCTTTCTTGCTCCGGGGACTGATCTAAATCACAGTTTTGTGGGGTTCCTCCCTTCCCAGGTTTAAGAGGAAAAATTACGAAACCTCTTCTTGCTTTTGAGTTGTTCAGCAAGAATAGGAAGCCCAAACCCCCCTGGGCTGCTGCTGGGGCAGGGACCATGGGGCCAGGGCTGGAAGGAGCAGTGATGGGGAGAGAATACTGGCAGGGTTTTCTCCAAACCCTTGAAACCCCGAAACCCTGACCATGAGGCTGCAGAGCCTTTGGCCGCACAGAGAGACCCACACGTGCAGGGGGCTCCTGCTGGGCAAAAATGCGGAGACCAAGGGAAATGCTGCTGCTGCTGAGGCATTTCCCAGGAGGAAATACAGGGAAGGAATTCAAAGCCTGTGGTCAGCTCAATGCCATCCCCCTCGGCGCTGGGACCTCCGGCAAGCCTGCCCGGATATTTCCTGGAAACCCATTTCTCCTGTCCACAATGCTTAATTACCCTGGGCGATGGATTAGTTTCTGCATTTGGGGCTTATCCAATCTGGGACTCAGGTCCTCTTCTTTTTTTCTTCCAGCTTTTTTCCTGCCCTAGCTGCTAACTCATTCAGGAAATTCCACCTCAAAGAGGCCACTCCTGTTAGACTTTCCCAGCCGAGGCCCTCGAGGCTGTGGGCATCAGGTGGGTGCATCTGCCAAACATTTTTTCTATTTTCTTGAGACTTTAGAGTGCCTGGGATTTAAATGCACTAATGTTCTGTGTTTTCTATTTCCTTGATTAGCCTGGCAAGCACAGAAGCCAAACCTTTCCCAGAGGCACATGAATGGCTGCAAAGAAGGAGCACCGGGAGCCTCTCTTTGTTCACTTAAGAATTTGTGAACAAAAAACTGAAAAGAAACTGAAGAGACAGGCATTTCCTTTTTGTATACAGAATTCAATGCCAAGTGCTGGGCTCAAAGACCCTTTTTCCATTTTCTATTCAGCTCATTTGTGCTAATCAGCAGGGGTATAATCAAAGTGAAACAAGTGAGTGCAGGTCAGTGGCCCTGATGTGACTTGCTGGGATGGCGGGATGGCTGGCTTAGACCAGCCTAAACTGATTTGTGGACCTGAACCCTAAAATACTTCTGTGAAGAAAACAGCCTGTTGTCAGCACTGAAGACCTCATTTGAGAGCAGAGGTACCCCACAGGTCTTGGGCTGGCTCCTTATTTTGGCAGTCTAAGTCCTCCCATTCTGATCCAAGAGAAAATCCTGGATTCCCTGGGAAGAGGGAAGGTACAGAACACAGTGTTGCAGTTGTGTGGCAGCTGTGAACAAAGATGAGCCAATAGGATTCTGCTTTGCTTGCAGCTCAGGTGATAATACAATGACAGATTCCCCATGTACCAGAAGCTCATTGAAGTGCTAAAACTCAGAGTGGCATTGAAGGCAGCTGTACCCCCACATCTCCTGACCACCAGCCTGTGTTTTATACTCCAGTCAATCAGCACTGCAACAGAGCACTGGAAGGCCCCAGTGCCTTTGTTGCTGTGTGTCCTGGGGACACTGTGACAAGGAGGGACCTTTCAGCAGTGAGGTTCTTTGCCAGGCTGCTCAGTGAGCATTCTTCTCTCTTCCCTCGTTAGTATGTGATCGGGCTCAAACACACCAACAGCTTAAAGAAAGGCTGAAAATGGAAGACTCTGTTGTGTGTTTGTGTGGGGAAATAGGAACAGCAAAATAACAGTGCCCTGTAACATAAACCATGCCGTAGGTCCAGGAGGTTCCAGCTGTGGCTGTCTCCAGGAGCAGGGGCAGCTCAGGGTCCTGCAGCACAGCAGACAGGTACCACAGGTTCAGAGCATCCTCTCCCAGCTCAGGACTCTTCCAATTGCAATTGCAGCCATGGGCAGGTGCCTCAGCAGAGCCCTCACCAAGGCTCAGAGCCAGAGCAGCACTAATCGATATGACCTGAGTGAAGATCTCTTGAGCAACATGAGCCCTGACTGATCACATGTCTGTTTGATGACAGTCTACTTTTACAGTTCTCCTTCAGGACTTCTGTTTCTTCTCCAGGACTGGATAATTCTTATTCAATGAGCACTTCATCAATATGCAGCTACATTCTGAATATGAGCTGCCAAAGCATGACAGAAACTTTCTGCTGGATGATATTCAAATTTCTTACATAAGCATTTTGATTCAAATTAATCTAATTCTCTAATAAAAGCTTTGAATCAACCTGTAGCTCACACACTTGAAGCACTGGAGTGGTCTGGAGATAAACAACGAATATTCGGAACTCCAAACCTAGATTAAATCTAGACTGATGTTTTTTTCTCCACTTTATCTCACACCTCCTTTCTAGGTGTTAGTGCATTAAATGAAAAGATGTGAAGTGTAATTGTCCTCCTAGTGCCTCTCTCTGTGCTGCCCATTACCTGCTGGGGCTGCCGGGCTGGGCGTCACCAGTCAAGTGGGTTCACATTCTCCAGTAACAGAATGGCCTTCAGCACTCTGCTCCCTCTCTCAAAAGCTGCCCCTTACACCAGAAGAGCACAACGTGGGCTTCGATGCTGTTATCTGCCTTTGCTCCCCTGTTTATCAAACACTTTGAAATATGTGACACTCTTTTGCAGGCACTCCAAACCATCCAAGCACTCCCTTTCCACAGGACTCAACAATTAACAGTAATCTCCAGCAATAACAGCATAAGAGGAAGCAGAAGACAAGAGGGCAGCTCTTCACAGGCTGGGAACGTGTCTCTAGAGTGGCTGCAAGAAAACTCTTCCTGGATACTCAAGCAGTTTATCCCTGGGTTAGGACAGAGATTTCCTAGAATCTCTTCAGATATCTTGTAGGATTTGCTTTGTTAAGATGCCAGAAAAAAAGCATCCCCACTATGGCCTTTTGCCCTGGGCTTCTTCCCCAACCAGGAAAGACAGAGGAAACTCTCCTTGAGAAATTTATAAAGATGCAGAAGTTTGCAAGGATGGCCAGAGGGGACAGCTCCTAGTGCCAACCTCCTGAGCAGAGGGACACAGGGAGGGAGGAGGCACCTCTCTGGGGATGGCTATGCTGCTCCTTCTGTCCCCTCTGCCCAATGCAGCCTCATTCTCTTTGTGATCTTTAACATCTCCCCGGTCTCCATGGGTTTGTTTTTCCATATCTGAGCACATGCTTGGCTTAATGTTCCCTTGGCATAAAAACTGCACACAGAGAGGCATGACCATGATCTCAGAAACAAAAATTGAAGGTAACTGCAGCTAAGCTAATCCTTCATCATGATGCTGTTCACAGTGCAAAAGGACTGGGGGGAAAACCCTGAGGTTCTGAATTTTCGGGAGTTCTGAACTGGCATTTCCAAGCATCACAAAATAGCATCTTTCCTGCACTGCAGATCATTTATTCGGATTATGAGAGGCAAAAAAGGCAGAATAATCTGGTGCCATTGAACTCTCACAGGACTGAAGTGACACTCTGGGAAGCGAGAACAGCCTGACCAGCAGCAGAGGAGAGAGAGGCATAGGATTTCCTGGAGGGACAAACCACTTCACAAATCTGAAAAGCAGACAAGAATAGGCAATTGTACTGCTATGGCAGCAAATTAGGCTTTTAGGTGAAAAGTGAAGCCTAACTTCTCCTGAAATCCCTAAGTACTTCAAGATCTGGGAACTGGAACTTCAGCCACATCCCTGTGAGAAGCAGAGACCCTGCCCAGTGTGGGTACCAAGCTGGAGGAGTCCAGAAACAGAGCAGACCCCACTGTGCCCCCCAGCTCCCCACAGCCCAGAGGAATCAGTCTTGGGCTCAGACCCACCAGGCCCCTCCACTCACACAGCTGGGACCTTCCCAAACCTCCTGGGCTTGGGTGCCAAAACCAGCACTCCAAGGGCAATTCAGCAGGTTTATTAAATACCCAACAGTTCACACACAAACCCCAGCACAGCCAATGCAGCCAGGAGCACACAGGGATTCACTGCCCCTCAGATATCCTTTTCCAGTGGTATAAATAAGACCCACTGAGCTTCAGTCTTCTTCATTTCTGCTCCTTCTGAAGCTGGAGCTTACTGAAGATGTGGATGAATCTCTAGTCTACACCATATCATGCAGCACAAATCTGCTCACAGATTATAAGACTGAAGAATCATCCAACACTCAGAAAATGCTGTTCAATCTGTCCCATCCTGATTTTCTTGCTCCTCCAGCAAATCACTCTGCAATTTCCTGCTGTACAGTGCTAAAATAGAAGGGAAATTGTTTCCTTATGAATCAGCACAACCAGCATTTTTTGCTTGTTTTATCTGGCTGAGTAATTTTTTTCTTAAGAGAGAGAAAATAGTGCCCATGATCCTGCAAAACACCCGTACATCCAAGGGAAAGTGAGTGACTCTGGACTTGGGAGCCAAATATTGAGAGCTAATATTATTTTTTCATCTGCCATTGATGGGACCCTGTGGGCTCTGCTGGGGTGCACAGGCAGCATCTCCCTGGTCCCAGGGGAGTGAAGCAGAGAGCATCACTGGGCCAGCACCGTGCCACACATGCTGTTCTGCATACTCCCACTCTGGGAAGGGGGCCAGAGGGTGACACAGCCAGGACAGCCCGAGAGTTTATGCACTGCAGGCAGACCATCACTGCTCTGCTCCGTGTGTTTGGGAAGTTTGGAGTTGCTGTGGAGACACAGAACAGGATGTGACATGACAACTCCTCTGCCCACGACCTTTAAAAAGACTTATTTTTATTAACAAGGAATGCACGCAGACAAATATTCCTCTGCTGCTGGCAGCCGTCTGTGTGGCTTGGCAGGCGTCGCATCCCGGGGAGTGGGAGGGCAGGAGGATGGACAGAGCTCGGCTGGGTCACAGTTTCACCCCAGACAGGGCACAGACATTCTTGCTGCCTGTGCCAGATGGAGGTCAGTGGAGCTGCCCTGGGGGGGAGCCCCAAGGGGATACTCCTTTGTGGGGCTGGGTGCCCTCCTGGTGGCAGAGCCAGGTTCTCTCCCTGCAGCAGCTTCCCCACGAGAGTCCTCAGACAGAGCATGGTGGAGGCTCCCACGGATCCCTGCTCAGGACAAAGCTTTTCCTCTCGGCCTCTGCACAGCAGGTCAGAGTTATAAAGTCCCCGACATGGAGCACCCCCAGCCCTGACGAGGGTCCAGCTGTGTCTGTCCCTGCAGAGCCAGGGTTGGAGTTCTGTGGCCAGTCTGACAACCGGCACTTTGTCTCTGAAATTGAGGCTCCTGCAGTTGTAGCAGTTCACAAGGAATTGTGAGCTCCACAGGAGTGATTGATAACTCCTCTTTCTGAGCAAATACGATTTGACACAACTTTGAAGGGCTTTTAAAATGCTAATCAAGAAGAAGCTGTAATTCATTACCAGAAGCTGGAATTAATTACTGCTGATAATCACATTAACCAGAGGATGTACATTCTTTGCAGGGAGTGATCAGGAGTGTTGACAGGTAAAACACTTAAGCTCGAGAGCGTGGGATTACCCTTCTCTTCAGGAAGACCAGAGCCAGAGAAAGAGAAACAGATTCTTCTGAAGTTGCTCATGCCCTTTAGTTTTCTGTCCCCCATCCGGGACATCCCCAATTTCTTCCCTCTATCCAAAGCTGGCCATGCTGAGCCATCCTGTCACTCTCACCTGGAGCCCTGGGATCCCATCCAAATGAGCTCAGGCTCTCCGCAGTGCTATTTGAAAGGTCAGGATCTGACTCATGACTCCAGTATGGTGGTATTTTTGGCTCTGCTTTAATCATTTTCTCCTGTATGTCTCATGCACCGCCTGCCAGAACCCCTTGTCCTCCCAATTATGGTGAAAATAGATAATTAGTAATAGCCTAATTCAGGAACTACTTGGAATTATTGACGAACAGTATCTAGTCCAACAATATGAATTCTTCATTTATCTTTTCCACTTCAGTGCTGGCACAGGGATAAATGCTGGACCAGGCTTTCCAAGGGAGACACTTGTGGGCTGCTGGGAATGTTTATGTTAGAATCCTGACGTGTGATACTAACTTGCTGGTGCAAAAAGGGACACAATGCCCGTCACTAGGATCCCTGTTGTTCCCTTGGGGTCTCCTCTCAACTCCCAGTGACAGAACTCTTTTCTGTGCTCTGCAGAAAACCAGTACCCTGCTCCCCAAACCTTGTGCTCTCACCACGCCAGCCACAGGCATTCCAGATCGCATGAACTCCCAAATCTTTCTGACATTAATTTGTGTTCCTCAGTCTAGACTCATCATGTCCAGCTATTTCATTCCTGACATCCCAAAAATTTAAAAACTGCACTTCCTCTGCAGAAATTTAATTCCACATAAATATTGTTTTTAATGTCTCATATTATTTGGCAAATATTAATTCATACTCAGCCCTCCTGTGAAGCAGAGAAACTGCTATCATTAACCTCACTTTATGGAACGGAAAGAGAGGAGAAACAATTTGCTGAGGGCAAAAAATTGGTATTAATGTGGGAGTGAGAGCTCAAAGGCCCCGTCTCTGAACCATCCCTCTCCTCAGCAGAGCAGTGCCAGGCATCCTTTTTTGGCCAGCAGAGATGTACATGGCACTTTGCTCACATCTGCTCCTCTGTTTCATTCCACACAACCTGTTCAATAAACACCAGGGTTGCCCAGGCACTGGAACAACAGGGGAAACCACCCTGCCTTCCCTCCCTTGCCTGCCCTGCAGCAGCATCCCCTCAGAGTCCCTGCACCCAGTGCCCTTTTCCCCAGCCTGAAAATGATACCAAGACCCTGCACAGGGTGAGAACACCCTCACCTGGGGCCAGTAATTGGGCTTTGTCCTCGCTCTGGCTGCCTCTGCTGGGGCAGCTGGGGCAGACTCAACAGCCAGGGTGATGCCTTAAGTTTTAGCTTTTATATTTTTCAGATCCTGTACTGCATCATTGTATAACTCTGAGCTTCATACAGAGTGTTAGTAAACTCTCTTCACAGTTTGGTCAGACAAAACAACTCTTCCAGGCCTGACAACCAAGGTCACCATCGCAGCTTCAGGCCCCAAAAAGTATAAACAAAAGTGAATTGGGGGAACAAACTGGGGGGATGTGACTTCATTTTCTGAAGCTTTAATTGGACAATTAACCTCTAATATGCAAACAGATCAAACATATCTGTCTGAAAAACTTATGACTGTCATCCACCTTGGGTGTAGCCTCTGTGAGGCTCCTGCACTGCCCAAGGTGTATCTGTTAAAGGCCTTTTAATAAACACCCACTTTATTCTCTAACTCTGTCTAGCTTCTGTTCTAGGTAGCCAGCCCAAGGCATCAAGGGCACCAACATATTTACCACAGGCACAACGGGCACTGCTGCACACTCCATGGACACCACAGCTGTGTGCCACAGGCACTGCTGCACACTCCATGGACACCACAGCTGTGTGCCACAGGCACTGCTGCACACTCCATGGACACCACAGCTGTGTGCCATGGGCACTGCTGCACATTCCATGGACATCACAGCTGTGTGCCACAGGCACTGCTGCACACTCCATGGACACCACAGCTGTGTGCCACAGGCACTGCTGCACACTCCATGGACACCACAGGGGCTCTGCCACATTTGCAGGAACACACTGGCACAAACCCTGCACATCACACCAGGGTCAAAGGCTAATGCTGCCCCCGACAGCACCCTGGCTGTGACAGGGGAACAGACCTGGCTGTTCCCTGAAGGCAGGGCTTTCTCAGCTGGTTTTATTTTTACCAAGTGACATGTCTGGCCCACAGAGGGGTGACCAAGTCCCAGCTGTTGCATGGCTGAGCCGCAGCGAACGTGCCAACAGCACTTGACACTGGCACAAAACAGCCTTCCCCCTTTTTAATGGTACATGTACTGGAAACTCCTAATCTCGATTAGCAGAAGCCCAGACTGCCCAACACTCCATCTCAGCATGGGGAGGTGTCAGGAAAGATATTTTGAAGTTCTGGACAAGCTCAGTCAGTGAAGTGCAATTACTACGAAAAGCTCTTTGTGTTGAAGATAATTTTGCTGTGCACACAGGATCCTGCACTCCCCCAACAGACCCAAGATATAAAGCAGAGCACACATTCAGGGGACACACTTTCCTGGTACTAATGCCTCAGATATTTATTGAGGCCTGGGAGAAGGGACAGTTATCTGACTGACACGGCATTTTCCTTTTCTCTTTCTCTCCTCCCCAAAAAGCATATGGGATTTATAGAAGAACAGGAAACTGGCATTATTATAAGTCACCATAGAGGCACTTCCAATGGTTGGAAATTTTTATTTTTGAGCAGACTATTTCCCTACTGCAGTTTTCCTGGTCTTTTGGATATGTGTTGAAGTTTCCAAAAGATGTGTCCATTAAAAGAATTATTTTGTCTGTAGCCCAAAGTATGACTTTACCACCAAAAACTCCCCTGCCAAAGGCCCTTGTCAGCTGCCTGACTGATTGCTGAAGGTTAAGCACAATTAATGAGACCGCCAATATTCAGGACTCCTGAATGACCAGGGCAAGAGGAAGTATTCAAGACATAAAATGCTTTTTCCACTCAAGAGGTGAAAGTTAAAATAGCATTAATAATACCAGAATTATAGGGGTTGCAGCAGCCTTCCATTCCCAAGCTACCAAGAAACCCAAACATATAATTCAAAGCAGTTTTAAAACACTTTGTGCTGAGCAATTTGCAGAAAACTGGTTAAGACTCAAAAAAAGACAGGCTTTCCTGATGGTTCTTTGATTGCTTTATGGTTTTTCCATGTTTGAACAGCAGCACACAGCAGCACTCAGGCTGTTGGTGGTCCTGGGGACACCAGACTGGGGGACAGTGAGGGTACACAGGACAGGGTGCCAGCACGGGCTGAAGAGCATCATTCCCTGTGGGAACCCTGCTTCTTCACCTGTCTTCCCTGCAGGTGGCTCTGCCTGGAGACAGAAAAGGCTGAACACTGGATGCAAGGCAGAGTCCAGGCTCCCATTTTACCAAACACAAATGCTCATCACTGACAAACCTGCCAGATGTCCCTCTCCCTGGATAGGTACCCACAAAGCTGGGACAAGCAAGAGAGGAACTCTGGAGTTGGGCTTAGAAAAGCAAGTTTTGATCCTTGCCATGGTCCCAGACATGGTACCATGTATATTCCTGTGAAAGACTGCATTTCTCAGTGCTTCCTGTGTCCCTTGGTGCCTCCCATGGGGATGTTTGTGGGGTTGTGAGTGCCTGCTCAGCCCCACTTGCAGCTGATGCATCTCCCTCTACTTTGGTGATGGTGGTGAAGAGAGCTGAGCAGTTCCCTACTGAACTGCAGAGGGACTAATTATTGTTTTAGATGATTTTTAACTTTCACACACCATTGAAGTAGAATGGCTTCCACAGGAAGGCCTGCGCTTCAAACAAGTCTTTCCATGTGGGTGACTGCTGGAGACAAGGGTATTCCTTGAGAGGCAGGTACACTGGCAAAAGCCCCCAGCTCAGGAGGAGCTTTTCCCACCAAGGAGGAAGCCTTCCATTTGCTGGGCAAGGATTTAATTGCACGGTTTCTAGACACCAAAGCTGTGAGAATCACTCCAGTTCTGTGTCTGGAACCCCTCTGAGAGTCTGCCTGACCAGGTCCCTCAAACACACTGGTGGGAGAATCTCTTTTCTGTGTCCCATCCCAAGCACACTGCACTTGTCTTTCATGGGAAAACTGAGGGGGTTATTGGGAGCAACTGGAGAGGCAGCTTTTGATGGCTGGAGCTTTTAGAGATTGCTCCTGTGGTTGTAATGCTCCCTCAAGCTGGATGGTGACACATACCTAAGGGTGTCCGCCAGCCCTGCTCCTGGCCCTTTAAGCCCTGGTCTGAAATGCAACACTTTAGAAATATGATGGTTTAGACAACTTTAGTCAGTGAGTCAGTTCCGGATTATCAGCCCACAGAGGGAGGATACTGACTACCCCTCAAAAATTAGCAACCAGCAAGCTCTGTCCTTTGATGAATGTTATTTTAAAGAGTCAGCTCACTTCTTCGCTCCAAGAACACTTCCCATTAATCACTGCACAGGAACATTGTGACCTCCTCCCCCAATGGCTTTATGCCCAGCATGACTAGTTCAGCATCACCAGAAAAGAAGAAAGAGGGAGAGGAGCTGGAGAAGATTTGGTCCCACCAAAGATGTGGGGAAGTAGGTGCCACTATGGGGAAGTCACTTCAAGGGATGGGATAGATGGGAAACAGCACACAAGTGCTCACAAGACTTCCAGACCTAAAAGTATTAGAAAACAACTAAACCTTTGCCTGCCTCNAAAAAAAAAAAAAAAAAGGAGCGGGAAAGGTCCTGTGCCAAGACATGAGCAGTTCAGAGCCTGGGCTGAGCAGGCTCCCGTTGCCTCATCTGACAGATCTCCCTGGCTGCCACACACCCTCCCAATTCCCAATGAGCTGTGCTTATTGCTATGACCACTGACATCTCACCAGTACCTAACCCCTGCACTGCTCCAGTGAGTGCCTCAGTTCAGTGCCTCTGCTGTTCTCCACCAGCTGTGATTTACCCAGAAGGAATACCAGTTAAACAGATCATGACAGTAGACAAAACTGCTGAGGAACAAGTTCCTTGCATATGGCTTGGATTTCACATCTCGGTTTCCAGAAACTGAGAGAATCTGTGATTACCCCTAGCATAAAGTTAGTGATAGCAGAGAAGAGCCTCTGGGTATGACTGAGTGGGGAAAAATGCCCAGAAGCATCAATTCAGTGAATATTTGCCCTAATTTGCAAGGCCCCATGAAAGGGTGGTACCTGCAAGTCCTGATCAGCCCAGAGCTGATTGCAATTTGTTCCAATAGACTTTAATATCATAGAACATAGAATCAAGTAGTAAAAGGCCATGGGAACCCTCCCATTGAATTCCCAGGCCTAGCAAAACGCCACCACTAGTTTTACAATTCTTTCTTCCCATTGTATCTATATTTCACATTCCAGATCCTTCTGTGGCTTACACTGTGTTACCAAGTGCTCCCTGAGGAATTAAGAGGAGACTCACTCACACTGTTACAGGTTGTCAGGCTCATTAGTGAAGGCATTAAAACCAATCTTGAATGTCTTAAAACTACTAAAGCCCCATTGTGGTGTATCCAACACCTTTAACACTGTCCAGGCTGTGGGAGGAGGATGGGGCAAGCCCCAGGCAGAGTACTCAGGCAGCCTTGGAGGAGGCAGCTTCCCAGAGGAGAGCTCTGTTGAGCAGGAACATGGTCTGGTCAGTGCCAGGCACAGGGAAAGGTCTTTCTTCAGGGATTCATCAATTTAATGAGAAAACCTTTAAACCAAGGCCAGTGGGGTTGGTGATGTGAGCCTGCAGGTGGATCCAAAGCACAGAGTCCTGGGTAGCAACCTGAGCACACACAGTTGGAACGGAAACAAGAAAGAAAGTAATGTCTCATTTTTTGTTCACCTGCTTTGATGTCCATGTCCCAGCGACAGAAACGAACCAGCCAGCCCCATGCCAGCAACAGCAGGAGATTCCCATACAAAAACATTCCCAACAGAAAGTTGTCTGCAATAGGAAAATATTGTAAAAGGTATATTTCTTAATTTGCTACTGGAAAATATTTTGCACTCAAGATTTTTTCAATATCAGGTTGATAGTGCTAGCTTGTATTTTAAGCGAAAACATTTTGATTTTCCCATGGCAATTAGCAAACTCTTTTGCTGGCTGGATCTCCTGTGAAACTGGCCTTTTCCATAAAACTTTGGAAGTCTTGTGTGACTGACAGCTGTCATACTGGCATCACAGACTCTCTTCTTTTATCCTTGTCATCTCCTTCCTTGTGTCTGAATTATCTCAGAGATTTAGGGAGACTGGTTAAAAGCTCGCAGAAGAGAAGCAGCAGAACCCCTGGGATCCCTTCCTTAACCCCACGCAGTGATCATAGATCATGATCATCTCCAGCAAACAATGCTGAAATAACAGTCTGCTGAAGGGAGCAGCTTCTCCTTTTCAACCAATGTTTCTGGGGGCTCTTCTCTGTTGTGTGTTTACTTGGCTTTCAGGCAGGTAAAGAATTCACAAAAAAATTGTAGTTAGAATCTTTCTTTATCCAGAAGCAGAAGTTTGTGGTTTTCATTTAATATTTCTAGAAATAGCAGGAACAGCTGCTAAAGAAAACTTCCTGTTTTCAGAAAAAGAGAGGAAAGTCTTCATTTCAGATTTGAAATTATTTTTGCTTTCTATAAACTTATCTTCCAAGTTCTAGCTTTCCTTTCTTTTCAACTTCATTAAAAAAATTTGTCATACAGGGAACAAAACCCAGAGCTCTTTGCATTTTTAATGCCAGACCTTTGAAGTGTCCAGGAGTTCAGGGTGAAAATTGCCAAGGAAATGAGGGCAAAAAAAATGTTTTAACAGACAGACATTTGTTATCACAGGAAAGAATGAGGTCATTTAGTTCATCTAAAACACCAAGAAGATTGAGCTGACATTTATACACACACACACAAATTACCAAGGACATGAGCACATCAGAGGATTTCTCTAGACTGAAGATATCACAAACTGCATGTCCTGGATACCTGGCTTTGGGTGCTGCTGCCCAACAGATCCACTAAAGAAAAGTTGTGTTTCAGCATAACGGTGACTGAGGGCACAAGCCAGAACTCAAACATCAAAGGCTAAAACAGGCTGAAAATAACTCCCAGGAAATAACAAACGTTCTGGGGCAAGACTGAAGGGGGATTCTGCTCAAAAGAAGAGTAACAATTTGACAATTGAAGCAAAATTATCAGGTTACCTTCCAGCCCCAGCAGCAAGTCCTGGGCTGGCAGCCAGCTCTCCCCAGCTGGGAGCAAAACACCAAAGCACATCCCTAATCCCAGGAAGAGGCCCCCAGAACACCACCAAGACCGGCTCTTGAGGACATGGGGAAAGGCAAATGTTCCTTGAATTTCACTTAGCCAGTTGTACCTGGACTCGCACTTCGCAGTGTCTGGGTAACACGCTGTAGGCAATAAATAACCTTTAGTTCACAGGTACTCAGTGCATGATGCTCTACAGGGTTAGGTTAAAATTGCCTCAGACCGAGTGACACCTGCTGGTCTGTCTGGGTCCTCCGGTGCCTGATCCCACCAGGCTGAGCTGCTGTGCGAGGCTCTGGGACATCTCCGGAAAACCTGTGCTTGGTTGCAGGACCACTGGCTCGATGAACTCAGTTACTCTGCCAAGGAAAGGTTTTATTGCTTCCCTGAAAGCCACGGGAAAAAGTAATGATTTATAGTGGTTTATTGATGATCTGATTCTGCTACCTCAGGAGACTCCAGAGAAGAGTGGACAAAAGACAGGATGCTGACTCATGAGCAGAAATGGAGAAAAAAGATGGCACGTTGTTCAAACCAGCCTTCAGAGCAGTGATGATATTCTGGGAGACATCAATGACTGGGAGAAGTGTTTGTGGGATTTGTCTGTTTGTTTTAACTTTCCAAGGGCAAGTGCTTTTCAGCTCTGGGCTTTCATGTATATTAGGTGCAATATTACTGCTCACAAATCATCAGCTGGAAAGGAGAGACATTATGTCAGAGGACGAAAACTGACACCCCCAACATTTGGTTCAGCTTCACCAGATATCTGTCACCTCCCTGGTCTTTTCTGGAAGAGTCTGAAGATTTAAGCTCAGAGTACCAGAGGTATTTGGCTACTCTGCTCTGGCTGACCACTGCAAGCCGTCAAGACCTATTTTTAGACACATGAATAACGAAGGATTTTGGAGTGGATCCTGAAATGTCCTGAGCCTCAACAGGAATGTGGCAGTGGCACTCACAGGGGCTTGTTCACGAGTGTTTGATTTGTTCATTTGCTCAGAGCTCTCCATCCCAGTGTGTACTGTGAGTCACATCTCCTGTGCCCACAGCCTCCTTGTGGAAGTGCTTCCATCTGGGGGGGTCTGTATTAATTGGGCTTAAGCCAGGGTCTGGCCAGTTCCACCTTCTACTGATGTTTGAGTGGCTGTGACACCACAGTCCCCTGCCAGGCTGGCAGCTCAGGTCTGTCAAGAAGGTTGGGGAAACTCCTGCCCTTCCTTGGCCGGTCTGTGCTGCCACTCTCGGGAGCACAGGGCTCAGGGCAGTGACAGGAGCTTGAGCTCAGGCTGCCTTGTCTTGTTTGTTTTACTGTGTTCTGTCAGCTGAGACACCAAACTCCTCAGCCGTTTCTGTGTTCAAGGGGTCCCTGCCAGGGCACCAGCACAGCTCCAGACCTCTGTCATTGGCATCGACACGAGCAGTGTCACTGTGGCACATCCCGAGGGAGGAGGATGCAGTGTCACTGTGGCATATCCTGCAGTGTCACTGTGGCACATCCCGAGGGCGAAGGGCACAGTGTCACTGTGGCACATCCCAAGAAAGAGGGATGCCTGGTTCATCGGCCCCTGGGGCCTCTGGAATTGCAGGTGAACCCCCAGGGACAGGCGGGCACATGCACATTACGTATCATATTCGTCTCTCCTGTTCCAGATGACTGAGAAGCTCAGATGGTGCCCAAGTCCGTACGGTGTTTCTCAAACCCTGAATTACATTTTGATAGGATTTTTCAGCTTCTCAGAGAAAGCCCTGCACACTCGGAGCAGGCCAGCACTGCCGACCTCGGCAGCCAGTGAGGGCCGGGTGCCACTGCCGGGGTGAGCGGGTGGGGACGAACCCGGCGGTCCACCCGGGGTCACGGGGACCCCTCACGGGCCCTTCCCGGCCCGGTCCCGGCGGCCCCAGGGCCTTTTCCCCCTCGCTGCCCTCAGGGCGCCGCGTCCGGGCAGGGCGGGAGTCGCGGGCCGCCAGGGGGCGCTGCGGNGCTCCCCCCGTGCCCTCTCCCGGCTCCCGCCGCCCTTCCCGATCCCCCCGTGCCCTCTCCCGGATCACTTTCTCCATTTAACGACGCTGTTGTGGCGCTTCCCAGTGGCTCTCGGTGGGCACCGCTCATTAGATCTCGGTCCCTCAGCTCTGGGCTCCCCGGGACCGCTTGTGGCCTTGAGACCTGTGTGTATTTTCCTGCTTATTGAACTCCAAACTTCCTGTGGCACAGGAGCAGTCGAGCGAGCTGGGCTCTGCAGGGCAAAACCCGCAGGATACATCCCGGTTGTGACGTGTTCGAGGGGGCAGAGATGGGGCACTTTCTCAGGTGAGAAGTCAGTTCCACAGCTCGCATTCTGGGACATAGCAAAGCAAACCTGCAGGAATAAATAAACCACTGCAGACATCAATCCCTGCCTTTCACAGACAGGCAGAGGTGACACAGCTGAGCCAGCGCAGGTGTATAAAGTACCTGTTTAAAGCCCTGGTGGCAATGCAGATCTTATAAAGGATCACAAGACCTTCTGCAATGAGAGGACCTCAGTGTGACATTCTAGCTGAAAAACAGACTCTGTTCTTCCCAGCCTTTGGATTTACAGTGGGTGAGAGATGGGAGGTGACGCAGCCTGTGTCATGTGCCACCCTCTGGGTCCTCAGCCTTCCCAAAAACCGCCAGCAGCTCAGTCCCCTCTGAGCTCCATCCTGCTCCTGCAGTGTCCCTGTGCTTGAAGCCTCTCCCATCTTTTTGTGGCAGCCACCCACACCCAGCCCCTTGCCCACACACATCCTGGGGGGACACTTTACACCAGGTCTCTGTGAGGTGAATGTCAATACAAGCCCCATTTACTCTTTTCCACATAGTGACACAGGAATATTAAAAATGAAAATGAATTCAGGATCATTTAAGGGTCACTGCAGATGCCACAGAAGAGGATTTTCCACCCGGGAAAGCTGAATTTTGTCCTCCTATGAAAAAAAAGAGTGGGTTCTCATTTTGGTGTGTAGGAGACCAGGCCCATTCTTCTTCACCTGAGGTCCCAGTCTGTGCAAACAATAGCACTGTGTGAGTTAACACTTCTCTTGTATGGAAAAATCATCAAGAAGAAGAAATTCCTGAGGCTGAGTCAGGGATCAAACTAAGGCCAAAGTCCATAGTAGCAGTAAAGTGCCAAACCAAGTAACTTGGTTTTACCAGCTTAATAGTTACTCAGTTAGCTAATAATTACTTCACTGGCAAGCTTACCTCCTGCACAATGAGCCCTGGACTCTTTGACAATAGCAACAATTCCAAACTGAGCATCCCTCCATGGAGGGATGACTTTTCCATTCCTGTGACTTACACATTCCTCTTCCTACATCTCCCCGTTTTTCAAACTAAAGCCATTTGGTCTGGATTTGGAGGGTGCCACAGTTCTTTGGGAGATGTTGAAGTGAACCCAGTTAAGAGCTTCCATTTTAATCACTCAGAAGTGACTCAAAAACCCTGTGAGCCCTCCCTGGAGCTGCACAAAGCTCACCAGGGCTGGTTAAATGATTTGCAGCTGCAGGTTCATTATTCTGCTTGGAAAGTTTCTTCAAAAGGAGAGATAAGAAACAGCTCTTCAGAGAGGGCAATAAAATACTCTCTTCTTTTGGTGTGGTCACCTGATTTAAACACTTTGAATGCTAAAGGGTTATTTTAGTGTAGCTGCGGGGCTCTGTATTTGGCACATTGCTGGTTTTCAGTAGATGTGAAGCTGGAAATTGATGTAGCAGCTTCAGTGACAAGTTAACTGCCTGTGTTCTTGCCCTACTTGCAGCTTTGCCCAACCAGCCTGGGTCTGACAGAGTCACAGTGCACAGGTTGTTTCCAAGCAGCCCTTTCCAAACAGTCTTTGATAACAGTTTTCACGTGTGCAGAGCTGTAGCAGACTGGCTGTGCACGGTTCCTGCCCTGTCTGCTTGCGGTCAGGTGAGGGAGGGCACGAGTTCCCCAGCAAGGGGAAGGGAGCCAGGGGGTGGCTGAGCATCCCAGCAGGAGCACCAGGGAGAAATGCACAAGGAATCAATTGGGCTGTGCTTCTGCTCATGGAAGTGTTTATTGGAGAATAGCAATTAAATTCAAGGAGACCTCAAAGTATCCCATGCTCCTGCCTGGACTGAGGTGCCAGTCCAAACTGTGCAAAAAGTGCTGCTGGGACCAGCCATTGACTGCACAAGCTGCAGGGAAGCACATGGCAATGAAACAGCATTTGCAGTTGGGGCACATCCATGGCTGACTCCTCACCTGGGTAACCACAGCACTTCTTTGTGCAAAGGGCTTTTCATGCTGAAAGAAGTCAAAACACATGGAGACAAAAGTTTTGGTCATGGGTTTATGTCTGCCAGGAGCATCAGTCCATGCTTTTTTGCTAATCCTCTTGTAAGAGGGAATATCATCTCCTTTCCATAACTCAAAAGTTACACAAATCCCAGAAGAGAGAGAGGGTGCTGAACCAGTATTTTATTTGACTGTTAGCCCCCAAAGAAAATAGGTGGACCAAATCTTTCTGTATTACAACCACACAGATATTTTAACAGAGCACATATTAAAGCAAGAGCATCTGATGGGAGGTTGTGTGCAATCAGTGGGAGGTTTGCCAGACTTTTACAAAAACAATCACCTCAGAGAAACAATGTTTTTTAAGGCAGCCCAACATTGCCAGACTGCAGACTCCTACTGAGGAAACCACTGCTGCTTGAGAATCAGCACGGGATGTGCTATGAGGAAACAATGTCAGCTTTTCATCTGGGAGCAAACTGTCCCTTGGAGAGCTGTTGCCAGGTGAGGGATGTCTGCCTACTGCCATGGTCAGATGGGCAGCCTGTGATTTTGACCTTGGCCTGCACCATCCCTCCATCCACACAAGGCTGAGGGATGCTGAGCCGGTGTGCTGTCCTGGATGAGGACAGGAACAGACTCTGTTTGATTTATTTAGCCCAGAGTAAAGATTTTGACAGTTCTCTGGGGGTGGGTTGGGATATATGTGCAAACGGCGTTATTTAATCTCATTGATTTTTTTTCCAATATAAAGAGAAGATCATTTGAATGAGAGTAAGTTTTATTAAGTTACACTAACACTGTTTATTTGCATTTGTGATTGATTTGGTTTTTTAAGAAAAGACATCTTGTTTATAGAAACCGCCAGACAGTAATATTAGGGAAATGCCTTTTGCAGTGTCATGGATTCCCAGTTTTCCAGACAGCAAAACACCTAATTTAGTAGTAATGTCTGGTTTATGCTGTAATTTACTTGTAACACAGAATTAAAGGTTTTGGTACTGCCTCTGTGGTGCCAGCTCCACTCCAGTGGAACCAAATCGAAGGCTCACCTGGTCAGAGCCAATACCTGAGCCTTGGGTGTTTGCTCTCTGAAGAGATGATTCTAATTCCTTTTCCTCCCTGTAGCATATCCTCTGCAGAGTAATTCCTGAAGATGTGAAGCAAAAGAGATTGCTGTGCCTCAGACGGGAGCACAGACATGAAGCCTTAGTACTGCCAATGCCACTGGAATTTGCAGTGTCCCAAACCATGCCAGGTCCCTGTCCCTGCCCCAGCTGCTGTTGTCCTCCTCCTTCCCACAATAAGCTTAGGAAAAAGCAAGATTTGTGTTGCTCTTGCTCTTTCCTCCCCTTCACAGTTTCTTTTTGAAATACAAACACATTCTCAGGTCACATGTTTTTGTACCCATCAAAGCATCTTGATTTCCAAATTAAAGAGCCTTTCAGCAGGTCTGCAGCTGTGACACCCTGCCAGTCTGGGTGGAAATGCTCAGCTATAGAGCTGTAGTTTAGAGTATTTTGCATGGGAAGACTGAAGCTCATTTCCTTTTCACTGTCTTTTGAAGCTCAACCCTTTACCATCACAAAGGCTGAGCCAGTGCAGAATGGACACAAAGAAACCAGTTATTCTTTCTAAGAAAGAGGATGCTGCTGCTGCTGCCCATGGGATAACTACAGGACAGAGAGACAGGCTGACCCAATGGGCAAGGGCTGCCAGGCTGGCAACAATTCTTGTGGACTGGTAAAAAATAAAATATTATTGAAAGTGAAAATAGTTTAGATTTTATGCCAAAGAAATGTCAACTCACAAAGTTAAAGCCCTAACAGCTTTACATCAAGCCACAGTGGGCAACTGATGTGCATATAACCAGTGTAGCTTCCCCATATTTGCTTAGACCATGAAAGGCTTCATGCGCTATTAAATAATTCTCTTCATTTTTGCTGACTGTTCCAATAAAAAATTCACTCAACACCCCTCATTCTGGAGCTCACAGGTGGGCAGTTCATCCCTAGAGGATTTTGACACCTGAGAGAACAAGGTCCTGAATGACCCAGTCAAAGGCTGAGGTTCACATGCTGTGGGCAGAAGGTTGACTTGATGATCTCCAGAGGCCTTTCCAAACCCATTTTCCCCGTGATTTCACAATCCCTATGTGATGCTGCCCAGCTCTCAGACAAAGGGTTCAGCTTTCAGCCACAATCGGCTGCACACTGGATATGTCTGTCTTTGCAGAGTTCCTCTGGGAGGGTGGCTGTGCCTTTTGGCATGTGCTGATTCTTTTGTGCTGGCAGTTCTCAGCCTTGGCACACCGGAACAGCGGGGAGACGGGCTGCAGAGCGTGGCCCTGGGCTGTGCCCCTGCGTCGGCACACACACAGCAGGGACCGCAGCTCCGCACGGAAGCTCTCGTTCAGCCAGCAGTAGATGAAGGGGTTGTAGCAGGTGCTGCTCATGGCAAACCAGTGGAAAGCAAAGTACAGAGCATTGCTGCTGTGGATGGCCCTGCAGGAGAGCAGCACCACGTAGCAGTTCAGGGGAAACCAGCACACAGCGAACACAACCACCACCACCATCAGCATCTTCAGCGTCATCTTCTTCTTCCGCTGGTGAGCATAGTACTGCTCCATGGTGAGGTCCCCAATGGCATTCCTCAGCCAGAGCTTCTTGGCCACTATGGTGTATGTGATGGAGATCACCAGCAAGGGCAGAACATACAAGAGAACAAACGTAGTCAGGTCCAAATACTTCCAGAAAAGATCAGCAGGAGGAGGGAAGCTGGGGAGGCAGACCATTCGGAGGGTTCTGGTTCTGAAGATCAAAGAGAAAGAGCTCTCAGTCCCACCACCAGCTGCACACATCTGAGGACAAACACCTCAGACATTCAGATGAGTTTCAGTACAGGTACAGGTAGCAGAACTCATTTGGTATCATGGGCAGGTGCCACTTTCAATGGAAAATTTTGCTCTAGGTTTGACCTTTGGCTCCAAATGAAGTTATCTTAAACACATCCCCAGGAAAGGAAATAAATCACCCATACTGAAATCTGTGTCCTCTGCGGATGAGGAGGCCCTCTCCCCTGTGCCTGCCCCAAATTACATGGCTGAATCTGAGCCCAAAACAACTAATGAACCAGCCTGAAAGCAATTCCATTGATTGTCATTGTCCCTTTGTGACAGACACAGCACCCATGCAAAGGGAAGGAAAACTTCTCTTTTGCCACCCTTTCTGCTCTGATAACATGGATGGTGTGGCCTTGGCTTCTGTAGGGCTTTGCAAACGTCATACAACAAAAAATATGTGAATGTCTTACCCAATATAAAACCTTGTCAGAGTCTGATAAATGGCATGAGGCAGCGAGAAGCAGCTGGCCATAACCCAGATGATGATGATGCAAATCCCTCCTTTCACCATGGACATGCGTGGCTTGAGAGGGTGCATGATCACCTGTGGAGAACAAGGACTCCTGAGGATTTACAGCGTCGTGGTCACTCTTTGAGCCCCATGTTGTGTGTGACATGCAGCAGCAGCTCCACATCTCTTGAGTGTTAAAAGGCAGAGAGTCACTTTACAGGACTTCAGGGAGCACAAGGGCTGGGAAACGCATGGAGTTGTGCACATATTGAATGTTACTGCTGGCCCAGAGCCTGAGAGGAGAAACACATTCCGTGTGACCCTTCAGGACTCCAGAGACCACAGTGGTGAGATCTCTGTTGAGCTATATGTGCTGTGGAGGATTACCTTAGGCAATGAAACAATAATTAAAAATAGACCTATCATGTCATCCAGATGATCTCTTGGCTGATGAAGTCTGCAGTATTTTATGCATGTAATTTCTAGTCCCATTATAAATATCCACTTAATCAAGCTGTACAACTCCCCCAGAGTATCTGTCTGCTGTGGTACTTCTCAGGATTAGCAATATTTTTAGAGGCAAGCGTTGGTTTCTGTTTTGTCTCCTCACTTCTGTCTTTACCCACTCCACTGAATTTAAGGGCATGTATTGTTTGCCCTTAATTAAACAAACACTTCTTGATACCTGGCCATGCCTTGCAATCAACCCAGAGAATCTACTGATTAAAATGAATCACACTCAAAGCGCTTTGATTTCAGGAGCTGTGATATTGCAGATGAAATGGGCAGACTATCAAACTCTTTGTGGTAAAAAAGACAGAAGTGGCTGATCTATGCTCTGGCAGTCCCCGTGATTCTGGGACACCAGGTGAAGCCTGTTCTGGTTTGGAACTTCATCCAGCCACGGCATTTATCACGTGAAGTAGATTTTTGGTAGCAACTGTTTCAGTGACTCCACCCCTGCGAGAAATCCAGTCTGCCTGAGTGCTCACCGTGCTGGATCTGGCCTCGCAGCACTCAGCACTCATCAGCTAAAGCACAAATTACAAGCGCTGTTTCACTTAAGGAACCCCTTCAGTCTGTACTCATTGCTTGACCTGAAAGGTTTTCCTGGCTGGTAAGTATCAGGGCTGGAGGAGAAGAGAATTTCTTACCTTGGACTGGATGAGTTAACATATTTCTAACTGTTTCCAGCCTTAGGCATCCCAAATGAATGGGGCAAGGGTCAGAACTGACAGACTCTCTGTGTGGAGAGAACGTGCGTGCTGGCTGATGTTTGAATTCAGCACTTACCCCACCCTGCTGGTAGGGCTGTGCTCCGAGGCAGAGCTGAGGAGGGCAGAGAGCCCATGAGCCCAGTGACCCAGGCAGAGCAGGGCTGGACCAGGCTGCCAGGCACTGATCTCCTGAGGTTTTCAGTATCTCCAAGGACAGAGATTCCCACTCCCCACAACCTCTCTGAGCAGCCTGTTGCAGTATTTCATCACCCTCACTGTGAAAAACATGGGTGTTTCGTCCACTGCCATGAAAGCTGGAGTTCTCCCCTCTGTTCTCTGAGTCTTAAGACAGTGCAGGTTGCCAGGTACTGGGATTTGATGGGGAAACAACTATGTATTTAGCACATTAATTGTGTATTTAGCCCATTATTTTCTAGCAAACATAGGGAGGTGTCTTTGATGTACCTGGTGCCGGTCCAGTGCAATGGCAGCAAGGGTCAGCACAGACACGTGGACAGAGCAGTACTGGACAAACCGGCTGATGTGGCACATCAGCTTCCCAAAAACCCAGGTGCTGCTCACAAACCGCACCTGAAGAACAAAAAACGTTGGATTAACAGGAGCAATACCTGTAGAGAAGCAAATTGGCTTCCCAGGTACACAGTACAGAAGAAATTCTTTGATACAGCTTCCTGAGGTTTGGCTTTATCCTCAGTTTTTCTTTGGGAAAGAGTGGCTGTGCAAAAGGCTCAAACTGAGGTGAGATTTAGTGCACTGTGAAACAAATGGCTTGAGCAGTGCTCTGTGTATGTTGTGTACATTTGTACATTTGTACCTTTACCATGGCCCTTCTGGTACACATAAAGAAACCTTAGCTCTGCTCCTCAACGAGGCTCTGCAGGGCACAGCAGGTGCCTCCCAGAAAACATTATACCTTTGAATATGTGGATGCTGAAAACTTAGTGAAAGAAATCCATGGAAAAATTTCTCACCTGTTCCTGGAGAGGTGTTACTGATGATGGCTTCTCTGCAGAGGACAGTGTGCCAAATTACAACATTCCCTAGTTATTCCTGATGGTGCAATATTAATTACAAATTCATGTAATTCATTTTGCTGCAGATTAAGCTAATTTGAAGTAAAGCACATTTACTACAAAGCATCTGTCCACACAGAAAATTAGTCAAGGCCAGCTAATCTGTTTTCAATTAATCTAATTAATTTCCCTGTAGACATAGCTCTTGCAGCACTGACTGTCACTGAGCTGGAGCAGTGTGCTGGTTCTCTGGGGCTGGTGTAAAGCTCATTCCTGAGAGAGCTGACAGAAATTTAATTACACGTGCCCAGTGTGTGGCTGTTGGTGTGTGAACACACGAGATGGCACCAGGCTCTCCCTGAACAAATTACGGGATGCAAATCCCACCAGAGCAAGGGAAATCCCACCAAAGAAACAGCACCAGTTTAAGAAAGGGAGAATTCAAATAGTTAATTCAAGGTCTGCTTTTGGGAGGCAGAAGAACGCTTTGGGCAGGGATGAAGCAGGAGGATTTTGAGCAGGAGTGCTGGGTCAAATCCATGTGCAGAGTCCTATTTACTTGGCATTCATAGTCTGTGACAGTGGGGCAAGAAATGAATCTTTAATTCTTCCCACCTCATTAATTTAATGTTCTTTTATACCATATATCGTTTAGTCACTGAAAATAAGAAAAGGATGACTAGCCCCCGGAAGCACTGTCTGTAGTGGCTGAGGGAGGGATGTGTCACTGACACTGTTCAGTGCAGCCTGAGCACTTCCCTGACATGTTGCACAGGGACTGACCTGGTTCATGTTGTTTCCATAGGAAACCAGCCATTAACTGGATTTTCTCATGTCAAACTTGTCCCCACTTCTGTCCCTACAAACAGGCAAAAAGGGCTCCCAAATCTGTGCCTTGCCCAGGCAGAAGGGGAAAGCTGCAGCAGAATGACCCCTGCAAAGGAGGGGTGGGGACATGAGCCCCCAGCTCCACTTGTTCAGGGGGTGTTGGCGATGGGAGCCATGACTGCACCCTCCCCAGAAGGCAAAAGGGGAAGGGGAGGAAAAGAAAGTCTGGATACCAGCCTGGTCCCAGCCCGTTCAACCCTAGAGCACACAGCTGACAGGCACACACAGACACCGGCAGGCACGGCCAGATGGGGCTCACCAGTGTGAAGGGGGTGTTCAGGGTGGTGATCATCACGTCAGCAATGGCCAGGTTGACGATGAAGAGGTTGGTGGCAGAGTGCATCCTCTTGTTCTTGATGACCACGTGGCACACCAGGATGTTGCCGAAGAGCGAGATGCAGATGATCACAGAGTAGGCGACGATCAGCAGCGCCTTCACTGTCCGGCTCTGGGACTCACCCTCATACTTGGCTCCACTGTCAAAGTCCCCCAGGTCCTCCAGGTTCAAGTCACTGTGGAAGAAGGACTGGTTAGGGAAGCCGTACAGTGCAGAGAAGAAGTTGGTCTTGCTGTGATTCTCTGCTCTCCAGAAGGGTTTGGGCATGTACTGCAAGGGGAACCAGGTGTGCTGTCTCATGGCTGGGGCAGCAGAGCCCTGGTCCAGCCACACACTCATCAGCGTCTTCTGCCAGTTCAGCTGCTAAAGCCAGTGGTTGCAGGAGGGAACACACACACCTGCGTTTTAAAAATCTGCCCCATGGTCACAAACTAGAGAAAAGAGTTGATAAATGGGTTCTTTTGCCTGTGCTGGGGACACGTCAGGTTCACCTCAGGGACTCCCCGTTGGCTGTCCTTCTTTAGTCCCATATGTCCCCCACAGAGAAGCTGATACAGAGGCTGAAATATCAGAAAACCCCAAACACTTTCTCTCTGCACCAAGGAAGAAATCTTAGTGAATATTTCCTTTTGGGCATTGTTCTTCTTCAATCGGCAATTTATCCTTGGAAATCTGCTTTACTGGCTCTCCACACAGTCCTTAATCCATCAGGTTTCTGTTTCCCAAGAGTTTTCAGAGCTTGGCAGAAACAAAAAAGCAAGGGCTGCCTTTCGCTTTGCTCTTCCCCCTCCAAGTCTGTCTGAGTACTCAGTGAAGCAGCTTTGCTCGGCAGCAGAGTGGTCCCTGTGTTCCCTGTGATATACACAGCTGCCAGATGACACACTGCACAGGAAGGAGCCAATGGCAGATCTCTTCCCAGTTTTTCCTGAGGTGTATCACAACCCACACGTGGGCAACGGCACAGCCTGACATGTGCAGACCCGGAGAGCAGCAAAACACAGATGGAGGGTGGATGTGCTATGACCTCCCCCATCCACTCTCTGCTCTTCTCTGGACACCCAGCACAAAAGCTACGTGGGAGTGAAGCATCTTCACTACTTTGTGGCATCTCTCTTTCTCTTCATCCCAGAGGTTTAGCAGAGAACATCCGAGGGCCTTGTGCTTGGCCCCATCCCCTTCCTGCTCTCCTGTGGTGCAGAGGATAGAGTGAAAAGTGAAGTGCAATCTGACAATGAGAGCAGCAGCCCAGTATGCACAGAGGGTGGCTGGCTGCACTCTCTGCATCCCTGCTGGACTGGGGTCTGCGCTGAGCTCCAGGGCGTTCATGCACCAGCTGCATCTGTGCAGCAGCCTGGCAGGGGCTGCAGGAACACCCAGGGCTCCATCCCTGGGCTCCTTTGCTGTACAGCCCCAACAGTTCCCTGCCATTTCCCTGCTGTGCATCAGGAGGGAGCACCAGCTGCACCTGCACGAAACCAACAGCAGGGAGATGTCCCAGGTGCCAGGGCTGGGCAACTCTTATTACACATTCCTGCAGAACAGATTTATTCTGTCGCAGCTACAAATATTTCAGCAGTCACATGCTGGTTTGCTGCAGTTCTTATTCACCTGCAAACATTTTGAGCTGCCTCAAGCAAGCTTTGGGTTCATCATGCATTGGTGCTAACTCCTCTCAGTCAGACAAAGCAAGGGAGAAATGTACTTTTGCCAACTCATCCAGGTGAATTGTGCCACCCTTTGTTGCTATAGAAGATTTTTGGCTTTCACATATTGACACTACTTGAGACATAAATTTTTGGGAGTTTTTGTTTTCCTGAAATTATTTAGCATTTTCCCCGTTAGTGCTCTTTTGAAACGAAATGTCAGATTGCTGAAATGTCAGTTGAGATGCATATCCATGCTCTGAACAGATCCAATGTGATCTCATGTAATCTCATCAACAGATCAATGTTGATGAGGGCCAGAGAAATTAGAGCTATACTATTAAAATTCAGGTCCTTGGGAACATTAAAACACCAGTTTTCCAGAATTTTCACAGGTCATTGCCATGGTTCATCACCTTTGCTCATGAAGGCCAAGGGGACTGTTGGGAACAAGCCCCTGAGCTCAGTGGGTTCATGGAATCTTTCCTGTACTTCCAGGGACTTTTTCCTGCCTGACAGAGAGAAGTGAGATAATTCAGCAGTCACGCTCATTGTACAGCATGTAAAATCATCCAGGGTCAAGACTGCTCGCACTTGTATCTGAATTTAAGCTAATTTTAAGGAAATGATTTCTAAAGACATGATTCATCTCCATTACTGGACAGAATTTAATGATGAGGCAAATCATAATAGCAATGGAGATTTTCTCCCCAGGCTGCTACAATGGGCTCAGAGGGTACACGCATTCAAATGCTTGCTCCTGTCTGCTCCCGCAAAGATGTACAGAAAATGCTTTCATGACTGGAGTATTGAGCTCAAAAACTGAATAAACAGATCCCTGAAGATTGTTGTATTTCATATTTATGATATATCTAAAGACCTCACAGGAGGGCAGACAAGAAATCCTGTTAACCCAAAACCACCGTGCTAAAAGTTTTCCTAATACAGATATTCCCATCATGCTCCAAATATGCATTTTTTGGCTTCTTGTCTTAGTCTCCATCCATCCTTCCCCGAGCTCCACTCCTGGTGCTGATTGAGGCCTTCCCACATCATCAGGAAAGGAGGTGAGAGCTCCTGGAGATAAAGTGCCTCTCCACTTTGGGTCTGCACTCAGGACACACAGAGCTGGTGCCCAGAGCAGCCACCAAGAAGGCACCCAGCCTCCCAGAGAATCCCCTGTCCTACCAGCTGGGAGCTGTGCCCCAGGAAGCAGGGAGCACACGGATCCTGGCAAAGTCTAAACCAAAGGTTGCTGGTGCAATAATGAGATTTCTGGCTTGAGAAAGAAAGTGCCTCTGCTCTGCCATTCAGAGCTGAAAGCAGCTGGAAGCAGACAGGAAGTTTCAATGCCTGAGCCTTGTCCAAAGAGAGAAAATTCAACAGCTGAAATTGTCAAGTCCAAATGAGGGAAATTTAATTTAATGTGTCTGCTGCACCATGCAGCTTCTTGCAAGATTTCTCTGCCATAGAGAATTTCATTGTTTACCTTTTTCTACATTAAATACAAGTTTGGTAAATAACAGAAACAACAAGAACTGTAGACCAACCCTGAAGTTTTATTTCACTCAAAAGGTGTGTTAGAAATGAGTCTGGACAATTCTCATAAACCATGAATCTGCAACTCCTTTTTTCACATTTGCTTTAGTGCACTTAGGACACTGTACTCCTCTTCATTTTCAGTGACTAGTCCTGCTTTTGTGACTCAGAAAACGTGGGATGAACTGGGACAGGCATTTACCAGGACATTTCATTGACTTGACCACAAGACTTAATAAATAAATCACATTTAGTGATAAGAGAGTAAATGCTCCAGTAATACATTAAATAAAGCAGTTCTGTAATTCAGACAGGTGCTAACCATTCAAAACCTCACTATACATGATGCCTTTCTGTGCAGGTGAGCCAAGATTTGGCTCCTGGGGAGGGAAAGATCCACTCAGCCCACAGAAACACGAAGAGTCACCTGTGTCTTCATGTATCTCACTCACATCATTCACTGCATGCTCCCTCTTGGTACATGAGAGCATTGCAGCTGTAATCCAGCTTTTACTAAATATTTGCACTTACTGAGGGCAGACTTTTAGCCAAAATCATAACATTTACTACTCTCAGTGTGGTAAATTTACCTGTCTCAAATGGCTTTTGTTTTTTTCCCTGAGAAAAATCCCTCTTTTTGGGGAAAAATGTGGGAGGAAGGTGCTGGGCACAGACTGTCTCTGCCAGAGACTCAATTACATCCCCTTGAAAGAGAATTTGAGCTTTTATTCTCAGAGCTTTCTCAGAGGCAGAGTAATTGGGTTCTCATGCTGCAGACAGACGGAAGGAACAAACAATGGAGGACGTGTGTGGGATACCAGGGTGCTGATGCTTGACTTAAGAGCTGGAAATTACTTCCTCAAATACGCTAGACCAGCCTTTCTGCAGTGAAGCCTGACAGGAATTATTCACAGTGAACTGGAACATGGGGGAGGATCCAACTGCTGCACTGTAATGGACCATGACCCTTCCTAGACAGCAGCCTGGCTTAGCTGAGTGTCCCTCACCTGGTGAGGAAGAGCCCTCCAGAGCTAGAGGAAGGGTCAGCTCAGGCCATCATCTTCATGAAGCTCAGTACAATATACCTGACAGGTTTACCATAATTTCTCTATTGTAGTTGCAATTATTTCTGATTCCCTATGCCAAACACACAGCGAGGAGCAGCTGTGGCACACACAGCAAAGAGCTTGAGGAGGGTAGAGATCTGTTGTTCTCTGCTGAAAGGACAGAGTTATATCCTAACATTTCAAGTTATTCCCCATGACTAACAAATGGCTGTAAAGTAAAGCCAAGGGAGTCTCTATCAGCTCAGAAATTTGACATGCACTACTCCAGAAGATTGGCTCCTGGCAAAGAAGGTTCAGCAGATGCAGAGGAGACAGGACATCCAGGGGAGGTGACACAGCAACTGTCACTCACGGTCCATCAGGAGATGTAAGCAAGCACTGCCAGGTCCAGGCAATGCTGGGGCTTTTTCACTTTCTAGGGGATTCAATACCAGGAGAAAAAGCCAGATGGGCTGTTCCAGAGCCAGCTGATACTGGCAAAGGAAGGAGAGTTGGTCTGGAAGCCTCTGTCAAGCCTTTTGTTCCTTAGTTTGAAGGGAACTCCTCTGGGAGGATGGAGTAGACTAAAAACTACTTTGAAGTTTCTGAAAAATAACCAAAAAAAAAACCCAGTCTGACTTTACTAGCAGCTACAAATGTTCAAACAGGAATCAAGAGCCATGGTCCTTGAATAAGTGATGCAGAAGATAGAATTTGATTTGAAAGGAAATACTTCTGAAGACAGGGATGCAATGAGCTCTGAACACACAGTCCCAAAACCCACCCATGAACAGAATCTTTCTTTTTCAGAGAGTGACTGGAGAATAGGTGGTGTTCTGCACATTGTATTCTGAAAATGCTATTTTTTCACTGAAAATTTGAATGAAAGCCAGGACATAAATGTCATCAACAACAATATGAAGTTTGAAGTATGGACAATACATTTCACCCCATTCAATTAAAAAAATTTAAAATACCTTCCTATCCTTCAGAAAGAAATATTTCTCTAAAATAACAACATTTTTGACTTCAGTCTCCCAACCCAGAGTTCGGTTGCTGAGTTTGGGGTCTTGGTACAGAGCTGGAGGAGGGAAATGCCTCCAGGGGGCATGGCCCTTCACAGGGGTCCCTCAGGGAGGACAGTGGTGGTAGATGGACAATGAGAAGCAGAAAACTTGGGGAGGTCAGCTCTGGAAGCAGCTCAGCCAAGAGACCACTGCTCACCTCCACCTGCCAGCACTCATCTACTCCACAGTGCCCTTCACATCCTTGCCACTGGGTTTTATTGGCCCTTAAAGCACTCACAGCCTTTTTCACTGCCTCTTACTCATTCTTGGATTTTGTTTTTTCTTCTTCATTTCTTCAGATATTTCAGAGGCTAAGTTTTGGAAACACTGATGACTATTCCAGCTTGGGTTAGTTTGCATTCCTAGTATGAAAAACATTTCTTGCATTCATTCCCTTCTCTCTTTTCAACTGCCCTTTATCTGACTGCTCCAGGAAAAGCAGAAGTATCCACTGCTTTGTTTTCTTTCCTTACAGCCCCAGCTGCACTCACTACAATTCCTGGCTTGCAAGAGCAAAAAAATTTACATGTACTTTTTCCTTTAGATGCCACGTTCCCAGATGATCTGTGAATCCCCACATCTCTTTTCAACATCCAAATTTCAGGGACAGAGGCACCACACACCCTGAAGGCAAATCTCTCTCTGGCACACCAACACATTGGTGCCCCTCCTGAGGGCCCTCCTGTCTCTATGGGCTCCAAAAGGCTCCTTGGCAAGCTGCTAGAGTGATGTCAGTGCTCAGAAGTGAGTTCCAAACAAGGAAAGCTTGGCAGGATGTCTGCTAAGGGCTGAGCTGTCTGCTCTGCAGCAGGGACTCAGCTGGTGTTCAAGGGGTTGTGACTATTTCCCAGCTAAACCCTGCCACCCTGTGCCTCAGCACCTCTTCACAGAGATGGAAACCAACTGCAGGACTCAGAGTAAAATGCTCAGCTTCACTGCTGCCTCCATGGAAGGGTGATGGCCCTAACAGCCCATTCCTGTCACTGACCCATCTCTGAGCACAGACCAACTGCAGCTCCATCAGGCACACAAAACCAGCTGTTATTATGGTACAATCAGCTGAAACCTCCCAAAATTGTGCTGTTATGTAAAATTACACAGCTACTACCCTCTCTCCATAACATCCCAGCCTTTCTTCTCTTTGCCTGTTTGCTGGTGCTGGGGGAAGCCAGGTGGGTGGAATCAGCAGTGTCAGTTCAGGGAAACAGAGCCTTGGGAGGGGCAAAAATCAGAGCCCAACTCGCTGTTCCTTGGGTTTGGCTTTGGGTAATGTAGCAGGAGGTGGTCTCAGAGCAGTTCTTCCCAGCTGAGAGCAGAGGCTGGGGACAGGTGCCAGAAACCACCCCCCACAGTCCCTCTGTGGCACCAGGTGGTCCCACAGCTCCCACCAGGCAGCTCCATCCTGAAGTTCGTGGACTGCCCTGGAGCTGCTGCTTCAGCACAGTGCAGGTGGCAACAGCTTGGCCTTGAGGGACTCCCTGTGACACTTGGATTTGAAAAAAGCTGGGAAGAAAAGAAGCTGAATGTGTGTCCAGGAAGAGATGTTTGTTTGAGCTGGTCCTAAAGATCAAGAGATGTTAGAAAAACCACAAAATCCTTTGGAAGTATCCTTTTTCCTGTTCTGTCTCAGGTTTCTGGTCTCAGTGTGTCTTCTCCTGCTGTAGAGGTCTGATGCTGGCACCAGACCCATGGCACTACCCCCTGCCCTGGCACAGCTGCCTGCATGGGGAGACTGAACTTTTTTCAAAGTACCACCAGTAATTTGATGAGGTGACTTGGCAAAGGTATGGGAGATTACAGGAGGTGTTTATAAAAATGACTGTACCGAAATATTTTCAAGACAGAAGAGTGAACAGCCAGGTCAAACCCTGCACTCTGCCCAGCACCTGCCCAGGGCAGCCAGGGGAGCTCAGGACACCACAGCCTGAACTCCCCACTCACCACCTGGGCATCTGGGAGCTGTGGGCACCAGGATAATTCCAGGGAATGGGGTGCACTGACCCCTCCTGCAGCCCAGCCTGAGCACATGGCCAGCACCTTCCTCCCTGCTGCGGCCCCAGCATCCACCCCAGCACTGCTCTGCTGACCCTCAGGTCAGTGATGGCACCAGGCACCCCATCAGTCTCAAACTTTACCCCACTAAATCACTTTCTCCTTTAAAACCCTTCCTGAAACTTTTTAAACTCCAAGTTACTGGTATTTTAATTTGGTCTTGTTTTCTCCCCAGCACACAACATTCCACATTCCAGAAACACAAACACATTCCAGAAGAGTTGTGGCAGAGAAACAGAAGAGTTGTGGAGAGAAGAGGCAGTGAAAGTGCCTTTGTTCTTCTTTATTTCTCTGCAACATGAGCGACAAGAGTGAGTTGAAAACTTAAAAAAAAAAAAAAAGTCAACCTCACCCAGCTAAAATAAGCAAGAGACAAGAACATCTTCATGTGCTCCCTGTTAAGCAGAAGGAACACAGCTCAGCCAGACCCGTTGGCAAGTGCTGAACCATTCACTGTCCTGGAAGTAACAATAAAGGAAAAAAAATGTTCTGAAAGCCAGATAAAGCCATTCCAAAGGAGTGAATCACTGAGAATGGGAGTTCCTTGGTGCAAGGAAGGATGTGTCAGGGAAAGAAAAAAGTGCCTGAGTCAAACTACCCTAAAGGCTTTGCTTGATGAAGCAGCCTGATGAGACCTCACCTGCTTCCAGAACTCATTTTGTAAGGTAATGTCATTCATTTTTTTTAATACTGGTGAATCTCAAGGAGGAACAATGACACCAGTGCTGCAGTCATCATCATAACTATCTTCCTTCAAAGACTACCATTGTATCTGGGCTCTCAGCTTGGAAGAAATGCCTGAAAGGAGGTAACTGAAAAAGAGAAGAAATAAAGTTTGAGATTGTATTACTTCTTTTCCAGCAGTCAGAATTTGAAAAGAAATACAAAAGTCAGTGGGTGGTTTTCTGTGTGAGAGGTTTTCATCACAGACTACAAATTCCTAATTTTTTTTTTATTTTCTGCTTGTGGTTACTTAAATTAAGGACCTTCTCCTTAGGCTGGACAGACTCGGGCATGAATCAAACACAGGCAGCTTCTCCAAGGCCTTACATCTCCTCTGGTCATCAATAGATCACGACTGCAATTGCATCTGTCCTGAAATCAGCTGTGGGGGAAGATGCAATTTGGGAGCCAAATAATCTAATTTAGAAATGTTTCTCTCCAGTCACTTCTTAGTGTTTGGTTTGGGTTATAACACGTCGCTCTGGAATGGGTACACTGTGTGACAAGGGAGAAATATAGGAGGAAAAAAAAAAGAAACAATGGAGGGAAAAATCCATGACATCCCAGCAGCTCCAAAGGTGTTGAGGCCTGATCCAAAACACAGAGAAATGCACCTTATTTTATAAAAGTAGCTTAGAAGTTTACACGGCTATTCCTGTCTTTAGTTCTAATCCTGATCCCTTTGAAATGAATGGTATTCTTACAGTTTGTGTTTTCCTAAAATTTCCCAGAACTTAGCCCCATGAAACTTCAAAAATAATAATCTGTTTGGGAACAGGCTGTCTCCTTTCATACACTCAAAATAACAGCACCTCTAACAGTGGCCAAAAAGGTTTTAAGCGCCTGTGTACCTGATTTACACATGAATCTCACTTCCAGAAGGTATTATGAAATTTTAATTACAGTCCATCTGAAGCAAAGAGGCCCTGAATTACATCCAAACCTTTCCCAAGCTGGGCAGAGGATTTTGTGCCTGGCAGTTTTACAAACCTATTCTGCTGCCAACTTAACAGGATAATACCCAAAAACCTTGAGAGCCCTGAGTGGAAGTGGCTATTAGTTGCAAACGTTCAATTATCAACAATTGCTGAACCTCAGACCCAGCACAAAATGTCTCCATAACCAAATCTCCTCTCTTTCTGAATCATTGGAACATTTGTGTGAGTCAACCTGAAGCAAAACAACCGGCCCTGCACACAAAGGATGCCTTTCTGTCCCCTGATCCATAGTGCAGCTTTGACCCATGCTGGGCAGGGACTTCTGGAGGCAGTGCTGAGCAGCTGGAGCTGCTGCAGGCAGAAGCAGTTTTAAGCAAAAGCAGCCAGCCACATTTGCAAGGACACTGAAAATGTCCCCATGTGTGTGAAACAAAAATCAACGGAACTACTTCTGCATAAGCATTTGGTTTAGGAATTTTTGTTTGTTGTAGTGTCTTTTTGCCTCAGAAAAGCAGTCCAAGTAAAGGCAAAAGCAGCCCTGAATCTCTGGCCACCACCTTGATCCATCTGTTACTAATCAGCATCTTAGAAAATGTGACTTCTTTCCTGTTTTCTGTGCAGCCAAATTCCCAGAGCTTACACACAGGACATGGAAGGTGTGCTAATGTCTGTGCTAAATGCTCTGACAGCAATGAAAACATCTCAGGCGTAGCTGAGGAGCATCAGCACAAACACAGATGGTTTGAGAGTGCATTGGCAGGGGCTGGGAGCGGTGACCCGGGCCTGGAATCCACAGAGCTGGGCTGGGGTAATCAGCCACAAACCCCAGATAAACTGAGGAGGTTGATGCTGCCAGGGCAGCAGCCACGCACACAAACTGCAATTCACATTTCTGACTGAGGCTCCTTTGGGACCCTCCTTCCTTGCAAAGCCCTGCAGACGTTCCCTCCATCAGTTCTCATATTCCATCTCCATGCTGTGCTCCACAGGCTCGGCTGATCACGTTTGCCACAGCCAATATCTCTGTGACACACACCCAGGAGCCAGCCAGGGGCTCGCTCAGCAGGAACAGATCAAATTACTTCTGTTTTCACAGAGCTTTGGCATGGAAATGTCAAATGGAACAGGTGGACAACCTGCTGAAAAGATTCTTTTTTTATCACATGAAACAAACCAGAACCTCAGAGAAGCTCAGCTGAGCTCTCTCGTGTGTGGGATCGTGCCCTGCAGTCAGGAATTTGTTGTGCTAGGGATTAATCCAGCCAAGGTTTGTTGCCCTTCCAGTCCACAGTGTGACATTTAATTGCCATCACCTTGAGACAAGATATCCAGGGATCCACTGACTCTCCTCCATTCTGTTCAGTAATTTATGTATCTTTAGCGTACAGAAAGCTGGGTCATGACTGTCAGCAGGCAGGCCAGGGACAGAGCCAGAAGGGTGCAGGACATGCTCAGAATGTGCTTTATGACACTGCCCTGTTCCAGCCAAGTCATCAGCTGCTCTCTGATTCCAGATCTTGGTTACAGGACGTACCTGTACAGGTCCAGGTACAAACAGGCACAAGATCCAGATGTGGCATTGCCATGGCAACGCACTTGTACAACGAATTTGCTGCTTTTCTGAGGTTCACCATGTGGAGGGAAGCAGCAGTAAAGCTGAGTGTTGCAGATGGTTCCAAGAACTGTTCAATGGAGCATAGAGCAGCACCAGGAGACCCTGGGAGAGGTGGTCAGTGGGACAAATCCTGGTGGGTAGGCAGGGATGGAACCCATACAGCAGCTGCTGTTATGAAGCACTATTGAGGCAGTGAGATTATAGAAGGGGGGATAAATAAAGCAGAACAAAGCAGCCTAAGGAAAAGAATTCCCAGGAAAGCCCTAACAGAGCATGGCTGTGTAGCTAAAGAGCTGTCAGAGATCAAGTGCAGGAGTCACAGGGCTCAGGACACAAGAATGTGATGATTCCTGATTAAATGTGGGCAAAGTCTGAGGAGGTGCTTGGTTTGATTGGGTAATATTTGGGCAAACTGGAATGACAAGAATTTTAAATCTTGGTTCCATTTCACTTGACTATTCAAAATCCCCCAAATTAGGATATAGTCTGTTTCAGCTATACTGATGTCCCCCTGGGTAAGAATGAAATTGCTATCTGAAACGTGGCATGAAATACCAACATCATCTACTGCTACTTAAATTCCTAGAAAATAAAGAAGCAGCAGCAATTTATTCCCAAAGCCTTGTAAAACCTTTGAGTTGCCAGCTGCTTCCTTACAGACCCTGAGGTCACAGCATGCAGGCATCCACCATTATGTTAAGTGATGCCCCTGGGCATTTCAAAGGCTGTGTTACTCTGGCTCAGCTTGATGATTCCAGACCCTTCCCCACAGCCTCTCCACTTGTAACCAATCTTCAGGCTCTCAACATGACTGCAGATGATGACTTACCCTGACAGTGATTTATCTGAGTTTCTCAAAGTATTAAAAGCTGTGGCCTGGTCTCCCATCCTGTATCACTGCAGACAGTAATTTGATGCTCTGCTTGATGATCAGCCCTTTGGGAATTTGCTGGCTAATGAAACACTGCAATCAGTCTTATCAAATCTTTGTAGAGCTTTGATGCCTTGGGCTGGCTACCTAGAACAGAGGCTAGACAGAGTTAAAGTGGGTATTTATTAAAAGGCCTTTAACAGACACACCTTGGGCAGTGCAGGAGCCTCACAGAGGCTACACCCTAGATGGACAATGGTCACGAGTTTTTCAGACAAAGATAAGTTTGGTCTATTTGTATATCAAAGGTTAAATGTCCAATTACAGCTTCAGATAATGAAGTCACATGCTCCCAGTTTGTTCCCCCCAATTCACTTTTATTTATACTTTTTGGGGCCTGAGGCTGTGATTGTGACCTTGGTTGTCAGGCCTGGAAGAGTTGTTTTGTCTGACCAAAATGTGAAGAAAGCTCACTAACACTCTGTATGAAGCTCATAGTTATACATTGATGCAGTACAGGATCTGAAAAACATAAAAGCTAAAAGTTAAGGCATCAACTTCACCCAAGGGAAATCACATACCTTGACCACAGCACCAGCAATTGATTTCCCACAAGGTTCCTCAGAAAGCAATTGTGAAACCTGGTATTTTTACACCTAAAATTTGCAGTTCTGCCATAAGGGTTCCACTCACTGAGGACCAGAACAGGACCCATGAGGATCCATTTCTGGGCTGTGCATCTGGAATATTAACAAAGGCATAAAAGTCATGACAATACCCAGGGGTGGTTCCTCACCCACTGGGCTGCTCAGACTGGCAATTAGCAATGCCAAGGGATCCTGGCCAGTTCTTCCATGCTAACTCACAAAGCACCCCCAAGCTAAAAATCCCTAAAGGCTGTAGAGAGAAAACCATGAGCCACAACCCATTCTGACATAAGACTTGCAGCCAGACCTTCAGAGGGAGCGAGGATGGGAGGGAGGTGGAGGAAGGAGCTCACAAGGAGAAAGCAGCATGCATTTGGGTGGCAGCTTTGCTTAAGGACATTCTTTGGCATTTCCCAGGCAACTGGAAGAAAGGGACAAACTCAAACTTCAATTACTGTAGGCTCTAGTCCCAGCCTAAAAGGTCGATTTTTTTTTTTAATAGTTTCAGTCATACTTTGTGAAAATCAAGTTAATCATTCTGGTCACATCAAAACAGCTTTGTGAACTGAAAGGATAATTTCCATTTTCCATTTTGAAGACCTTTCGAAAGAGAGGGGTTAGTTTTGACATAAATCTCCCTCAGATATTCAGAAAGTCGAGCTGGAATGCCTGTTTCAGCTTTATTGAAGCAAAATCTTTCAGTCAGGAAATGTGCATTGACCTTTTTTGTGAAACAAAGGATTACGACTTAAAGGCATGACATGCCCTGAGCAGTGGGAAATGGTTTAAGTGCTCAGATTTACATGGAGCTACATGAATAAGAGTGGGGCCAGACCTTGATGCAGGACAGGAGACACCCAGGAGCTGGCTCCAGGGTGGGCAGTGGGCAACAGGGTCCCTCCTGCACAGCTGTACAACCTCTAAGGCCCCTCCCCTGTGGTTGTACAGCCCTTGGAACAAGGTACTGTACCCTGGGCTGGTGCAAAAATATGCATAAATCCATTAACATCTGTACACAGGTTTATAGCAGCTTGATACCAAACATCCTGGGCCACAGAGCAGGTGAATAAAACAGCAGCTCCTCCCAAGAAAAATTATTTCTTTGGCATTGAGAAGATGAAGCAGAAAGGAAGTTTTCTGGGGTCACATGCCAGCTGTAACCTGCTGAGTTGCGTATTCACAGAGTATTGATGAAAGGAGGCTGAAGATTGTTTCAGCTCAGGGCAGCCCTAACAAGCTCTTGGGCCCTGCTGGAGCAGTGCAGAGCTCACCAGCTGACCAGCCACCTCCTCACACCCAAGCTGCTCTCCCTCCTTGGGGTTTGCTGATGTTTAACAAACTGAGAGCCTGCAAATTGGACTAGTCACACTCCTCATGCTCAGCCTTGTACAAGAGGCTCAGTTTTGATAAGCCTGTCCAAATCTGGCTGTACATCCCTGGCCCCACTGACTACAAAGAGCAATGGCACAGAGGTTTTCAAAAGGACTGGGAGGAAACACCAAAACTGGAGGGACTGAAGCTACAAGAGCACCCACACCAGTGGCCTCTCCCACATGTTATGCTTGGCTTAGGACCTTCCTGCATTTGGCAGTGACATGGGGAACAGAACCATCTCACTGCCAACCCAATCCCATTCCTTCACACAGCCACTGCAGCAGCCAGAGCCCATGGGCAGGCAGGGACACACTGTGCCCACCACCATCCTCAGCTTTGCTTCCCACAAAGCAGGTCAGCTTAACCCAAAGGAGATGGCTGCTCTTCACTTGCTTTTAAAAGGGAAAGTTTTCCTTTGAAGAAAATAACCCCTGAATATGAAAAATAAGGATCCAGTAGGAAGGGCCTACAGGCAGGGTTTTCTGTCAGCTCCTTAGAGTGACAGACTGCAAAGCTTCCCATATCAACATATACAAAGTAAGACATAATTTCTTTGTTGCAGTTGATGACAATGAATAAGAGAGTATTTCTCTCTCCTGTGCCTACCAGCACAGGACACACATTGAACTGTCTCTTACACAGCAACTCCTTTGCCCACACCTTCTCCCAATAGACTGAACTCCTCCTTTACTGTTTCCCTGTGTCTCTTCAGAGACAGGTGGCTGTTTCATCTTGCCTATCTTTCCCACAGTTAAAGAATGCAGAATGAAGCCTGTCTCTCAAGAACACCAAAGGACATTAGGTTTATAAAGCACCTGCTGAGCAACAGATTTACTTTCCCCAAAGTAAGAGCAAACTAACAAACAAATTGATTTCCAAGACAGGCTGTCTTTGATTTTTAACACCATAAATGCTAATTTCAGCAACAGCTGTTTGATCAATCACATGCCCAGTCCTGCTCTTCTCACATCCCAGAATAGTCCGTGACTGAATTTATTGATTGTTTCCAAGACAAGTGCTGCAGCAGGTCTGGTACCTTGTATTTGCACATTGCTTTATTTGTACATCCCATATCCCAGACTCCATATATGAATAAGGCAGAGGTGGCTTTCTCTTCTGCTCAGATCCATCCTCTGATTTTACCTTGCAAATCCCCTTATTTTGGCAGCTGTTCTGCCCAAATTCCTCTCCCCAGGCACATCACTCCAGACCTGCCATCACTCCTACAATTTGCTATGCCAACAAAACTTCAAACAGGCTGCGTGACCAGTCTGGATCACCAAGAAATTTAGTTCAAAATTGGAGGCTGCACAACAGCTGAGAGCCCAGCAAATCCTTTTACTGATTACCAATGTCAATTGTTTTATGGAGTGTTACAGGTTAATTCCACATTAACTTTTGTGCTTTGAGAAACAAGTATGAAGACAGCATTTTGTATTTCCATGTGCACAACCAAAAGGCTTTTGACTCACACGTCTCTCATGCGCAGTGGGAGTCAGCAGGAGCATGAGCCACACCCTGGCACAGCCATGGCTGAGGGCAGAGCTGCCTGCCCATCACTGAGTGGGGTGACAGTACAGAGATCCCATCCCAGTCCTGCTGCTAACAGCCAGCTGCTGCCATGGAATGAGTAACTCTGCTTTGCAGTCACCTGACACAGCCTGGAAGGCTTCAAATAGATGGGTGATCATCTGGGTCAACTTTTGAAAATGTCATTGCAGTTAACGGAGGTCGAGGAAGGGCAATGTTAAAATGCAGACAGAAAGCACTACCTAAAGTGGCTACAACAGGCAGTATTAGCTGCTCCTTACATTTATCCCATACAAAAGCTGTGACACCAGTTCTGCCATGGCAGTAAACCTGTTCTGAACTCGTACTGGCAGTGTGGGTTAAAGTGGGATGGGTTTATGGTGGACGTTTATTGGACTAGCTCAGTTGGTTAGAGCATGGTGCTTATAATGACAGGACTGAGGGTTCAATCCCTTACCTAAGAGTCAGACTCTATGATCCTTGTAGGTCCCTTCCAACTCAGAATATTCTGTGACTCTGTGATCTCTCCTCCTCCCTCACATGCAGCACTGGCTGGGAGAGCTGACTCCTGCTTAAAAACAGTTGTGAACTTGGCTGATAAACTCTGCTTTGTCAGCTTGCTGCAACAGGTTCTAAAAAAATGATCTGTTTTTGTCCAAAGCTTGCCCTTGAGTTTTCTCAGTTTGGGGAGGAAGTGGTGCTCATGGGACTCAGCCCTTGCACCACAGGCTTCTCCAGAGCCTGCCCCCAGTGCTCCTCACAACCCCTACTGGAGAGGAGGTCTCTGCCACTGATGCTCCACTTGGCCCAAAAAACATTACATTGGAGGAATTTTGGCAGCCTGCTGTTTAAGGAATGTATGAAATCCAGCTCCCAGCCCTCTGCTGCCCTGCTTGGGGCCAGCACCCAAAGCCCAATCAAGGACCAGGCTGCAGAGCTGTAGGAAGGGCAATTTCCCTGTTCTGAGCCCTGAAGAAAGGGAATACATTTACACTCACTCCTTTGTCTCATTGCAGGCCCAAAACATTTTTGATCTATTTTCTAACAAGCCAAGGGGGAAAAAATGAAATGAATACTTCCTTCTTCATTCTTATTTCTCATGCAATAACTTCTAAAATTCGTGTGACTGATGGGTTTGGAAACCTCTGGTTTGCATTAGCAACTGAACCAGGCTTGAATCTGAGCAAAGATCATCCATATTCAGAGTATTCAACAGCTCTCCAGCCCCTCACCAGGCTTAATGAAGTGTAATGAAAGAAAAATAATGAGCTTTGTCCTCACTGCCAAAGGAAAATGCAGCTGGAAATATGCAGGGGTTTGATATGAATCGAACATGATTAAGTATGTGATAACCACTGTTCTAAAGAAAATGGTGCTGTTATACCTAAGGAGCCCTCAGCAGTCCCTTGCAATTACAGCCACTTAGCTGCTTTAATTGCCTCTGAAAGCCACCCAAGAACAAACTGCTTTTATGCTCTTTCCATTTTAAAACCAGGCACAGAAATATGGAAGCACTAACCTGCATCCATTTGGGTAATGCGGATGCAGGGGAGGGAGCTGGACAGGTATTTCACAGGGAAGGGCTCAGTACTTGACCCACAGGGCGATGATGGGACTGTGGGATATGTGGGCACACAGAGGATGATGTTACAGTGATATATGTGATGCTGGAAGATGGCTACCACAGCCCACAGGTGGGCTACACAACTCTGGTCCCACCACCCACTCCCAGTTTGGCCCCCAGCAAAGAGCCAAAGGATGTGTCACAGCAAGGCTGACAGTGAGGCACAGCTCATCACAGTCCTTGATGGGGCTCTCACAGTGGCATGCAGTACCCTGAATTTGTGTCTGCCCACTTACTCATCAAATAACAGCAATCCAACTCCAAATTAACAAATTTTTTTTTCTGTATTCTTCCTTGATTCACAAAACTGAAAATATTATCTTCCTCTCCTTCACATTAATTACAGTAAGGGCTCACAGTTTCTTGGGAGACAATTCCCAATTCGGTTCTGGCAATGGAGCAAGACTAGAACCTGGCCTAAGCTATTCTGCTAGCTCAGGCCAATTGGAGCTGTCTGGAGAGAAGAAAATGTTCCCTCTCTTCCTTGGGGAAGGAGAGAATTTCAGAAGGACCTTTTTTAATCATTACTTGTCTTCAGTCAGTTCAAAGGGTCCTTGGATCTCTCCTGGATGGATATTTCCTTTCCAGAGGGCTGAGGATAATATACGAAGAGGTCAGGGCTCCAGCTTTCCCTCCTCAGCCTCTAGAAGCACAGTGCACAATTGAAATGATGCCCCAAAATCTTTGCTGTGGACAAGGATCCAGCCCCTGCTCCAAGCACACAGCCCAATGTCTGTACATGGCTTTCAGAGCCCAGAGTTCTTTTGAGACATGAGTTTGAATCCGTCATCCAGGATGGATCTGCGATTGCGTCGTAACCTCCTTTGCTTCTCGAGGTGGATGACTGCTCCCAGGAGGACACCAGCAGCCACCAGCAGCAGGACTCCTACAACAGCCAGAGAGATGACTGTGGCCTCTATCTGCCCTTGGGACACCTTAGATCCAAAAAGAACCATCTTCTGGGAATCGTCCTCATCCTCAAGCAGCAACCCTGAGAGACAAACACAGGTATTTTCAACAAGAGCCAGCAATAGCAGAACTGAAAGGTTGCAAGAAACACAACAAAGAAGCATAAGAAAAACCTGATGCAATCAAAGTAGTGGAATCACCATCCCTGGAAATGTTCTAAAGATGTGTAAATAGAGAGCTTAGAGACATGTTTCAGTGGTAGACATGACATTGCTGAGTTAATGGTTGGACTCAATGATCTTAGAGACCTTTTCCAACCTTAATGATTCAATGATTCAAAGCAGGTCCCAGTGCCATTCATCTGTCAGACCCTCATCCTTGAGCCCACACAGATTTGAGATGGATGGTTCCTTCCCTAACCTGCTCCACCCCAGAACCTGACAGTGTCCAGCCCAGTCTGCCACTGCTGTCCCCAGCCCAGAGATGAGAACATGTCCAGGCTGGGGCTGCTGCAAGTTCCCCCAGTCCACACTCCCTGTGCCCATGGCTTCTGTCCTACACACCAGTGAGTGCCCTCACTCAGCCATGCCCATGGGGAGTCACCAACATCCTGAGCTTGCTTGTGTCTCCACACAGAGGCAGCAGCCACCTCCTGAGAAAAGGGGCTGTTTGCTCAGGCAACAACTGTTGGCCAAGGTTTCTGCCTGGGGAGCACACACAAGCTGGTGTCTGCATATGTTAAAACCAAATTTTTTAAACTGCCACTACTGCTCTCACATATTTCCTACTCCTCTTCTGGTATGTCCATTTTGAGTGAGGAAAATGCTGGGGAGAAAATTACTGAAATAACAGTGGAGAAAGCCTGCTGAGTTGTAGGTAGGTGGCTGCATTTGCAGCTGGCCTGAACTGGCTCTCAAATTAGCTCAGCTGAATTTCTTCACAGCAGCTGAAAAATGGAGTTGTGAAGAAAGATGAAAAAAAACTCAGGAAAATAAAACACCAGTGTACACGACTCAGACTTCTACTACAGAAAATTTCAAAGGGATTGTATCTCCCCTTCTCCCTGTGCTGCTCAACCAAATGTCTTCTCACATCTGTTCTTTATAACACCCAAAAAATTCCAGGCACATGCTTGGGCTCTTTTCTCAGGGGAACATCAGAGCAGAAAGCAGATGTGCTTGTTTGCATGCTGACTCCATCCTTGCAGCTTGTAGAGATGATTGTGAAACTTCCCTAAATGACAGGGTTATTGACAGTCCAAAGAGGGAGGACAACCCATCCCAGGCACCCTCCTCCAAATCTCTGCCAGTACCTAAGCTCAGACTCTGAATCTGAATCCACACATAGCAGGCACAACAGGGGGCGAGGTCACCTTTTCCACCTAACACAGGCAAACAAACCTAACCAGCCCAACTTCCTTTATTTCTGTCACCAGAGGACAGACTGCTGCCTTCCCTGGTATCTACTGAAGCAAGGCCTGGCACTGAGGCACTGCCAGGCTGTCAGAGTAGAGGCTGTGGGTGCTGTGTGTGTTCCTCCCTCCCCCTGCACAGATCCAAACCTCTGTGTTGCTCAGGGTTCTGCCCTCTCCCCCTTCCCAGACACGGTTTGGCAGTGCTGTACACATCATACCTGGGGTGACAGTCAGGAAATCCAGCTCTGAAATGAAACAAAAAGAAGGTGAGAAAGTGTTGGGCTGAGCAGGCAAAGCCCAGAACAAGGTATATCTGGTAAGGATCAGATCCAGAGGCAGCATGGTTTTCCAGGACTAGCAGGCTGTCCTTTGTCCTGACAGTGTTTTTCCTCTCTACATGAGACAAGAGAATTTTTGTATCACCTGCTTCAGAGGCAGCCCTGGTTTCAGTGCACAACCCCTTCCAGCCTTCAAAAGAAAAGTGCTGAGGGAGAAACAGAGATGGCCCTGACACTGGGCAGGCACTGGTCACCCACAGCTGAACCACTGGAGCATTCCCTGTTCTGGTAATAAATATAAAACCACATCACTGTGTGGGCTCCAGTGCAGCCAAACCCAGTACTGAGTGTCACTCACCTCTGAGCACCTTCCAGTTCTCAGTAAGAGCAATTACTGGCTGAGAACTGAACATGGCAATTCAGACAAGCTAAAAATCAAACTCAGAATAACATAAGCAAACTCCAGAAAACTATTTGTTATTAAGTCCAGCTCCAGGTATTACCATATTTAAAGGGAATATCATAATTTAATAACACTTAGGTGATTACCTGCTCCATTAACTAGCTTTTTATAGCATGTAAGAGAGTTGAGATATAAACATTCAGAATTTCACAGCAGCAGCAGGAAGTGCTGCTGGATGTTTTACAGTGACAGCTCCCTACCTTCTCTAGGCAGGACAGTGAAGAGGATCTCCATCCCAGCATGGATATGGTCAGACACATGACAGTGAAGCAGCCATGTCCCAGGGTTCCCAACCAGCATCTCCACCATTTCAAAGGTCCCAGGGAACAGATCCACAACATCTGCTCTGTAGCTTTTGCCATTCTGTCAGAGAAGGGAGGCCATTAGCTGCAGTACTCACTGCATCTTCTCAGAAAGAAAATCCTGCCAGTGTTGCTGGGGACCACTTCAGCTTTTTAAAGCTCAAAAAAAAAAAAGCTTTCAAAAAGCAGCTCCAGGGCTGCAGCTTGGAAAGCAAACAATCTGGTAATGCCTAATCCTAACAAGGATTAAGCTGGACATCTCAGCACAACACAGGCTCAGGGAGTCAGATGGGGATGTGTAAAACCACATCCTTTTCCTAGCTGAGTGAGGCTTCTGTGGAGTCATTTAAAAACATTCAAATACAGAGTCAAGTAGAAGTGCTGATATCAGTGGTCAGCATCTGCTTTACCAGCAGCAGATATTCTTACCTTGTATATGAAGGTCTCAGCATGAAAATGGACTGTGTGGACGTCAACCTCGTGCCCCATTCCCAGCAGGTACCAGTTCACCCTCTCTCCCTGGTACATGGTGAGCCCAGGCAAGGTGGCATAGAGCCTGCCATTGATTGCTGTGCAGGGGATAACACAGAGGGGAAAAGGCTGTTAGTGAAATTGTATGGGTGCTGCAGCTCCACAGTGAGAAGGTGGCAAATTAGAGGCTACAAAGCTCATACAGCACCCAGTGTATCAGCAGTTAGTGTCCCCTACAGGACAGTCCTCCCAGCTCAGCTATTTATCCACTCTGCTCACAGTCAGGACAAGTGACTTGCACTCAAGACCTTGCTCAAATAAATCTCAAAAACTACCTCTGCTGAAAGCTCTGCAGTCAGCCAGCAGAAGTCAAAATGCATAAAAAGGGCATTTCCAGCCCAGTGATGGAGAAACATGTATATACCTACACACACAAAAATGTCTGAGCAATTTCCTTGATGAACACTGAAAAGGGGTAAATCCTGCCAGAGGGCAGCCCTGTGGTGCTGTGTCTCAGGCTGGCCACACACATCACATTCCACCCACTTGTAAAATCCCTGCATGGCAGGACTTTATCTCAAGTAGCACAGCTGGAAGGAATCCTGCTGTGACTGCACATGCAGGAGAGGGATCAAAACAGTGAGTGAGCTGACTACCATGGCACACACACAGAGACTCTCATGCTCAGATGACAACACAGGCAGTAAGATGGAAAGAGGCAGCATCTGAGGGCAGAGCACCAGGGTTTTACTCACAGCTCTACCCTGGGCACCTTGTGTAGCCTAAAACATGCTGGTTCTGCTAGCTGCAATATTGGGTAAACAACTGCACCTTCATGGACGTGTATTTGGAGAGTCTTTATCTCACCCATACAAAACCAATAGTAACACCAGTACACAAAATGCAACTCTTCATTATTCTTATCTCCACAACTGTCAAGGGACCTGTTTTGCTGAGGGTATTTTAGATGTAATATGGAAAGAAACTAACATAAATAACACACTAATTTAAACAAATGTGTTCATTCTTCTATGGCAGAAATAGCTTTTTGATAATCAGCTGAAACAACTGAGCCACATCTTGCAGCCACATAGCTCAGAAAATTAAGTCTAACATACTCTGATGGTCCCTGAGACAAACAGAATTAAATTTGTCTTACAAGTTAATTTCATGTTTGATTTTATTTCCTTTTCTGAGTCACTCAGACACATCAGAGATTAACCTCTGGCCTGGATGTTGCTATTCCCCCTTACAGGGGCAGCCACAATGATCAAAGATTTGGGCTGTAGGTGTGTGGCAATATTGAGAACAGACAGTTTAATTCTGTTTGTGCCACTGATAATGGAAAATGATGAGGACATTCACCACAAGTCAGGCTCTTTACTTAGAGAGGTTGTAAAATCAACACCAACATTACCATGCATTTTGTTGCTTTCCACAAATTTCTCATCCAGCAGGTCGATCTCCTTGTGATTTCCCTTACTGAAAAGTTCCACATTCTCCTCCAAGTACCAGGACTGATTTTCATCAAAAACCAGGAAGAGCAGAGCAAACTCCCTCCTTATATCCTTCCTGGTCCCACTGGACCGCAGGGCCCCTCTCCGGCAGACCTTCAGGGGCCCGATCAGCCCACTGTACATATCCTAAACAGAAGGAAGGAGAGCTCTGAAGCAAGGACCTTCTCACCCTCTTTTATGCACAGTTCTTTACCTTTCAGCAATCATTTTCTATTCCCTCATCACCCCACTTAACCAGTGTTGCCATGCAAGTATTCTTGTTGGAGAGCATCAGCCACTGAAGCACAGGAACAGGAACTGTACGTGCTCTTATAAATGCAAATCCAGAAGTCATAAATATGGATGGTATCAAAACATTCTCCACTCAGTGACTGCAAAAACATCTGCCACTTGAGATAAAAAAAGCCATTATTTCTGGGTTCAATGCAATGGTTTATTGCAGGATCCTCCAGGTTGCTGCCCTGTGAAATCAGTGGTATGACAATTCTAGCAATGGTCAAATCTGCCTACTTTATTCCTGAGGTTTATTTTGGATAATTTCTGTCTTTCTATATTACACCTACGCCTCTCACCAGTAGCAACAATGACCAACTGGGAAGGTGTTCCAATATCCTACAAATAACTGGAAGAATGCTAGTAGCAAGGAGAGATAGTGGAATTGTTTTATGAAGGTTTGTTAGGAAAAATGAAGACAAACATCAGGACAAATTCAGAAGACTTCCTCTCAAAGGAGAAGACTGGACATGTTACCAGGTGATTCTTCCACCTCTTGCCTGGGCCAATCTCTAAATTGTACCAAACTCACATTGTCTTCTAAATGGGGTAAAAAATTGGTCTAATTAGGCTTTTCTGGTTATAACTTTTCTGTTACCTTTACTGGGTCCACTGCAGAGTAGTAGATCCAAGGAACACAGGCTGAATCATTTGGCCCTGGACCGGATCTCTCGGGAACTTCCCAGCGGTATGTCACAATGTCACCTGAGGGACAGAGCAGCACCCACACCAGGTGACACAGCCACTCACTAAGCAGCAGCAACACCAAATGGAAAAAGAAAACCCACTCTCCAAAGCCCAGATTCAATTCAGTATTTGTCAGATATTGCATCTGCCTTCCCCAGTCATAAAGCAGGGTGGCAGCTCCCCTCTCAGAGCAAAATGGAGGTGTCACACTGTCTGGTACCAGTACAATGCAGGTCTATTTGCTGCTTTCAAGACTGGACCTGACCATGGAAATGACCATGGAAGCTCATTCAGATGGAGTTTAAGATAATATTTCTTCTCTTTGGAATGAATTGATGATGCTGATTCAAACTGGGTTTTAAAATCACCCTTTTTCATATTAGCAGCCCATTTCACAAAGACAGGATCTGGCTGACAGTCACACTGTGGCTTGGACAGTCTGTGCAAGTTGTAGGGGACCAAAAATTAAATACAGTGGCATCTGGATCATGAGACAAAAGGGCCATTTCAGTCAGATCCCAGCAAGCAACTGTGCGTTTCTCCTATTTCATACTATTTTCATACTACTGTGCTCATGCATCCAAAGAAGAGGCTTCCCCATGCCAGGACTGGCTGAGCTGTCACCTGCCATCACCTTCCCCTTCCCACAGAGAGACCACACTCAGTGTGGGGGTTATAGGCTGCACACAGAAGAATGTCCTACTCATGTCCCAGGCAGCTGCCATCCCCACACAAATGGGATCACTAAAACCGTGCTGGACCTGAAAGACCAGTTACTGTCCAGCTCCAGCACTACTGTAACAAAACCAGGACATCTGAGGCTGCTTAAGGAAACCAGTCTGGCTCTGGGATAAAAATCAGCTGCATGAGCCCACATAGGAATGCAGCTAGAGACAGGGACCTACCAGGGTTTGCCACCTGGGGATGTCCAGCCTGCTGCTCCAGCACCCCGTGTGCGTGGATGGAGTAGGGCCGCGAGGCGTTGTTCTTGAACACGATGTTGAGAATATCGCCCACTTCCGCCCACAGAAAAGGGCCTTGAGACAGGAAGAATGTACTCTGAGACCAGCAAAATCCATCAGCTCATCTCCTGGGATATTCCCACCCCTCTCTCAATATCTTCTCCCCAGAAATATTACCTTATAATATTTATGATGTTCCTCTTCCTCTTCTCTACCTCCCAAAAAGAGAACTGGATCCCAATTCAAGCCTTAGGAAACTGGACTGATTTTCACAATGAGGACAGTGGAGGTAGTTACACATCTTAACTGGGCCCAGCACAGCTAAGGCTTGATTTCTGAATATTGCTATGTTAAATGTCATATTGATCACCCCTTGCTACTGGTTTCAAAAAATGTGGTAATATTCCAGTGAGCCTGACAGCATCACAAATCTGCAGCCTATTTTGAGTGGTAGATGCTGCCTCAGCCTGGCTGCCCTGACACCACTTACAGCCTTGGGTTCATATCACAGAGTTCTGTCTCCAGAGATCTCCACTAGTCACTGCAAAATGCTCCTCCACTTCCCAAGGCTGCTTGCTTTTGCCCCAGAAGCATTTCTCACAGCTACAGATTTTCCCATCTATTTCTCAATCCCCTCTCCAGAAGTCAGTGGTTGTTTCTGTCCCATAGTCAGAGAAATGCAGCTGTGAAACATGCTTTCCCAGGCAAGTGGAAAAGCCCAGGCTTTCCTACAAGCTGTGCACCAGGACCCTTCTAACTGCTGCCTCCAAAGCTGGAGATGAGAGCAGGAGACAGCCCCAACTTCTCTGCAATTACATACACAGCAGATGCCTAAACATCCAGTGAGCCTTCAGATTACAGCTGTGAGCCACTGCAGCTGTAGAGCCCCAGTCCCATTGCTGTGAGAGAGGAAGGAGAACTCTCTGCACACATCCTTACCCAGTATCCCAAGGTGTTCATCACCACTTATCCTGGCCTTGCGGGTTTGGAAAGTGCCATCCGTGTACTCCCTGTAAACTGCCTTCTTGTACTTGGAGCCCAGCAGTCCATTCTCGTTGCTCAGAAACACGTCAGCATAGCTGAGAAATGCAGAACGAGTGCTGAGATAACCAAAACCTCATGGGGAACAAACAACTACCTTGTGTCAGGGGGTTCACAAGCTGAAGGGGCTTCCCAGACCCGGCTTGGGCTGCAAAGGAGAGCGTAATGATATGGATGGCTGCGCTCCCATCGGCAGCACCACCAGCACAGGCACCAGGCCACAGCGAGGCCAAGACACCCAACAGGCTCCACCAGGCTCTGCTGGGGCACTGCCACAGGCTTCCCCAGAGATGAGCTCTACCTCTCTGCAGAGTGGTTGTGCCGTTCCCGCTCCCAGCTGCGGTCGGGGGCGTAGTCCCACACGATCTCCTCTGCCGCGATGTAGAACGTCCGCACTCCCGTGTAGCGGTGGGGAGAGGCAGTGCCCGCCTTTCCACACCTGGAAACGTTGTACTGTTGCCTCATCCCAGCCTGATAGTGATTGCTCGTCTGGCAGTAGATCTCAAAAGTCCCTGAGGGAGGCAGGATGAACAAGGAAATCAGTTGCTTTTGAAGATTCCAGGAAGCAGCCACTTCCCAACCGGTGTCAGTATGTGCTTGGTGTATCTCTGTGGTGCTTAGGGAGCTTGGCTGCCACAGGCCAAGGTTAAAAAGAGTCATTGGAGAAACTGAGCAGGAATGACACAAAGTCCTACACATAAATCATCTCAGGAAGCTTTCTTACACAATAAGCACCTGTAGCACAGCTCACCCTGTAAGAGTTCACACCATACTAGAGAATCTGCCACAGGAGCAAATACCACAATGGGAGACTCTTCCACCTGCCCAGTCAGCTGTGCAGGCACTCACCACTGTTATCAGGCTGCATGAAAGCAGTGGCAAATGTGTGGGGGAAGAGACTGGCTGAATCTTTCCGCATCCCGTTCATCTGCAAGGTGTTTCCCTGAAACACAGCTCCGTGCACGTCTGCTTCGCTGCCCAAGCCCAGCAGGTGCCAGGACACTTTGTCTCCCTCACACACGTCCAGCCCAGGCAAGTTACCAAACATAAGTCCATTGATGGCTGGAAAGGAGAAAGAAATTAACTCTCTGCAGGCAGGTGTCAGCCAGGAGATTCATTTTGAGCATACACATCATAGGACAGTCAGAAGGTTAACTGGTTTGTAATTCACCCCTGAAAACACTGAGAGCACACTTCTCCAGACAGCTGTGCTGCTTGTCCACATCTCACCCGGTGCCTCCAGCCCGGCTTGGTTCCAGGCCAGCACCACACAGCCCTTCCAGCCCCCAGCTCAGCCTTTAGGTGAACATCAGCCCGTGCTCTGCAGGTTCATCCCTGCTGCCATAGAGCATCATCCGACCATACCATGCATCCTGTTGGATTCCTCAAAGCCATCATCCTTTTTCACAGCTGTCTCTTCCATCCTCAAGTAGTACTTTATGTTGGCACTTAAATACCAGCTGAGGTTCTCATCAAACACATTGAAGAGAAGATAAAATTCTTTGTCGATCCCTCTCTAAAATTACAATGATGGCTGTTAACTTTTAAAATGCACCAATTAATTACCCTTAGAGTTAAAGCTGTTTTGCTTGGCTCTTATATTCCCCTTTATTTTAAAATATGGCTCTTTGAGGGACAGGACTCTGGCCATTTACTCATGTTGAACATTCCTCTTGTATTTCACAAAAGGCACCACTTGTGCATTTTCCATGATATTTCACATTAATAAAGTGAACAAAACTCAGCCAAGGGCACAAAGTCAGTGTCCCCTTCCTCCCCCACACCTAAGGTATCTGTCCAAACCAGAGCCCAGACACAAGACAGACTGATGACCACACCACACCCCTCCTGCCTCCTATCACAGGCCTGGACTGGGGATTTTTTAATTACCCTAAATCCTTGAGTGTTAATGCTCCTAAGAAAAGCACTCCAAAGCATGGCATTTCCTCACTCAAAGAGCACTGTGATGGTGTCCAGACCCTCCCACTGGTGTCACTGTCCCCAGCAGCACACAGGCAGCCAGCCTGCTGAGAAGGCTGCAGCACACGGGTGCAGGGGAGTGGCCATGCACCTTCCACAATTAAGCATTCATTAAAGGTTTGCCCGAGACTGTGGAGCCAGAATTGCCACTCCAGGTGATTTTTCACTGTCCTGCATTTACAAAGGTCTGTCTCTTTCGCTTACACCTTTCCAATACCTGCCCATGTTCATCATTATCACAGCTCCTTCACCTCGAGGACTGTGTGTATTACACACAGAGCACTACTGACCTTTCCCAGGCGAGACCTGGGTGCAAGCTGTCCCAGCTTTAACTTGCCCAACAACAAGGCTTTGATTTGATTCTCCTGGACTTACACTACTACACACTTGTTTTCATTATGCTCCCTAATGTTCTGCTGATGTTTCCTTTCTCCAGATGAAAGCAAAAACCTGACAGGAATAGGGCAGGAAAACTTTACCTGCTTGTTGTTGTCATCCAAAGTGCCCGGCTTGCAGATGAGCAGAGGCCCCACTAAGCCCGAGGTGGAGTCTTTGACAGGGTTGGCAGCTGAGCTGTACATCCAGGTGAGGCAGGGAGGGTCACTGGCTGTGGGCCCCACATGCCTTGGCACCGTCCAGCGGTACGTGAAGTTGTGCAGTGGTGCCACAGAAACCCCACTCTGGGACAGGCCTTCAAAACAGGGATCACAGGGTTATTCCTGACACCCTGCACAAACTCGGTTACACCTCCTCACCAGCTGCATTCAGAGCAGGCTTTACTTCATTCACGTCAAAACACCCAGCACCTCTGCAGGGTGACGGGGGTGTGCTCAAGAAAAGGGATCCACCAACCGTCATGGTACCACATCCCTTCAGATGCCTTCTCATAGGACACTCCATGTGGCTGGATGCTGAAGGGCCAGGAGGCTTTGTTAGAAAATGTCACCAGGATGGTGTCTCCCACTTCAGCTTTGATCACTGGACCTAGAATACAGCAGAAAAAGCACATCAGCAACAGAGCATCTCCCCATGCCATCAGGCAAACCAAAGCAGACAGGGCATGTTCCCCCAAGATGCAGGGCCAAAGATGAGAGGCAGCAGATGGCCTGGCCTTGTTGCTGCTGAAGGGAGTTCAGTGGGAGCAGGGGCTGCAAGGACTGTCTGAAAGCAGTTTGGCTCCACAGGAGAACTCAGAGAGGTATTACACCTTCACAGGGGGAAGTAACAGAACAGCCAGAAGTGCTGGAATGCCCTCAGGAAAGGTTCATGTCTCTTCCCCCACCCATGTAAGGCCCCCTCAGCCATCCAAAACATGTGCCTCAGAGGTGTGAGATGCTCCAAGCCCACCAGAGTGTATAAGCCCATGACCTAGCCAGCCAGAGAGGAGCTATGAGCCTTAATCAGACCTGTCCCCAAGCACCCTTTCAGGAGAGAAAGCTCTCCGTGAGAGCATGGGGTTTGCAGCATGCCTTCAAGGGGCTCAGTCAAAAACACATAACCAGGAGCTATTGCTGTGACCTGTTTAACTGTAGTCACACATACTATACTGTGTCCCTCAGCCCTTACCTCTAGAACACATTCAGAATGACCCCTGAAGTGATTCTGTCCATTGTGCCACCCTGCACCTCGGCCTGTTCCCTTTGCTCTCAGACGTGACTGTTGTGCACTTCTTGTGCCCCTCCCTGTCCCTCAAAATGGTCAGGCAGGCACAGCCACCTGGCACTCCCAGCACCAGCATCCTTCTCACAGACACTGACAGAGGATTTGTGTCCCTGGATGATTCTCACCAAGTATTCCAAGGTGTTTCTCTTCTGCTGATTGCTGCTTTTCCTCACGGAAGCTCTCATCAGTATATTCCACATACTTTGCCTTCCAGTAGACACCCCCAATTTGGTAGAGGCTACGCTTGAAATACTGCTCAGCAGGACTAAATGCAAAAAGCACATGTCAGGTCATGTCATAGAAAAATCTGCCCTGTTCCCCTGCTCCTGCAAGGCCATCAGGATCTCCAAAGCAAGCAGTATTTCAGACAAGGACAGCACCTCTACTTTGGAACAAGCACAGCTTTGACTCTGCAATGCTTTTTTGCCCCTACAGACTCATCCACCTGTGTGTTCAGGGAGCACCTGTGGCACACTGCTCTCTCCCAGGTGAACCTGCCAGGTGTGATCAGCATCTCTACATAGGATGTGTGAAGGAATGAACAAAACTGCACTGCAGTCAGTGGGAAGACAGTGCTAAAACTCCAGCCTCTTCAGAAGTTGGAGTCCCAGGGGACAGCCACAATCACAACTAAAATAAACAGCTGTAAAGGTATTTACTTCCTCTACTACCACCCTCACCAAATAGAAGCCACAAGCCTTGAAGGAGAGGCAGTGCAGTTACAAGGCCAGCTCACAGGTCTAAGGTCTGCAAAACTTGCTGCATGGCACTGGGTAAATAATTAACCACTTTGCATTTCCTCCTCTCCATCTGAATAAGGTATATCCTCTCCAACAGATCACTAGGGAAGGGAAGTAATCTCTCTTTCAGTTAGCCAAAGACTGAATGGGAAGTCTCTCAATTGCTATCACAGTCACCTGACCATGCGATGGAGGGCTGCCATCCAAATCCTTGCATCTGATTTCCTAGAAATTGCTTCCTGCAGCAATACCAGCCTGAGGCCCATCTGCAGGCCAGCTCTGCCACCCTGTGTCTGCTGCACCAGGGGCTTTTTGAATCATTTCTGAAATAGATCAATCTGTTCCTAGGTCAGGCACAGCAAGCAGAAATGAAGCCCAGATACAAATGTGACAGCTCACGTTGTACATCTGCTGGGACTCCTGCAGCCTGTGGGTACAGCTGTGCCACACAGCACTCTCATGGGAAGGCCCCAAGGCACCTGTACTGCTCTCTGTGCACTCCAGCTAGAGCAGCCTCCCTTTCTAGATGGGGTGATCGGCTTTCCCAGGAAATGTACTCCATGTGAACAGCAGGCATATATTTTGAAAAGAAATACACTTCACATTTTCCTGAGCAGCCTTCCTGATACCGGACTGACTCCCCAAACACTGCCCAAGCCCACCAGCCTCTCACTTACCTGCCTTCCTCACTGAGCTGCTTCCCACTGATCCGGTCAAGCCCTGAGGGTCCATAGTCCCACTGCACTTCCTTGGCAGCTATGAAATATTTCCGAACCCTCCCTTCCAGGGCAGGTGCTGGGGCTTGCCGAGAACAGGGCCGGACTTCATAGAGTGCTGCCATCCCAGCTGCCCAAGACAGGAAAGTGGACACTCACTTAGCCCCTCCAGCCAGCCCAGTGGGCAGTCCCACCTTCCCTCTGCTGTCCCAAAAGGCACATGGATGGGAGAAGGCAAGTGACTCCATAGCAAGGAGTTTTGTGTCAGTGAGCACAACTTCCAACCTTAGATACTGGATGCTATGGAAGAATGGACAGAGAGTGACAAGAGCTTTCTGCTGTCCTCAGATCTATCATGCAAGTGCCTCTTACAGGGGCCAGAGTTCTTGAGGCACTGCCTCATCTCAGCCATACCAAACATCAAACATCACACCATGGTACAAGTCACCCCCACCAAAGCTGCCCTGCATGTCAGTAACCACCCCACTCCAATTCCTACAAGATAAGGCATCACCCACTCATCTGGGGACATTTTTCATGCCCAAGGCACTGTTCCCTACCACACCGTACATCATGTACATCAAAAACAGAGGACACAGAGTCCAGGACATATTCCACCCTCTTCCTTACCTTGTATGTGATCATTGACCTGGCAGCTGAGCAGCCATCTCCCAGGGTTACTGGGGATCATATCTGCTGTAACAAAAGTGGCTGGGAAGAGGCTGGCCACGTCTGTCCTGTGGCCCCGGATTTTGAGCGTCTCTCCGTGGAAGAAGGCCGTGTGAATATCAATTTCATTGCCCATCCCAAAGAGGTACCATGCAACATGATCCCCAGCACACATCCTCAGCTCAGGTAGGTTGCCAAACACATAACCATTAATAGCTGCAAAACCAAGCAAGCCAAAATTAGAGAGCAGAAAAGGGGCCCTCAGAGCTCCTGCCAGCAGGTGACAGCACAGACACAACAGGAGGATGGAGCTAACCAGAACTCCTCCTCCTCTTCTGCTTTGGAGAGCCCAGCTCCAAAGCCCATTCCTAAAACAAAGGGTATAAAAAGCTCACTCAAGCCAAAGACAAAACCAAAACAATACTTCCATTTTCTGGAGTGGTTGCCCTGTCTCTGAGATATTATTTGCTTAGCACATGATCTCAGAGCAGATCCTGGAGCACTGACACTCCTGAGTGTCTTGGCAGACAGTGGCCTCACAGAGGTGACACTGACCATGCATTTTGTTGCTCTCCTGAAATTCCTCATCTTCTTTGTCTACAGAGCCAGGATCTGTGCAGAATGATGCTATGTTCTCATCCAGGTACCAGCTTAGGTTCTCATCCACCACACTGAACATCAGGAAGAAATCAACATCCACATCCCAGCGTCTTTGAGAGCTGCCAGTCAGCATTCCTGAGGGGAAAGGAAACAAAAATGAATGCAGAAAATCACTCATGCAGAAAATCATACATCAGGCAAGAGATTAAAACAGCAGTAGCAGAGTAAGTCTTGTCACATGAGTAGGAGACAGATGCTTTCCCACCATCCTCACAGCTCACCACAGAGCAGCAAGCTCACTCTTTTCCAATATTTCCCTGCCAATACAGTTCTCTATCCCAAGCAGCTCTGCCACTGCACACCTCAACTACAACAACTTCAGTCTTCTCACTCCTGCTGAAACCAACCAGTCACCATGTTTTTCATGCAAAACTAGATCTTGGACAAGAGTCTTGCTTTTAACAAGGATTCAAGCAGCTCTCTTGGATCAAGAGGCCTGCAAGCTCACCTGCCCAACCACTAAGGGATAAAGGCAATGGAATGACCAGAATCCAGCTGGAACCCAGGTACTGCCCTCTCTAACCAAGCTGCATTTCCCCCTGAAGCTAGGAGCTGCACACCACAGTATCTTCACATCCTCTCCTTATTCATGTCACCACAAGACCTTTACAACATTATGGAACTGCAGGCCTCAGCTGTTTTCTCTTGGTGTTTTTACCATTTTTACATGTAAGTAAAGGCCCAATTAATCCAGATGCAATGTCCCTTGGTGCATCAATATGAGAGTGGTAGATCCAGGTCAAGCAGTTTGGGTCATCATCAGTTGGACTGTGATCTTCAGGGACAGTCCAAGTGTAGGTGTAATTCCTTCCTGGGAAAACAGCATCATCCTTCTTCTGATCCTGGGGGGACATATCAGGATACAGGGATCCTAGAACAATTGAGCAATCACAACATCCATTCAAGAAGAGCCAATATGCCCGCACGTGTAACCTTATACTGAGCTGAGGCTCACCATCCCAAGGCTGAAATAGTGTTTAATCATCACTTCCTCAAAGAGGCACAGAGCCACTGTAAGGCAATTTGCCCAGTAAACAGGTCAGCACAGAGTCAGCAGAATTATTTCCATTCTGCTTAGTGCTGATTTGCCTTCAGGTCTGCCCTGTGCCCCCACAATCTCTACAACCAATCAGTGTTTTGGAGGTTCTAAAATCAAGAAACCTGGGCCCAGGTCAGGACTCCAGCTTCATGACCCTACTAACCCAACACCTAGTGTCTTCACCAAACACCCAAATGCAGCTGCTTTCCAGCTGGGGCTTTATGGACAGTTCTCCTCCATGCATACTTCTAAGTTCCCAGTGAGAAAAATCTGTCCCCATGATGGCAGCAGCTCATTTACCTTCAGAGTCCTTTTCGTAGAAAACACCATGAGGATGGATTGTATATGGTCGAGTAGCAAAATTTTTTAGGTGTACTTGAATGGTATCCCCCACTTCTGCTCGGATGATGGGCCCAAGGAACCCCAGCCAGACAGGTTTGGGGATCTCAGTGGTGTACGTGGAGTCTGTGTATTGCTTATAGACAGCTTTCTTGTACGTGCTTCCCACCCTGTCCTTCCCAGACTGCAGGAATGCTGAGGCCTGGCTGTTGGATTCAAAGGGAAAGGCACTGTGAGTCATCATTATACACAACAGTTGGTCAATACTGCAGCAGAGTGATGGTGACATTCCACTTCCCCAGGTACAGCTGAAGGACCCTGGGATGCTCTAAGCCACCCATGAACAGCCACAACTTCAACCCCAGCTCTTCACCAGCAGACATAAAGTGCACCCTGAACTGTGCCCTGCAAACAAGAAATGGGAAGGACAATGCCTCCCTAACAATCCCATGTGGTGTTGCAGGGAGGACTCTTCTTATGCCTCCTTCAGCCTTCACTGGGCTCTTCAAAACTTACTCCAGTTCCTTTGTGGCATTTCCAGCTAAATCACAAGGCAGGTGGAAAGAAGTCCTGAGCTCCCTGGCCAAAATTTGAAGTCTGAAAGATGATTTTCTACTTAACAGCTTCCAAATTCCTCCCAGAGTGGCAGATGAGTCAGGGAGGTACAGATCCAGCACATAACCAGCTTCCAGAGTTAAAACCTCATACAGGTACTAAAGTTTAACTCATGAGCATATTTGCTCTTTATGGGTAATTCTTAATAGATAAGAGATGAATCACAGTCCAGGTATTAGTGGAACCAGCCTAAACGAGAGCCAAGGTCACTCCCCTCACTTCTCCCTTCGGATCGATCACCTACAGCAACAGAGCAGCCCTGGAAGGGAGGCAAACTCTAGTGCACATCTCAGACAATGAACAGTGGAGACCCAAATATTAAGGATTGGCCTCATCATTCAAAAACAGGCAGGGTTTGCCTCTGGCTATACAATCCAGAGTTCAGCCCTTTGCCAAGTCAGCCCTGCAGCCATTGTCAGCAAGGAGTTTAAGACAATCACACTTTGTTTTACAGATGTGTCTCTTTTTCCCCACACAGTCCATTTCTTCCCAATACAAAAAAAAAACCTCCTTGAAATATTTTGCTACCTCTATTAACAATATCAATATCTCATCCCTTTCTAATTGCCAGCAATTTCATTTCTGCAATCATTGTACAAATAGGTCCCATTAACTAATTGTTTGCAGTGACAACAGTTTTTAAATTGCTTTTAAGTTCAGTGGCCCCAAACTTAATTTCCTTCTCTTCGTGTATTACGAAAGAAACCACACAAAATCCTCTGCATTCATTATCACTTCAGGAGTCAGTGGTAACATCTTTATTAATCCTGAATTTTGGGGTGTTTCCTGTGAATTCATTTACATCTATACAGCATCCCCGGAGAACAGAGATTTTTCCACACTAAACTGACAGACCCTGATGTTTCTGTGCACCCTTCCTTTTCCCGCTGTGCTGTTTCTGAAGGAGGTGTCTGAACCTGAGTGTTAGTTATTATGGAGGGGTAAAGGACTGAGAGTAGGTCAAGAAATACCAGCTATTTGCCACAGAAAATGAGGGCAAGGAAAAAAAAGCACAAATGCCTTTAAAACACTATGGAAACCTATTAAAAAACAAAACAAACCACAAACGCAAAAAAACACTGACCAAAAAAAAAGTTTCACATTATGAAAGCTAAACCCAAAACACTGTTTGTGCACTAACTCAAACCAATTATTGCAGTTTCCAGATTTACTTTTGCAAGGAAAACAAAAATGTTTTTCAAACAGCCCCTAAAACCCCATGCAGGAAGTCCCATTAAGTCTAAGGCTTGAAATTCCACTGAAACAAAAACAAGCTGGCTCTGTGAAGTCATTTATATAAAGATGAAAAGTCATCATGCTTCAGGATAAACAAGCTGATCACCAGCTGTAACTAAGCAAAATGAAACTCCAGGGTAGAGCATTGCAAAATCTGGGCAATTTTAGAACAATCTGTTCTGTATCTGCTCTATTTTCTGTTCCGTGTTTGTCTCCCAGACACTTCTCTCCAGCATGCAGGCTCTAAGCACTCCAGACTAACCATCCCTTTTCCCACTGACACAGGTTTTATCACAGCAGCATAAACCAAGTTAAACATTAAGCCCATAAAGATCAGAATCTACGGGAGTGTGCCTCTTGCTTGCTCAGATGCCCCAAAATACCTGCATGAAATTACACATCAAATGACAGCTTAAAGCCAGCCCCAGATCAAACCCTGTTAGCAGTGAACATACTGGTTCTGTTCAACACTCTGGTTAGCCAGCACATTCCTCCCCGTTGGAGCATAGTTCCAGTCCACCTCACGGATCCCCAGGTAATAGACTCGGGTGACACCCCCAGCAAACGTGGGTGACAGCATGGGGATGCAGAGCAGCAAGCACCAGGCTGATCCCATCGCAGTCTGAAGGGAGGGAGGTTTTGCAGGCTGCACCTATTTGGGAAAAACAAAAACAGTGAAACAGAATATAATATGGCCGTTTGGTTTGAAGGTGCTGGACATTTTGAGCGGGTATCGAGAAATCAGGTGTTAGTCCTATTGGGATCATTACTCAAATATTGAAGAAGGAAATCACTCTGTAACAAAACTGACACACAAGGTGGATGGGGACTCATTACCAAGGCATGATCTCCAATACCAAATGTGCTACTCTCATAATCATTTAATTAACCCTTTTTTCACTACTGCTCACATTCCAAATCATCTTACAAGTCCACATACACAGCTCAAGGCAACAGTCCTGAGCAATTACCTGCATCTTTTAAACTGCCACCAAGATCTCTCTATTCTAAGTCACCTGAGGAAGTACAATTAGTCACTATTAAGTAATTTTAAATTTTATCTTCTTTAAAGATGGCTCTTAGGGAGCAGCTATCTGTAATCTAGGAGTACATCTCAAATGGGCTGCGCTAGGTTTTTCCTTTCTGTTCCATTCTTTTCCCCATGATTTTGATCACTAAGTAGCTTACTCATAAAACTTCCAATTGACACCAAGCTTGTTGGCAATAAGCATGAGAAATACTCCAAAGAGAGTTGGGAAAAAGTTGAGGAAACTGTCTGAAATCATCAAAATGCAGTTGTGTGAATACAGGCTCAAAGGACCACCTTGATGAAGGAGAAGCTGATACAATATGGGGCAGTAGAATTACACCAAATGATAAGGAAGGAGTAAACTGCATTTAAAAATCACATGAAAATGACTACAAAAGGTCTCACACTATGATACCCTTAACAAAGCTGGATGTAGGCAACAAACAAACTGCACCTAAACCAGATGTTGAGATACAGCTCTTGAGATACGTAACAGCAACCCAGAGTAGCAGAGAGAAACGGAGAGCAAAAGAATGAGAAACATGACCTAGCCAGGTAACTCAAAAGAATCAGTTTTCCTTTTCATACAGAAAGGGATGGTGACACAACAACTTGGCAAATGTTTGTCATAGAGACTGTCATTATTTATTCTTACTGTCTTTATAACAGCAGCATGAATGTATAAGGTTTGTCTGCAGCAAAGCTGGATATTCTGTAAGCTTTCAGCCCAGTGACTCACAGAGCTGCTTTGAAACCTCTTCCAACATCTGATACCCAACAGACATGATTCAATCCCAGCACACAGGAATGGACCAGACACCTTCCAAAGCCTCACTTCTTGATTTCTAAACAAGTTGTGCTAATCTCAGAAGCTAATGATAATCAAATATTGCTGTTTCCAAATAGTCCAATTAATTCGGACAAAGTTTGGAGACACCTTCTTTCCCTCCTTTCTCAGAAGGGAGCTGTAGGGATCTCTAAATCTGAGATATTTTGGATCCAATCACACAGTATAGCTCTGTTCCAGTGGCTCCACCAGCCAGTCCCCTTCAGAGGTTCCTGGTCATATACCTGATAAAACTTGGATACAGAACAGTCCCTTCCCTGCAGCTTCAGCAGTGTGGGAACCACAGCAGAACACTGCTCATGCCCACCCCTACACACCCCTCAGACACCGACCTTATTCCCTGATGCTGCTGCTCCAGGACCTGCTGCTGTTCACAGGGAGGTAAAATACTTTTTTAGCTCACTCTGTGCCAACAAGGATTCAAAGGAAGGAGTTTGGAAAGCCATACCTGTGCTGTTTCACACAGCAGACCAGCAAAAGGCAGCGGTGACAGCAAAGTGGAAGGAAACAGCAGCACCAGCCCTCAGCCTGAAAACTACCACCCTGCCAACACACACCCCGAGGGAAGGGCAGCGGGATGCTCCTGACTCAGCCCAAGCTGTGGCCTTCGTGTCAACTCCGGGCAAAGTCCGCGGGAGCTTCCGGAACACAGGGTGGCCTCCTCAAGGCCCGGGAGCCGCCGAGCCCAGGCAGTCGGGGCAGGCTGCTCTGTGTGCTCTCAGCCCGATGGTTTGGGCAGGCTGCTCTTTGTGTGCTCTCAGCCCGATGGTTTGGGCAGGCTGCTCTATGTGCTCTCACTCTGATGGTTTGTGCAGGCAGTACCACACCACGGAGAACAGCGGCTCTCAAAGCCGCTTGTGAAAACTGCTTATGGAGACAAATCCCCGGTGCNGGGCAGGCTGCTCTGTGTGCTCTCAGCCCGATGGTTTGGGCAGGCTGCTCTTTGTGTGCTCTCAGCCCGATGGTTTGGGCAGGCTGCTCTGTGTGCTCTCACTCTGATGGTTTGTGCAGGCAGTACCACACCACGGAGAACAGCGGCTCTCAAAGCCGCTTGTGAAAACTGCTTATGGAGACAAATCCCCGGTGCCAGCGTACAGAGCCCCTGCTGACCGCACCGAGCCTCCACGGCGCCCATCGGGGGAGTCACACACAGCCACGAGCCAGGGCATTCCAGGGCTCTGTGCTGCGCTCTGCCATTGAGGAGTCAAGGACAAGTCTTCGGGACAGCCTTACTACAGCTTTACAAGAGTTACACCTGGATTCTGCTCGGAGTTTGACCACAACATCGCACACAACCTCTGGGGCAATTCTAGGGAGCAGCAAAAAATACCCCTCAATGCGGATGACACAAAGCCTGTGCTCACATACCCTTCAGACTAACTAATCACCATTTAGTTACTCGACTAGTGAAAGGTGAAAGTAGCTAAATTAGTTTCAAAAGTTTTTTTTTTTCATTGTTTCTTTGATATCAGTATTATTCTTGATTAAGGGGGGAAAAAAGAGAGAGAGAAAACCAAAACCAACCCAAATTTTATATTACATCCATCCCTGAACCTTGTACTTTACAGCAGAATCCTCCCCCAGGACTGCCCTTTACCGGGTCCCCGACAGCACAGGAATCGCGAATGAACGGAAATCAGATTTCAGGCGCGTTGGTGGGATCCAACTCCCATCTGATATGGGCGGGCGATGCAGGGATGTTCCCCGACACCCGACTGCAGGGAACCCACAGCCCGAGAGCGAGGGGAAAGCACAGAAGGAAGGAAGGCAGAGGACGGACGGCTGATCCCTTACGTGCGGAGCCGGAGGCGGCGCGGCGGGGCTGCGGAGCGGGACGCGGGAGCGTCGGCGGGGACCAGCCCGGCTGGGACAAAGGGGCGCAACCTCCGCGGGCTGGCCCAGCCCCAGCCCCAGCCCGGCCCCGCAGCGCCGACCGCG
>VZTZ01010429.1:0-35519 GCA_013400955.1 Drymodes brunneopygia | reverse complement strand
GCGGGCGGGGGCGGAGGGTCCCCGGCTGCCCGGAGCGTGCCGAGCCCGCCTCTCCGCCCCTCTTGCGGTGGTGCTGGCGGACCGGCGCGCTCGGGGCCGTGCCCGGGCCCTCCCCGCGTGCGGCCCGCGTTGGCGGTGCTGGCGCAGCGGGACATCCCCGGAGGGCAGTCCCGAATTCCCGGTCAGCAGCTCCGAGCGGTGAAAGGACGCTGTCAGGAGCCATTAACTGTCCATTTTCCTTCCGGAGCGGAGACAGATGCGCCCCGCGGGCACAGGACGCGGACACACCGACCAGACACCCCAGACACGCACCGCGTTTATTTTTGTTCCCTGTCATTTTTAAATCCGTAGGATTTTTCTCCACTTTTTTCCCCAGCCTTTTGCCCTTTACAAAGGCAGAGACGAAAAGAAACACAGTATTTTTGTTCTCTTCATGAACAACATAAAAGTGATGCAGAAAGCTCTGCCTGTTTCCGGGACGTTTGATCTTGGCGATATGATAAATCTGGCGCTGCTGGTGTCACACTTACCCCTGGTCACCGCTGGGTTGTGTTGTCTGAACTTTCGGTAACTCAGCAACGTTACGTGGTTATTTTTAGTGATGACATAGCACGTACAATGGAAGAATCTTGTCAGGAGCTGGGCAGACTGATGAAGGGAGATGAAATCTCTTTAGTGGCATGAATTCCATTGGGCTTGTGCAATGCTTATGTTTTCTGGGGATAAAGGGAGCAGGTTTTTAGAACAATTTTGCTTTGGATTAAAATCGGTGTGTCAGGGCTTTAAGAAAATTCCCTTTTCAATAGAATTGTTCCATGTAATTGTGTCTTTAAATTCAACTTATTAGTCCAGTCCTAAGTACTCAGAACTGTTCCCACAGACAGTTCACTTGGTGAAGCCTTTTGCCCTTCTCTGCTGTCAGAACAGTCTCTGATTTATGATCTTCACTTCAGAACAACACCTTAGAAAAGCTGTGCTTATTCACTAACTGTTACTCCTGCTTATTTCCTAGAATGGCGAGAATTTCTGCATTCTGGATGAGCAGAGGTTTGCCAAGGAGCTGCTCCCCAAGTACTTCAAACACAACAATATCTCCAGCTTCATACGGCAGCTCAACATGTGTAAGCATCAGCAGCTCCTGCACGTTCTGTCTGCCAAGTTCATAACTGCTTGGCTTTGGTTTGGATTTCTTTAAACAAGCAAATGGACTTGGCAAGTCTTTCCTCCCTGAAAATCTGGGGCCTGGCCTTGAGTTTGCTTTGTAGAAGAAAAGACTGATGGTAGAGCTTGGTTTAGCATTTGGTTTTTGTGTTTTGGCTTCAAGTCCTTTTGAGTAACGGCTGTAAGAATATGTGCTGGTGCTTAAGGGTAGTGTGAGGTTCCCTGAGCTCCAGTGTTGCTCCTGCAGCAAACACGTGTATTCAGGGGAGTAGAGACTGTGTGTGCACCCATACACCTAGGAGGTGAAAAAAAATTGCCTGGATTTTGGGGCTGCCACTGGTCTTGCCTGCTTTGGAACCAGATCAGTTCTGCTGATGGGCCAAGCTGGACTACATTTCTCATTGTGTTTTCTCTGCTCAGCTTAGGAGCATCATGTGGCAGCATGGCCAGGCAGAGGGGTGCAGTGACAGTGGCTCAGGGGCACAGTGCAGCATTCAGGGCTGCAGCAACCAACAGGAATAACTGCAGAAGCTTCTGGGACCAATGGAGGGACAAACAGCCCAGGAGGTGCTGCCTTAGTGAGAATTTCAGACTGACAGGGAGGAGCTCTCTGTCCTTGCCCCGCAGGTTTGCCTGACCTCTCCAGCTGATGTCTGTATAGGTTTTGTAACCTATAGCACAGATAGCAGATCTGTTTAGTACCTGGACAGAGGGTAGATGCTGCTGTTTGTGTCGTGTGCTTGTGTTTGTGAGACCCATCACTTGAATGACAGAGGATAATCCAAAGAAACAATCGTCTCTTCCCTTGTAGCCAGGATAAATGAAAAAATGCAAATATTCCTATGAAGATACACAATGTAGTGGCAGCCTCCTTTTCCTTCTGGATCTATCCAGGATCTATCCTGGCTTTCTAATAATAGTTGGAGTGCATTAATTGTGTTAAAAACTTGACTGAGGAGTGGTGTGGATTCAGCCTGTCAGCTGAATCATGCATCTACCCTGTGGTATTTGAGCAGTCATGGAAATAGAACTGGCAAAAAAGAAGGTGCTCTGTTGCAGGTGTTTACACAGGCAGGCAGGGAGCTAAGCTCTCTACCTTGCTTTGTTTTGTAGACCATGGTGGTACACAACAGCATTTGTTTTGATTTGTAGTTGTCAGGGATAAAAGGGAAAGTGCATCATTCCTCTGCGTCCACTGGGACATGATTCTATCCAAGACGTCGTAATAAATCTCATTTCTGCCTGACTGTTGTGAAGGTTTGTACATGGCTGTGATGGTTTGGCTGTGGCTGTCTTGCCCACAGACACACACTGGCCTCTGCTGTGCAGCTGGCAAGGGCAGGCAGTGGTTCTGTGGAGATCAGAGCAGTGAAATCACTAAGCACCAAGAAGGGTTACTTTGGCTGTTTTCCATAGTTTCTACTCCCAATAATTGTAGTGCAGTGGGTGTTTTGGTGGACTTTCCTTTAGCTGTATGTATCCTGAGTCAGCTTTCAACTGGAAGAAATGCCTTTGTTGATTTCTTCTCCACAGATGGTTTCAGGAAGGTGATTGCTCTGGAGAATGGTATCATTACAGCAGAGAAAAGCTCAGTCATTGAGTTCCAGCACCCTTTCTTCAAGCAAGGGAAGGCACATTTACTGGAAAACATCAAGCGCAAGGTATAGTCTAAGCACATGCTTACTTCACTTAGTTATGAAAAGTGGCTTATCAGGAGCACATATGGGTGTTTCAAACACAGCCAGCAAATACCATGGGAACCAAGGTAACTCCCTCACAATGCCAGGCTGGTGCTTGGCTGGGCCTCCTTGTGGCAGTGCTTAGACAAAACCTGCTCTGCTGTTGGTCATGAACTGGGGTAGGGCCATGTTCTGCATCATCATCAAGCCACAGCCCTTCTCCACAGAGTTCTTGTCCCTGATTGCAGCATAGCATGGTCTGCAGTTCTGTCAGCATCTCCAACTCAGAGAAGAGCACAAAGTGAAAGAAGCAAAAGAAAATACGTTCCCATTTGGCACTCACTGAAAATTAGCAAGGTCATCAGTAGCCAGTTCATTTGAATGAGTTTGCATAAATTGTATTGCCCCTCCAAAACTATCTTGCCACTGAGCTACATCCTTATGAGCACTTTCTGCTTTTCTTCTGTACATTCAGGCCTTGTCTGACCTGTTTCAGCACAGATATTTATCCTCTATTGGCACATTACAGGCCATAATATCCTGAGGAGGAGAGTATCATGATACATCACGTTGACATTTGAACAGCAGAATCTTTTCTTTAGGCTGTCGTCAGGTGTGGCTGCATTGCCCAGGGTAATAAAAGCCTGGGGTAGGCTGGAGAGCCACAATTGTGTTTGGATTGATTCTTCAGTGAGCTGCCCCAGCTCGGAGCCAGAATCGATGGAGTGGCGCTGGCTCGGGGCTGTGCCCCCCCTGCTGCTGTGACCAGCGTGTCCCTGCCTGCACGCCTGGCAGGGCAGGTGCACGGTGACGTCAGGTGTGGCACCATGTGTCCCAGGAGTGGTGCACTGGGTGGAGTGTTCTAGATGGAAAGACAAAAGCTCTGCTCAGTGCCAAGGACATTCAGACAAAGTGTTGAGTAGGTTGGTGAAAGATATTCTTTGTTGCACGGGAAATGTTTGTGATTTTTTGCAAAACAGTCATTAATTTCCTTGCTCTTTTACTGCCTGGAATGGGGCCATATTCCAGTATTGGCTGTAAACTGTACTTCAAGCCTCTGTCAGGACTGCAGATTTGAATGCAGGACTTGGCTTTACTTACTCCCTTTTCACTTTTAGCTCTGCTAGTGTGCAGATACCCTATGTGTCTTCACAGAAAACCAGACTGGCTTCAGTTGGAAGGCACCTTAAAGCTCATCTCATTCCACCACCTGCCATGGGCAGGGACACCTCCCACTAGACCAGGTTGCTCCAAGCCCTGTCCAGGCAGGGATGGGACAGTCAAATTTCTCTGGGCAGCTTGTGCCAGTGCCTCAGCACCCAAGGACTGGACACTCTGTTTAGCCAGTTGGGGATTCTGAAGAGAGCAGTTCCTTGTACCTGGGCAGAATTTTTATTTGCCCTTTTCTTTTGGAGGCTAGCTGGCAGCATTTGGAATTTCCAGCCACTTCCTGCAACTTTTGGTTGTCTTCCCGCTGAGAGGTGGTGCACTGAAGAGAAATCAGACAGCCATGAATTCCATTTGGGGTGCACCCTGTGTGCATTAGCATAAGTTACTAACTGCAACAAGCAGCTAGACTGCAGTCAGGGAGGAGAGCTGTCAGACCCTTCAGTCCATCCTTTGCATCATGGGATTGTGTCAAGAAAGTAGTTATTCATGTCTGAGAAGTGATTGCACAGCAGTTTTCTGTTCCAGCACCAAGGGATGGGATGTTGGGTTATAACACCATAGGTTCATTTCTGACCATCTCACTCCCCTTTGGAAGACAAGATGTGTGAGCCAACCTGCACAGAAGTTATCTCAGACCTCAGCAGGCCAATCCCACATTGGTGCTTTCACCCCCTGCTTGGAATCCACATCAGATGCTTTCACATCCCCCTTGGAATTTAGCAGAGTAACAAGAAAACTCCCAGCAGGCTGTAGGTTGGGAGACACCTGGTACAACTCCATGTGGCTCAGTTATAGTCACTGTTTGGCAAAATGATGTTCAAAATTATGCCCACAAAACCTGCATGTGTCATTCAGACATGCATGTGATGCGCTATAGACCTGTCCTTTTCAAAATCCTGAATTATGTTGCAGCCAGCAACGCTCCTGCTCCAGAGAGACTTGCAGAAGGAACTGGAAAATGTTTAATGTAGAAGTGCAGGAAGGAGATGGTGAGCTTTTTGGTCTCTGATGGCTTTCCCACCATCATTTGAAGCAGCAGCATTCACGGATTCTGCTGTGAGCAGAAGAGCAGTTTGGAGTCTTCTTTCTGCAGCCAAGTCTCCATAACTTTGGAATGTCACTGAGCAGAGAGGTAGTAGAGGAAACACCAATAGGAGAATCTGCAATTCAACTGGAGTGGGATAAATTTTCAGTGTAGGATACATCTGACTAGATACCTTCATCTCCCAGTAAATTAATGGAAATTTGTAATTTCTTTGCTGGCAGATTTACCCACACCTATAAGGAATATGATCATCTTGTTCTTCCACTATCAGCTGTAGGGTTTTTTTGGCTGGTGTCTGCTCTGTGACGCTAGAGGGCAAACTGTCACCAGGCCTGGCAGAGAACCTCCAGGGAAAGCCCTTCACAGTCAGTGCTTTTTATCATGAATTACAGTCATGAATCTACTGTCTCCAGGTACAAAGTGCTAATCTCATGTTTTCATTGCCTTCTTGTTTTTTTCATGCAGTGCAGCCTGTCCTAAGGATTGTCACCTGTAGCAGTTGTGGTGGTTTGTGCCATGTAAGAATTGCAGCCTTACCTGGTCTTGTGATGGGGCTCAGTCCTGCTCTGTAGACTGACTGCACTCTCCCTGCAGCAAGGAGTTTGCACTGTTTGTAGTAAAGCATGTGTACCTGTTCTAGGTGTCTGCAGTGAGAACTGAGGATCTCAAGGTCTGCACAGAGGATTTGCACAAAGTCCTGTCTGAGGTGCAGGAGATGAGAGAGCAGCAGAACAACATGGATGTCAGGCTGGCTAACATGAAGAGGTAGACTCGGATATTTCGGGGCACTTACGCATTGAATGTTGCTTGTGTCTGATGGAGATTGGCTAAATACGGGTTTCATTTGAACTGGAAACAGGTGAAGCTATATTTTTTCCTAAGAATGCCTATTCCACCCCACACAACGTTCTGAATCTTGTTTGTTTTTGTAATTTACTTACAGACTGGAGATTTAGACTGGGAGTTCGTTGACTGTGTTGAGATTTCACTCTGGTTGCCAGCACCTGTAGTAGTTTTTTAGGGCAATAAAAGCATTTCATTTTTTGAATATGAACAGGGTTAGATACAGTGAGGGACAATTGGTGTTTTGTTTTCTTTCTAAGTGGAAGTGGACTTTGCACATCCTCATCTCTGTTCTCTCAGATTCCCTTCATATAGGCACTGGTAATTCATTCAGGTCATTGGTATGCCAGCAGATACCAACCAGAGTTCAGGAGATGCCTTTCTCTCTCTGTTCCTTAGAAAAAAAACCAAAACAGCCAATCTCCTTGAACACCACCTTTAGATCTGTCCCAAGGCTGTCAATGTTTGGAAACAGGCTGAGTGTAACACGAAGTCCTTATTCAACAGCTTTGAGGCTTTGAAGGAATACCTCAGATCAAGTCTATTGGTGGAGCAGCAGAGGATGAGGGTGTCCTTATTAAGTGAGTGTTCGATGCTGCCTGATGGAAAATGGAGTTAAGTTAACCCAGAGTTTATGTCAGTGGATTGGATTAACTGAGGGTTAGTTATCCACAGAGGGAATGTTGCAATTGGTTCTGCAAGGTACTCTAAAAGTTTGAACGCTGTAAAACTAGAGCATATAAAGTAAACTCTGTTCATCCTCTGTCTTCTGATTTATTCTGCATTGCAGAGAAAATAAGGCCCTGTGGAAAGAAGTGGCAGTTCTAAGGCAGAAGCACAGTCAACAACAGAAGCTGCTGTCTAAGGTACCATTGCAGCATCTTCAGTGCTACCATCCTTATTCCTGCCTCTGTGATACTTCATGGCATTCTTTGCTTATGTAGAATGACAAATGACACAGAGCTGAACAGGCTGTATTAATACAGCATAAAGAAAATGTTCACAGTTCCTGAGTGTCCCAGAAGTAGCACAGTAAAGAACCACGAGCAAAGCACTAAGGAAAAGTCATAGTAGGATGTCAGTGTGTGGAGACAGTGCATGATAACAGGAGCTCAGAACTTGAGAGATTGCAGGCACATGGAATGGAGTCTGTGAAAGATCTTGGACCAGGATACACTTAGACCACTTGAGAAGTGAACTTGGAACCCAGAAACTGTAGGAGCTTGCACGCTGGAAAAATCTTTCTCTGGTTTATCCCTCAGCTGTTTCTGGTCTGGAATCCTCTAGTGACTTGTGCTGTTATATTGCATTTCAGAAAAAAAGACAACTGTGCAACTGGGCTAATTTTTCTATGCAGTTTGTAACTCTTGCTGTGTTCTTTAAGATACAATTGCAAATGGATTTTTAAAATACCTGCTAATTTCTGTCACATAACTTTATCATTTTATAGTAAAATCTGAATTAAGAATTTAATGTTAGGATTCCTATGCTGACCACTTGGTTTTGGTTTTCTTTTGTTTTTCCTTTTTAGATTCTTCAATTTATACTAAGTTTGATGCGAGGAAATTATATTGTTGGGGTCAAAAGAAAAAGGTAATTACTTGATAGGTCCCAGATCAATGTTAGATGTGAATTATAGGGACAAATCAGTTTTTGTTGTGCAACAGATATTTTTATCACTTGTATATTCAAACTTGAGAAATCTGATGGAAGTTCAGTCAAGCACAAAATAAATAGTTCCTCCTTATCACTAAAACAGGTGGGAAGAGAGTATTGTATGCATTTTCAATTCCAAAGGGCACAGATTTGCCAGAAATGGTAAATCTCAAAACGTGCACGTGTGACTGACTTCTTCCAAACCACAGTGTGTGTGTGTGTAGTGCAGGCTGCCTGCAATGCCCTTCCTGGCACACATTGCTGAAAGCCAGGCTTCTCGGGGGGGGGCGGGGAAGGAATGATTACTGTTACTGCATGTGTTTGGCACTGCTGCAGCTCTTCCTTGTGGAAGTCAGGAGTTACTAAAGCTGTGCTTTGTCTCAGGTCTCTCACGGATGCTGCGGGTGCTTCACCCTCCAAGTACAGCCGTCAGTATGTCCGCATCCCTGTGGAGAGTGGCCAAGCTGTAAGTCTCCCCAGGGACTGAGGCAGTGGGTTGGACAGGATCATACACAGTGGTACCAGTCTTCCTTACAGCTACAAATACCCTAACCTTGTAATCAAATGCTCTCCCTTCTGTAATGGGCAATGGGCAGCTTTAGAGCAACACTCTGGCACTAAAATCGTGCAAATCAGTGCAACTGGTCACAGATGAAATGTGAACAGGAAAGAGAAGCTGCAAGGAAAATGGGGCTTCAGTATGAAAAAAGAAAAGGTCAGAGCCTGTGGTTTATTCATTCTGTGCTGTATCTGCAGATGGCTTTTTCTGAGCATAGTGCAAATGAAGAGGATGGAAATGGTTCAGGTCTGATAATCCGAGATATCACTGACAGCCTGGAAAATGCCACCAATGGCCTCCTTGCTGTGGCACACACAAGTGGCAGAGCCAGGTATGTCCCAAGTATATGAAATATTTATGCCTGGGTTGTTAACTGGGTAGTTATGTTAGTGTTGATGATCCATATGGATTCTGGGAAACAGAATGTCTCTCTGAATGTCCATTTGTGCATGACAGGCCTGTTGTAGAGTCCCCTTCCACAGCATGTAGCATTGGTCATGGTCAGAGCTCATGTCTCTTCAGGAGTCCCTGGAGGCCTGTCAGCCCAATGAGCATTGCAGGTTTAATTTGCTGAGGCTTTTCTGTCTGTTCAACAAATGAACACATACTTGACTTTTCAACTGAACAGGGACCTGAATGCATATATAGGTTTCTAGTAATCCAAAATGTATATAGATTGCTAACAAATCAAGATGTATAGTTTTATCTCCAGTTCCAATACTGCTCTCACTAAGCATATCCTAGGGAAGGCATTCTCTGTGTGGCAACAGATTTTAGAAAAAACCCATTTAGTTGTTGATACACAGAGTGAAATATGGACTGATTTGGAGCCTTTTCTTTCCAGAGTCTGTCTGTTAGGAGTTTTCCTCCTGCCTAATTCCCATATACTGCATTGCTGCTTTTTGCCTGGGAAAAAGAGGTGTTTTGCTCTGATACATGGTCTCTGTATAAGCTGTTATAAGAGGTTCTTCATCTGCCACTTCACTGCTTTTTCTAAACACCAGTTTGTTATTTGAACCCTTGACTGGCCTAATCTTATTAAGATTTTGGATAGTAAACTTGAAACGAATAGTAATGCAGCTAATAAATTCTGTGTTGTTTCTGTTTGGGTCACATTTCAGAGAGCCACAGGCAGTTCTGGATCCTGGCTTACCTCTTTGTCAAGTATCACAGCCAAGTGAGTTAAATTGTGCAGAACCTGTCCCATCAGTTCCTATAAACGATGTCAGCAAATCCAGTGAAACAGGCACGGCTGCTGTGGAGCTCCACACTGCACAGCCAACTGCTCCAGAGGACCCTGTGTCAGTAATTGACTCCATCTTGAATGAGAACAACTCTGGAAACCAAAATGATCCTTTGCTGGACAGGTATTAACTTGTTTGTGAAAAGTGTTACGCTGTTGTCACCTTGTGGGTGACACCCACACCTGTCAGAGTTTTGAGGATGTGTTGTTTGGCAGAGCAGAGGGAATTGGCTTTTGAATTGTCATTGATGAAGTGAATTCTCTGCACCTTTGTTACCAGGGCTTGAAAAAGCCAAGTGTTGGCAGCATCACACATTGAAAAAGGGCAAGTGTCCCTGTGACCTTGATGGTAGCAGGAGTAGCTGACTACTGATGGTAGCTGACTGCTGGTGCATCCATCAGTGTGTCCCATCAGCCAACTGCTGGCACTGCCAGGTGCTGCTGGGCAGCAGGTCAAGGGCACTTTGTTCCTGGGACCTGGATGTGGATTGTCCTGGTGGTTATCTCCCTGTTCCTTTCCCTCTCTGCCCCTCATTTGTTCAAAGCTGTTTGCCATGTGCCCTGTCAGATCTCACAGCCCTGGATCAGGGGTGTGGGCTGTGGGTCCCCACCCCACTGTGGCTGCAGGAGAGCTGTATGGAGGACAAAGCTTTAACCCTTTCTCCTGCAGCTCTTCTGCAGTGCTCAGCAGCAGACAGGAGGGTCTGGGGTGGTGTCCCAGCACTCACATGGTCTGAAGGCCCTGCTGTGTCTTCCCTCCTGGGCACTGCAGGATATGGGGCAGTGCCTTGGAACTGCCTGTTCCTCAGTGCTGGGAACTCAGTACAGGAGCACCTCATGGTACAGCAAGATATGCAGTGTGGGCACTGTGCCTGCAGCTGCCTTTTCAGGTTCTTCACTGTCCCTCATGTCCTGCCCACTGTCCCTGCTAACATGTCCAGTTTGGAAACAAGCTGATGTTTCAAAGTAGGTAGTGTTCCTTCAGGCCCAGATTATTTCCAGCCCTTTGCTTATCATTTATTGTCCAGGGGGGAAGCCATTGGACCTTTGTTTAAACTGATATCGGTGTACAGGCTGGGATCTGAGAACATTGACCAGATACTAAAATGAGGGAGGAAGTAGGTATGGAAGGAGGAACTGCTTTTTGACCTGATAGCTGTAGTTGTGTTTGCTGTTCAGGTGGTCTTCCTTGTACCTGTAGCTCAAAGGGCTGGAGTGAAAGGTGATACAGGAATGCATTTCATCCATTTGGCTATTCTGGATTGTAGGCAACCTGCCCTGTGGGGCAAGAGAAGGCCCTGCCTGCCACCTGTGCCTTACACTGCTACGTAATTTTGTCTTTCTAGAGAAGAAATCCAGGATTTTCTGAACTGCATCGATGCCAGCCTAGAAGAGCTCCAAGCAATGCTGTCAGGGAAGCAGTACAGCTTCGGTGCCGAAGCCTTCAGCGACGTGAGTGTCTCCTCACTGTTTCTGATTTCTGAGAAATACTGCTCAGGTTGCATCATGAGGTTCCTAGTTTATTCCATTTTGTAATGGGTAAGAGGGGTGAACATTTTGCATAGCAAATAGTTACAAATAGAATGATTTGTAGGTATTCACAGTGTACAAGGTTACACTGGAAGCCTTTCCCAGGCCGTACAGGATTTCTGTTTTATAGAACTGAAGGGGGGGAAAAAACGGAAAAAAATTGCCTCACTTCTTCTCAAGCCTGATCACATACCATCACATCCTGAGTGTGTTTGAATCAGCTGGATGATATGGAATGAAATTCAGCTGTATTCCTGGAATCACTGGGAAATAGGGTAACCTTTTCTCCTCCTGTGACCTCAGTTTACTGCCACAGCTTGAAGCTCCCAGCTGAAGGCCCATGGAGGAGCCACTGTCCCCATGCTTCACTGGAAGGAGCAGCACACTGGATCTTGAGCAGTCCTTTCAGGAGCTCTCTGCAGTTTTATTTCAAGAGCTTTATTAGTTGACATATAGTCTGGTTTTATTTTCAGACATTCAATCCCGAGCTGCCAGCCCTGGATATGAGCTTGATGGAAACTCCTCCCCCTGGTGTGGAAAATGTAAGAGTAAGATTTGCTTCTGTGGTGGGGAGGGTGAATGTGATGCTGGGAGTTGAGTCTTGATTGATGCAACTCAAGGGTGGGAACAGAGTTGATGGCTCAGGGTGGCACTGCTGCTTCATCTCCTCCAGCTGACTCCAGGGTTTCAATTATCAGTGTTGGCATGTTGGAATTTAAGAGGGATCTCAAGATAATTTCCAGTCCTACATTCTTAGTGCAGTCATACACTTGGAATGCCTGTCTGAAGAGTGAAGAAGTACTAAATGAAAATTGTAGTGCAATACATTGTAGTTGTTCTGAACATGGCTCTGTGGGATTTCCTCAGAAGATACACAGAAGTTCAGCACAAACCTACTTCTCTTGGTCCAGTTCCTAAAATTGATTCATACTATAAAAAAAAACTACACTTGCAAATGTTATTTTTGTTATAGTCCTGAAATAATATTTAAACTAAGCTTTCCCAGTCAGAAGAGCTTAGAGTGCAACTGATGTAAAATGCAGCTGTGTTTAAGCAGTGCCTGCAAAATTTAATTATATGATGAAATCTTGTTTAACTGTTACCCCAACAAGACCAATTATAATAGAGCTTCTGGTTTGGAAGGTAAAACAAATATTTGCTAGTCAGCAGCTTGTTTTGTTTAGTACATTAGGTTTGTCTGTATTTCAGTGCCTCCTTCTGAGAGCTCCTGTGTGCAGGCCTTCGTGTGCAACAACAGGCTCATTGCTCAGTTGCTCCATCTCTCTTCCCTCCTCCTTTCACATCTAATTCTGTTAACCAGTCAGTAAAGACTTCCATTTTGTTGTTGTTAAACATTCTGTCTTAACTCTGTCTGCTTTGTTTCAGATGGCAAATTTGGCAGAGAGCACTGAAGGTCTGGGAGCAAGTGAGAGGGAAACAGCAGGAAGCAAAGGTGGGCAGGAAGGAACACTGAGCACTGTGGCAGCTCCACACTCTTTGAAAACTGTGTAGTGAAATGGAATTGTTGTAGCCTGTAATATCTCCTTCTTTGGTCTGGGCTTAAGCTTTTTGTGAAGACTGTGATGTTTCACTGATCTTGAAGCTGTGCCTCAGTCTTTAAAGGCCCATCCTGTGCCCTGTGGTTTTTCACATAGAAAACATGGGTCCTATCCCGTGTCCTTTTCCACATGGAAAAGTGACATGAGTGCCACAGTGGGGAGCAGAAGTGCAAATGCCTTTGTGGCAGTATCTCCTTCACAGGCTGTGATCCCCCAAAGGCAGAGCTGCTCAGGTGACCACAGCAGTGCTGCCATTGCATGCTGTGAGAGTCAGGGGCTTGCAGAGGGCTTCAGGCACTGATGTTTCCAGGCACAGGGGCTTTGGCTTCCCTCTGACAGCCATGGGTGTTGGGTTTGTCCCAGCCCAGCCTGGGCTTTCCTGTAGTGCACCAAGTTTGAAGCAACCTCCTCAGGTTTCCTTGCCTTGAATAAGAGCCTTCAGCTGGTGAAACAGTTTGAACTGTTTATTTTTCCCTCAGATATGCAGCTGATCCAGTACAGGGCCAACCCTCTGCTTTCCTTATTTGAAGAGCTGCCTCCAGGTGAAGCTGCAGGGAAGATGGACGATCCCAAAGACTTTCTGCTGCCTCCCCTGGAGGAGAAACCTGCTCTCCAGCCTCCATCAGCCAGTGGAACCGTTGTGCCACTTGCAGCTCCAGCAAGCCAGGCCGAGCCTCTGGACACTCTGGGAATGGGTGATCCACCTCTCCTCCCAGAAGATGGGAATGGAGAGTATAAACTGTTTCCCCTCCTGCTGCTCAGTCCTGTTGCTAACTTCATAGATGAGGCCTCTGAGATAGAAATTTCTTGAACTCATAGAACATCTGTAACCAGCTTAGTGCTATGGAATAACCACCAAGGGAGTGGAGCAGCAAAAAGTGTGGGCTGGGTCCTCACCTGCTTCCTGGGGACCCTGTTCTTTGCAGACAAATGGAGGTTCTGTTGCTGCAAGCAGGGAGCACATCTGGGAGAACTGAACACAAGCTCAACAACAACAACAAGAGCTGGTGGAGTGAAGGCACCAGACAGAGGGGAAGAGCAACAACCCTGTAAACATACCACAGTGTATTCCATAACTTTTTATCCAATATTCTTATTGCAAGAGGAAATCTGTTTGTATCCTGTTTGTAAAGTTTGGCTGGGTTGTTTTGTTGGGGGGTGGTGTTTGTTTTTATTAGCTGGATAGTAATGTGGTGTGTAATATTTTAAACCTGGGTTTTACTCTTTGGAGAGCCTGCTTCAATAGGTGGCTTGCCTACTGTTTGGAATTAAGTTGGTTTTAAATTTTGTTTTTAATTTGAGATTTCTTTTTTTGATAGTTACTGGCTACAATTGTTTGCATCTGCTTAGATCACTTTCGTACTCCTAGATTCGCTCCTAGGTATTATAGGGAACATTTTTCCTATGGAAAATGACATTTAACTGTGGAGTATTATTTTTTAACATGCTAGCACACATCCATTGCCCCGGATTGTAGGAGTTGTGGTAGGAAGTGCTTGCCCCCCTGTGTAGCGCTGATTTCTCATGCACATTGCATGGCAGTTCCGGGGTAACCTGCCCCCAGTTCACAGGTCATGTGTCCTTGGAGATGGTCAGTAGGACTGATTCCTGTTTAGCAAAGGCCAGCAGCTGTCCCTGAAATGAGAAGGGGAGCCCTGGGGTGCCTTGCACTGACACAGGGTGTCACATTAAGGTATCTCTGTGCTGGTAGCAGCTATTGTTCCCTGCCCCTGTGTGGACACCAGGTTTCACGCTGCAGTTTCTGCCCGTGGAATCTTAAAGCCAAATTAACCAGATGCATCTGAGTCTTTTGACAATTAATTACATAAACTAGTGTCTGCTTCATCGGAAAAGTTTCTTTTGGCACTGTTTCCCAAGTTCTCTGAGCAGCTGCACTGTGGAGCCCAGCCCCAGTGTCAGTGGAGCAGCAATGCTAGAACCAAACATGTCACAGCTTCACCAGCCCACACAAACCTGCTCTGTGCTGAAGTGACAGCAAGCTGCTGGGGCTGCAAGAGGCCTAGATGCAGGTAGAAACCCCCTTGGATAATATCACCTGATATTGCCTACCAGCACAATTACTTTAAATTTTTTCCAATTTTAGGAATTCAGGCTACCTGCAGGCTTTGTTCTCTCTAATGTTCCTGAACTAATAAGTGCTGAGCTCCTTTATATTCAAGAATCCAAGGTAGATACTCTGAAGCCTGCTAGATAATGCATGTTACCTGTGCTGGCCCAACTTCGTTGGATTTGTGCTTCACTGTCAAATCCCTGAGTTGCAGAGGAAGGTCCTGCTCCTGAGTGTGTAACACCTTCAGTGTCATTTTATTTCTGTGCGTCTGTACCTGTTCTTACCTCGTGACTCTTCTCTTTCCATCTTTTGAATTGCCTTCTGTCAAGTTAGTCTTATTCAAGCCTTCACAGTCTTTCTTTTGCTGACTTCTTGAGGCCAAGGGCTGAACAGTCTCGAGTTTTCATGAGCTGAAGGGAGAGGAAGAGGTGAGCGTGTTGCATCTGTCCCAGGTCAGGTTTGGTTTATTAATTCCATCCCAAAGTCCACAGTTTTGCCAAGAATGAATCAGTGAAAACCAGACTTTTCTGGTGTGCTGTTTGACAGCACCATGCAGACAACAGAGTTCTCTGGGAGGTTGATCTGCACCTCTGACTCCCTGCACAGGTTGGACTGTAATTTCTGTTACGGATTTGTGTCATGTTCCTCTGTCTCAGAGTCCTCTCCCCTCAGCGCAGCTCACTGTCAGATACTGGGTCTGAGTGCATCATGGGTTTTTAATACACTTTCTCTCTTCAGAAGTTACAAACCAAGGCTTAAGAAAATAGAAAAAAAAAAAAAGTTTGTGTGTCTGGTTCATATACAGGTCTGGGAAAAGAATTTGTGCAACTTTCCTGAGAAAGATTGCAATGGAAAGGGGAAGACTGAATAGCAAGAAAAAACCACATGCTGAAGTAATTAAACTCAACAATTGCAAAAAGATTACTGTGTGTCTTGTACATTCTTTGTGTGTGTTCCTGTATGTGCCAGTGTTTCTCAAACCTGTTTACTGATTTTTCCAGAATTACACACTTTCATGCTCCTGGGGTGTGGTCTCATGATGCAGCTGCTGCTGGTTCAGTAATAATTAGGATGATGAGGAAAGCCTAGAGTGTGTTTCCAGAGACCAGGAGAAGGGCACCTGGGACTGGTTTGTCCAAAGGGATGATGTGAAAGCTCAAAATACCGTGTGTGCTGAAAAATACACCAGATGTAGTGCACCTGTGCACCTGTTCTCCACAGACTCCAGTAGGAAAGGCTCTCAGCTGCATAACGTATGGATTGAAATATTTACAGCCCAGATGATCTGTAGCATCAGGCAGACCCCAGATCCAGACATGGCACCCTGTGCAGACCCTGCCCAGGGTAACTGGCACTGTGGGCGTTATGGTTTTTGTGGGATTTTCATAGAACTAAGGAACTGTTTATCATTTCCACTGCCAAGAAAATGTATCTTTATACAGAACATGCTGCTCTGCTTCAGGATAAGGACAAGGACATGGCAGTGGAGCTGTGGACAGACTCCTCTGCTCTGACCCTGTGCAGCCCAGTGCCCCTCCAGTGCAGTGCAGCTGCTGCCCAGCCTGTGCCCGAGGGCCAGTGGCCAGGCACTGTGTCACAAGTGCCAGCCTGGGTGGGGGCACTGCCCCACTGCAGCCTGGTGTGTCACCACTTTGTCACCCGTGACCGCAGGGGCCTCCCTGTAGCAGCAGCTTCCTTCCTTCTCCAGCATCAGAGCCCGTGGCTGCTGCCCTGGCTCCTGGGCTTTATCACTCTGTGTCTGGGGAGCAAAGATTGCTCCCCCTTATCATTCACATCCCAGGCGTGGCGAGGGCAGACTGAGAAAGTGCCAAGTGCCCCTTGCATGCTGCTTTCAGATCTTTTGCACTGTTCCAACCCAGCCCTCCCCACACGGAGCATGGGAGCCCTGCCATCAGTTCAGATCTCCTGTGTGCTTCCTAACAGAGCTCTCCAGAATACAGGAAAAAATGATTTTGCTCTGCCTCTCCTGGGCTGTGTGATGCCACCTCATCCATCCATGCTCAGAATGTTTTGCTGTCTCCTAAAACAAGATTCTTGTTTTGAAAAGCAGCATCATGGTATCGCAGGTGCCCAAAGCAGGAGCAAGGGGTTGCTGCCACAGTCACCTTAGGTACAGGTGCCTGGTGCTGCACCATATAAAGGACAAGGCTTTTCCTGCCACTGTTCCCCCAATCGAAAGGGTAAATGTAAAAATAAATACCTACACATCTTTTTTGTCACACGATTTGAGTTTCAGCTTCCTGGTTGGTCCAGATCCCACTATTGATACGTTTCTGTTGTGTTTTCACCCCAGCCAGCAATCAAGCCCCATGCAGCCACTGGTTCACTCTCCCACCAGTGGGGTTGTGGAGAGAATTGGAAAGGTAAAAGCTGAAAAACTCATGGGTTGAGATAAAGACAAATTAATAGTGAAAGCAAAAGCTGGCACACAAGCAAGGAAAAACAAAGGATTCATTCACTGCTTCCCAGGGTGTTCGGCCACCTCCAGGAGAGCAGAGCCCCATCACGTGGAATGGTGACTTGGGAAGACAAACACCATCACTCCATATGTCCCCACTTCCTCCTTCTTCCCCCCAACTTTATATACTGAGCATGATGATATGTGGTATGGTCAGCTGGGGTCACCTGTCCTGGCTGTGTCCCCTCCCCATCTCCCATGGACCCCCAGCCCCCTCACCATCAAGGCTGTACAAAAAGCAGAAAAGGCTTTGGCTCTGTGTAAACACTGATCAGCAATAACAAAAACATCTCTATATTGTCAACCCTGTGTTCAGCACAAATCTGAAACGTAACCCCATATTAGCCACTGTGAAGACAATTAATTCTACCCCAGCCAAAACCAGCACAGTTTCGTTTTGATTTAGTTCAAGACAATGTAGGCTTCTGCTCTCCTCCAGCAAGCTGTGTTCCCTGCAAAGGAGTTCCAATGATTTGACCTTGACGTGGTCTTTTCCTTCCTTGAATAAAGAAGTAGATGAACACTGCAGCTTTTCCTGCTTCTCCCCATCCCAGTGGCTGCAGGCTGGAGTGGCATCTCATGGGAAATTTCTGGTGCAGGAATACAGGGCCACAGGGAGGATCCCACTGTGCCACTGCAGACCCAAATCGTGTCTCACTGTCACAACGGGAGGGCTGTGTCCAGACCAGGGACTCAGATTTGGTTGGCTGCACTGAATTAGTCTGATTACTTGTATTTGAGGATGCGATGTTGAATTTGAGTGTAACAACAGCAAAGGCTCATTTCAGTTCAGCTGAATGCAACGAAGCAGAAGAGATTCTTTCATTGAAGCAGAATAAAAATTGAGAGCTGTAGAAGACAGCAAAAAGTGATAAAATCCCTTGAAAGGGATATTTCAGTAGAAAACAGATATTTCTCTTAGACAGGGCTAGTGCTCAGTTACTAAATTATAGAGATTAACCATAATGAAGAGTAATACATCACTTCAGTTAAGAAGCCATTATTTCATGGTCTCAAAGATTTTCTACATTGACAAGTTCCTCTTTTTCTCTCTGGGCATCTCCATGTTCACCTGTTTCCTGAAGGCACTGCAGGGATGTATTGTAAGAGCTTGTAATTGAAAACAATTAATCAATTAAACCAAGCAGCTAAATTGCTCTGTGGGAAGGGAGGATCCATCTGTGAGATGCAGTGGGATTGGTGGCCCAGGTGTCTGCAGCTTTTGGGAAGTTTTTGACTCTAGATTTGTATGCCTGAATTCCTCATCTCTTCAATGTGATAGAGTGATACAGAATATTTCAGCTGGAAGGGACCTACAACAATTGTCTTTCCTGCACTGGTAATGTAAAGATTTCAGGTGTTTCATGAACCTTAACTTAGAGCATGGTGGTGGGTGTTATAGAAGCTGGTGATAAAGTGAATTGTGAGGACCTAGATGGTTCAGCTCCTCACGAGTTCTCTCTCAGATCTGTGTGTGTGTAATTGCGTGTTAAAGTTTATTTGTCAGCAGGCAACGCAAGGAGGAAAAGAGGAAGAAATGGTTTCTTAGTAATCAGAAGAAATAAAGGAAAAAAATTTAAAAACAGAAGGGGGGAAAGCATAATCAGCAGAAAATACGAAATAGACTAGAAGTCATTTTTAAACTTTCCTCTTTGCACCCTTCCTTAGGGTTTCCGCTCTGCCCACGCCTCTGACAGTGGTCACTGAGACACTTCTTTTCTGATAAAGAGGAAGGAAAAGCCACCAGCCGTTGTCCTGGACACCCAGTGACAGAGTGAACCCAGGCAGGGAAGTGTTCCTGATTTACCCCAGCTTGAGGAAAGCGGGTCAGTCTGGCTGGAGAGGGAGCAGCCGTGCCCCCGGGAAGGATGGGAATGCTGCTGCGAGCAGCCGTGCTCCTGAGCTCCCTTCTCCACGGCAGCGGTGAGTCTGGGCTGGGCTCAGCCCCTGCCCGGGGCAGCCCCTGCCCTTCTGTCTCTGCGTGTGCTTGGCAGGGCTGGCTCTGCTTTGGGAAGAGCTTTGGTTCAGTCCTTAGAATGAGAGGAATGTACTGGGATAAAGGCAATGATCCTCATTTTTACAGGAAAATGTAGAGTTTAAGGCTTCTTTATCCCATGGGTTAAGTTTCTCGTGTTTGGCTTAGGCTGAGAGAGTGGTGTGTTTCAGAAAAACAAACAGGCAGTGGAGGAGAGAAGTCTTTGCTGCTCCTCAGAAGCCCCAAGGGTGATGTCAGGAGCAGACACTGGCTGAGACCAGAGAGCTGCAGCTTGGACTTTAGACCAACTCCTTCCCTCAGGCCTAAGTTATCCAATAACTGACCCTGTGCTCTACTCAGTGCTGGTGGTGGCAGGAAAGCACCAGGCAGAGGAGGAGAGCCAGGCTGCACACGTGGCAGGAGTGTCCCTGGCCATCAGCCACCTCCCATCCATAGAATATTTCCCACATGGATTTTTGGTTAGTCCACCCCTCACCATCCCCACTGAGTGCTTGTGCTTCTCCTCTGGTTCTCTTTGCCAAGGCTCTTGCCATGGCTTTACCACCTGGGAGCTGCCTTCACCCTGGCTGCTTTGTGGCTTAACTTTGATCCTCCTTTCTTCCTGCAGCTTTTCTGGACCTGAGAGGCCCCAGTGAGATCAAAGGTGTCTGGAAGGAGTCTGTCACTCTGCCTTGTGCCTATGTGCCTGTGGAGGGCCTTGTGCAGCAAACCCTCAGCTGGACTGTGCTACATGACAAGGGTTCAAGCACCATCGTACGGAGGGATGGCTCTGGTGACCACGTTCTCCTGTCTGAGTACAGGGACAGAGCCAGCATCCCAAAGGATGACCCAGGAAATGTCTCTCTCCTCATCCTGGACCTAGAGATCTCTGACAGAGGAACCTACACGTGCCAGGTCACCTGGAGAGACAGCAACAACAGCCTGATAGCAAAAGAGATCACCATGCAGTTGGAGGTTGTTAAAGGTAAATCCAAGAAGGAGGTAGTTCAGGAGGGGAAGGCTTGGCTCAGGAAGGCTTTTGGGAGTTAGAGCAGGTAGGCAGTGACAGCATGTTTCCATGTGGAAGCATTTTGCTGATCAGTGTCAGCATCCAGCAAGAAGCAGCAAATAGATCAGAGAGAAATTCTGCCCAGGACACAGCACCCTGCATCTGGGGGAGGACCTGTGCCTCCTCAATGACCAGTTCATCCCTGGCTCTGTCTGTGTCCAAGGGCTCAGTGTTTCCCAGGGGCATGCAGCAGTAGGGAGGTTCCAGGGATATTGCATGGCTGTTCTTTGACTAAATTTCACCACCCTGTGCTTGCCCTCCCTCTGCCCAGTGTGGGGGGTTTAGAGGCACAGAGACTGCAGGACACCCTGTGAAGTGCCACGGCAGCACAGCTGAGCTCATCCTGTGCAGGGGGATGATGTGACAGCCGAGCTCCTTCCTCCCGGGAAGGCACCGACAGCAAGAACGAGAACTGCTGTGGCTGGGGGACCGTCCCCACCACAGCCAGGGCTCCGTGACCTGGGCCCCTCTGCTTTGTGTTCCAGTGCCAGCCACCAAGCCCATCATCAGAGCCGGAGAGCCGGGGCTGACGCTGCCGGCCGGGGCCAGCACCAGCCTGACCTGCGAGGCCAGCGGCTCCCCTCCCATCAGCTACCGCTGGTTCCGGAGCTCCCCGGAGGGCAAAGCCGAGTTCCTGAGCAGCGGGGCTGAGCTGGCGTGGCCCAGCCTGCGGCCCTCGGACAGCGGCACGTACTTGTGCGAGGCAGAGAACAGGGCTGGGGCCGGAGCTGTGCAGCGCAGCGATGCCGTGCAGCTGACGGTGACAGGTGAGTGCCCGCAGCCACAGCGGGGAGGGGAANCTCAGTGGCCTGGGAAAGAGGCAGAGCCTGCTGAGGAACAGGCTCAGTGCTGCAGGCACTGGCTGACGCTGCTGCCACAGCATCCCCCTCCTGCCAGCTGGGAGGGAGCTGCTTCCTCCTGCTCCTATCCCACTGGGGTGAATTCTGTATCTCAGCAGCATCACCAATGTGGTGAAACCCCTGTGTAAGCCTCTCCCTCCCCTTCCCCTTGCAGATGTGCCCACAACAGCGACCTTGCAGAGGAATGTGGGAACCACGGGGGGACACCACTCAACCACAGGTCGGGCTGAGAGCAGTGACAGCTGATGGCAAGGATGGGGTGCTGGGCAGTGTGGCACCAGTGCTTGGAAGGCGTTTTATTGCTGGGGAGCAGAGTCTTGACAATATTGAACTTCAGTCCACAAGCCGCAGTTTTTAACCCAGATATTTCTGAAAGCAAATCTTCCTTCTCTCAGTTTCCATTCCACAGAGGGCTTTTTGCTTGCTAGTAGGTTGTCTTTGTAGGAGAGACTGTATGTGTCTTAGGACTGCTGAAAATGCCATTTCCGAAGCTGCAGAGCCTATGGGATGGGATGTTCTGGGTTTGATTATTTTCTAAAGGGGTTTTTTGCTTGTTGTTTGATCCTAAATGGGAGCTGCTGAGGGGAGGCAGATCTGGTGTCTCCAGTGGCAGACACAAGGGATGCAAAAGCTTCTTCAGACCTGACTGAAAACATGAACCTGACCAGGGACAGCAGTTTTGAGGGAGGGTTTGTGATTTCCCATTTGTTTTTGTGGGATGTGGGTATTTAGGCCTGGACTGGAGGTAGGTCTGCTTGTGGAAACTTTCTATGCTTGGATTATGTTTCATTTGGATTTATGGTGCCCCAGCAACCATGTGGGGATTGTGGAAGCTGATGTCAGTCACCAGAAGCTGAGGGAAGATGCTGACAGGTGTTGATTGTTCTTGCAGAAAAAACACAAACAGAGCTGGTGTCTGGAGGTACCTCAGCAATCTCCTGGGCTCCATGGGGCTCCACCACTGCTGCAGGTGTGTGTGTGCAGACCTACAAACACACACAGGTACCTGGTGTGTGTATGTGCAGTTTGTGTATGCATATATAGTGTATATATAATATATATAGCATCCATCCAGTGACTCTGTGGTACTGCATGTGCTCTCTATAGTGTAGTGTATACACACTGCTCATTTCTGCAGTTTGCCTATTTTCACTGCCTTGTAACTCTTCTGATGGAGGCATTCTCTTGTGGTCCTACAGCTCTAATCCCAGATCTTCTGCTGCTAAAATGAGGGTTGGAAATGCACTGTCAGGCTTTCACTCAGTTTTGTTTTGCAGATCTGCCCGTAACAGCGACGACTTCTGAGAGTGGTGTGGGATATCCAGGGAAGAATGAAACAATTCATGGTAAGTAAGAGCAAAACCAAGCTGAGAAGATTAAGGACCCAAACCAGATGCTCTTTAGTCAGGAACTTCAGCCTCAGAAGTAGTATTCTGCCTTATTAGCTGTAGGTTGCATTAATGACTGTTCTCAGATGATTAATAGTGACTCTTTAAAAGACTCTGGATGTTTTTATGGAAGAATGAAAAAAAAAATTGATACATGGGGCACACAGAGTTGTTGCTGTGTTCCTGAGTAGTTGGTCCATTTTTATCTTAGACTGTCAAAGCTGGAACAGCAGAAAAGCCTCAGTGTGTGCCTCGAGCAGATCTACACATCCTCCAGCTCTGCAGCACTGTGACAGGTTTAGACACTTTCCAAACAGAACTGAGCAGCATCCTTGAATGGAAAGCTTTGTCATGAAATGCAGTGCAATTGTCCCGTCCAGCTCACATCCCCAGGCACCTCAGCAGGATGAGATGGACTCTGTGTATGGCTGTGCCCTCTTGGTGAGGTGTACACAGTGCTGGGTCACACAGAGCTCAGAGCTGCAGGACCAGGGGGCTGTGGGGACAGAGCTGCAGGGACACAGCACCCTGTGCTCTGGCTGGTGCTGTCCTCAGGGACAGGGTAAATGTCATGTACCTGCTGCTGCTGTCACCAGGAGGGTTCCCCTGTCTGAAAGTCCTCTGTTGTACCACTTCAGATTTCCAGAGGACTGGCTTGTCCCTGTTCCTGGTCATCCTGATTGCTGTGGTGTGTGGTGCTGTGGTGTTCCTTGTCATCTCTCTTTTCCTGTGCCTTAGAAAGCCCAAAGATGGTGAGTAGAATGTTCTGGAAAACCTGAATGTTTTTCTCATGCCCAGACTGGTTTTACCTCTGTTGGGTTTTGGGGCCTGGAGCAGAGCTTGCAGCCACCAGCTGCAGCTGTGGCACCTGCATCACACAGGCAGGAGATGAGGTGTGTGGATTGACACTGATGGTGGGAGATCCAAAGAGGCAGAGAAGTCCTTGCAGTCAGGAGGGTCTTCCAGGCACCAGCCCATGGGGTTGGGGCAGCAGTGGCCCTGGTGCTCCTGAGCTGCCCCTCCCATCCCTGCACTGGCTCTGGGGCAGCTCAGTCCCTGCCCTGCAGCCCATCCCGAGGTGTGTGGCTTGCTCTGCCACAGAGCCTTGGGATGGTTGTTTCTCACTGCTCCTCACAGACATCCCAGGGCTCAGACTTGCCTGCTTGGCCAGGCTCATCTATCCAGACCTTTAAAGTCTCTGGCAGAAGGTTCACCTTGTCCTGCTGCTGGGAAGTGCCTTTGGCACCAGTTGCTGCTCAATAGTTCCCATAGCTGGCACCCAGAGGGAAGAGGTCATTGTCAGTGCTCCCTATTCCATATGAATTTGTTTCCTCTCTGCTCTTTAGTCACAGGATACATTCATTGAATGCCTCTGTCTCTCCTGCACTGCCACCAGAAATGCCCCTGCCCAAATGTTCCTTGGAGCCCCCTCCTCACCAGCTGTGCTGGGCTGTGCACAGAGCACACAGGTGTCCTTTGGGTTTTGAGATCCCACTGACTTCATTTTCTCCTTTGTTTCTCTAATGATCTTCCCATGACTCCATGCCACCAATTAATAATAATTGTCAGATATTTCTCTTGCCTTTTTTCCTATTTTTATCTTTTCTTTTTTTAAAGGAATCCAGAATAACCACTTTCAAAACTATTCTTTATTAAGCTTCTAATGAATAAGGAAACAGGGGGAACTGTGAACTTCTAGTTTCTAACCTCAGCTTTATCATTGACATTGGGCTGGTTATTTTGACCCAGTTGTGTGATAGCTGGGTTGTTTTCATTTTCTTGGACTGAATCCTGGGAAACTGAGTCATCACCCACCTGACATGATATCCAAGGCTGTTATTTTTGTTCTGTCTTCAGAGGTCACTTTCTTATACCAAGAAGATAAACTAAGAAATTCTTTTTTTTTAAGAATGTAAATGCAAATTACTGACACAAATTCTGATTTTTCTTTTCCAGCTCAAGTCTATGACGTAAAATTGTGAGTATAACCCTTTATCTGGTGTGTTGATGAGTCCTGGGGGGCTGTATCAGAGCAGAAATAAAAGGCACTCCTATTAGCTGTCACAGTGAAAAACCCCTTAAGCAGTCGGGGTGAAAAGGTTCACAGTTAGCTCAACAGCACATTGTAAAATTACTTGTGGGCTTTCCACAGTAACATAGAATGTGGGATGAAAGGTATTTTCCATGGCAATATCAGAATTGTAAAAGTGAGCAAGAGCTGCTTATTGACTCCTAAGCCCAGCAAGGGCTACTGAAGATGATTTCCAAGGCTAAATTCTCTGTGTTTTTCCAAATGCAAAGAAAAGGAACTCCCCTTCTACAGACCACTGGTTATACTCTGATTTATCCTCAAAACATCCCTGGCTAAATTTACTTCTTCTAACCATAGCTGTGGCAGGAAGTTACAGCTATTTCTGAACTCAGGTTTCACATCCTGATCCACTTGTAACCTGTGGAAGTTTTACTGAAAAGCCTGATAATCCAGTCAAAACATACAAGGAAAACCACTTCTCTCTAGGTATAAACTAAAGTGCTGCTGACTTGAGTATTACAGTGGGATGTGCCAGCATCCCAGTGCTGGGCTTGCCCAGCAGTGTAAGGCAGCAGTTTCAGTAACAGTTGAACCCTGAGCAAAGGACCAAATCCTGTAGTTACATTTCTCCTTAGAGGCTCTATCTTCACTTAAAAAATACTAGATACCATAACCCAGACAGAGGATGCCGGCTGCTTTCAGTTCTCAATTTACCCTTCCTCCAATATTTTTAAATAAATATTTATTTATTTATTTATCTTCAGCAGTTATCTGCTTGTGCCAGTTCAGGCAGTGGTGGTAATCCTTTCATTGCTTGCATACCCTTTGCTGCCTCTCCCTGGAAACCTTCTCAGGATTGGAAGCAATGCTGCTACAATGCCCAAGGTTTTTCTACAACCAGAAAGCAAAGGACAAAATTCTCTCTTTCAGAATATTGCCACAGTCCAGTGGCCCAGGTTTACACGGGTTTGAATCAGATCACAATGCTGGTCAGAAATCCTGATGGTTGGGAGATGCTTTGTTTGCTCTGGTTGCTACTCTTCTTGCTTTTTGATTTCAGCCACAACTCGAGAGCAGCAGCTTCTTCAAGCACAGGTTACTACGAGGAACCCATTGCTTCCACTGAAAACACCTATGTGATGGAGCCCAGGGAAAACAAAACCTCTGAAGACGTAAATAAGAATGTGCCTGACTGTGCTGGAAACCCCCAGGAGTCTGTGTATGAAGTAGGGGACAATTCCTGAGAACCAACAATGCTCTGCAGACACCAGTCCTGAGGAGCACCCTCACCCAGACAAGATACATCTCTCTCTTTTCATTTTTGCCCCTGACAAATAGGTTGGACAAGCAGTGATTGCTCTCCATTCACAGTCTCTGCAGTGAAATGCTGCCCTTGATCCCCCTCCACAGAACTGCAGCTGGTAGCTGTCCGTAGCTCTGGGTGGTTCTGACACTGCAACCAGGCTCATTCTTTCAGAGCTCATGTTCTCTATTCTCTCTTTAAATGCATGATGGATATTTGAAAGAAATTAGATGCTTTTCCATAAGTTTGGGGTAGGATTGCTTACATGTGCCTCACATACTTTGCTGTGTGTATTTCTGCACAACTGGCTCATTTTGGAATGCCAGCAAGCCACTCACAGCTCCTCAGCAGATACTCAAGAAGTACTTTCCTCCCAGCTTAAAAGGCCTGAAGCGTAAGTTATGAATAATTTCTACTGGCCTGAGTAAATCTATCATGCAGAGCTGTGCAAGAACCTTTTTATAATGAACAGGGCAATCCTGTGTCCCAGTAAAAGCCATGCAGACAGATGTAAAACAGAGGAAGGGGACCTGAGGGATGAGTGGGACAAAGGTGATTAATGAACACCCAGCTGTGCTGCTCACACTCAGGACAGCTCTGCATCTGCAGGTCTCTGAGCATCAATTTAAAACTCAGCAGAATTCAAAGGGAGTATGAGGTGCTAATGGAAATGTATTTCAGTCAAAAACCAGGGTTGTGGTACTGCAAAACCCATGGAATGTCACTACCTTCTCTATGCATGTTGGCCTCATCTTGGGTTTAGCAGAGCAAGAAAAGTTACTGAGAAAGATTGTAAATAATAATTATTGGTACAAAACTACATCTGTGCAAACAGCCTCTTGGAAAAAAAGAGAAAAAGAAACAAATGAGCTAAGTGTGTTCGTGGGGGTCAGGGCTGAGAGGGTGAAGGGGCTTCTTGTTTACAGCTTCTCTGAAAAGGATGAAGAAATTAGTGACAATTGTCTGGTAGCACTGTCAAAGGGCAAGGAAAACGGCTTTTTTTGTATGCAACACAGAAATAAATGTGGAACACAGTGCTGTTCACCCAGGCCTGAGAGCCAGAGGTCTAATGGGAAATTAGAGGAGTGAATGATTTAAAATCTCATTGAAATGCACAAACCACCAGGCACACTCTCCAGGCACTTATCAGTGACCTTATACTTTCTCCCTGCATGTTCCTGTGCTACAAGTTTTATTTCTCTTTGTTAAGAATGTACTCAAAAATCAAGGCCTGGGACAGCTTGATTTCTGAATGAAAAGGGAATACATGGCAGCTGTTGGTGCTGTCATGGAGAAAACTGCCAACATCTACATGCAGCTTATTGAAGATGTGGAGAAAATTGGTGTCAATGTGTGTTTCTGCATGTGTGAGGCCAGAGGAGGTTGAAGGAAATGTGGCAGGTGCTGGAGCACAGCCCACCCACCTGAGCTCAGCCTGACTGCTGTGACCACTGAAGGGGGAATATGGCTCTGGCCAAAATGTCCTGCAGTGCTCTTCATCTGAGGGCTCGTGCTGTGGCCAGAGCTCCAGCCTGAGGAGAAGGGAGCACTGAGGGAAGGCAGAGGTGCAGGGACAAAGGGTGTCCCACTGAGGGACAGGAGGATCAGTCACACTGTGGTCTGAGCTCACTGCTGGAACCCCATGGGTTCTGTCTGCCAGGAATCCCACAGCTTGCCCCAAAATCACCCAATTCCAGCTGCACTGCAAAGCCACAGGTGATGCAGCCCTACCAACGTGGATAAACAGCAGAGTTATCCTGGCTGGACAGCCAGCACCAGGAGCTGATGATATTAAATACAGCTGTTGTAAGGCAAGCTCATGAAACTGAAAATAAATCCATGAATTATGGCCTCCATGTGTTTTGTGTCTGCATGCACTGTGGGACAGCTGGGCAGGGTCCAGGTCCTGGCTTGGCCTGGGTAAATCCTGGGTAGAGGGGCAGCTGCTGTGCACCCTGTGCAGTGGCAGGCCAGAGGATGAGCTGAAGACACAGCAGATCACCCCAGACCAGCAGTTTGGTTTCCCAAACCCAGAGCTCAGCCAGGCTCTGCAGAGCACTGGGAGGAGGAACTGGGCAGCCTGGAAAAAGCCAGTATCAGACAGTGCTGAGACTCCAGAGAGCAGCAGCAGCTGCGTGTGGTCACTGCAGGTAAGGGGGGGACATCTGTCCTGTTCTGAGGGCTGGGGGTGGCAGCCCACCTGCAGCGCCAGGAAAGAAACAAGAACTCAGAAGACATCCTTGGGTCACTTTCTTGGAATCAGGAGGAGTTTACAAGGATTTGGCCAAGCTAATAGCAAGCCAGAACTAATGTCATTGACCTGAGAATTCCCAGCAAGGGAAGTGAATTTTTACAGAGAGAGCACTTGTACATCGTGTTTCTGTCACACAAGCTTTAAGGGGAAACGCTAATTTACACTAATTTCTGTTTCTTTAACTGGAACAAGGTCATGTTTTGATGACTGATTATATGATTATCTGATGTGGCAGAACTGTGGTGTGAATGGCTGGGGGACATCACACAATCAGCTTCTATGGGACATCCAAAAAGTACTTAGTAAAATACATTCTGTTGAGCCGGATCTGTGAGTTAGCTATGGCTGGACCAAACAAGAAAGTCTCAAGTAAAAAATGCATCTTTTTTGAGTTCATATGGTTCAAAAAGAGCACTTTGTGACATTTCTTCTTTAGTTATCTTCTTTTTGGTGATTTGCTCATAGTTGGGTACTAAACTTCCCCTAATGCTAAGGATCTTATTTTATCACCAGAAAAAATGGTAGCAAACTTCTCTGGCCATTGGCAGACTGTTAGAACATGAATGGAAGATGCAGGCTCAGCAGAACTAATCCCTATGAACAGGGTCTGAGTGACCATCTGTGCTCAGGTTTGGGGACATGGGAACTTTACTGTGTGGCCTCTAGTTAGCCCAAGATGAGTAGCAGAAATTGCAGAACAAAGAGTGCCTGAGCTGTGGCACTTGAAGAAATGACACTTGAAAGAGTGTTCTGTCCTGTGTGGGGGAGGAAGGAGGGTGCCTGGGGGCACAGGCTGGAGGGTGCATCACCCACAGCACTGCCTGGGAGAGAGCAGCAAGTTCAACCCAGAGCAGAGGCACTGGAATAAAATACTGCAATTTAATAAACCAGGTAGCTGCCAACGTGTCTGAGACACTGAAGGCTTTGTCTTCTTGTGTTCAGATTCAAAACTACGAGGAGTCTCTTCAGTAAGGGAGCAATGGGCTGACTGTGACTCAGGGAGCTGTGTCTGTGTCCAGGGAGAGAAAGATGTTATGTACATCACATTTGGGGAACTACAGTTCTTCATGTTGGCTTTAGTTAAATGTCTTTTTTTTTTTTTTAATCCTGTATAATTAGAGCCTCAGGAAGTCTTGCATGTCTGCTTCAAAAAAATTATCCTATCAGCAGTTTTTGCCTGGGTTTTCAACTTCTTTCAGGGCATGTTCCCCAAAACCCAGCTTCTCTTAAACTGTTTCCTGTAAGAGACTGTTTGTTTGGGACAAGGTTCTACTGCCAGACATGGACCTGGGTGTGGAAAAGGTTAGGTTTTAATTGTCTCCATGAAAGTAGACACGTTTCTCCCTTTGAGTGTCATAGATTGCAATTTTAGCAAGTGCTTTCTAGTTTGTTCGCTTGCTTTTAGGCAGGACTAAGATATTGCCACAATCTTCTCAGGGGCAGCAGGCAAAGATGGATGCAGGCCACGTACACTGGTACCCCACTGGCAGCTGCAGCAAAGATGTCAAGAAGAAAAGGCAGCAAAAATTAAGTTTCAATGTCTTACACAGATGTGCTTTGCAAGAACTTTTGCTGCTGCCCCCATCATCTTCCTCAGCAGGACAGCAGCTGGTGGTGGCTCTTGGCCCGGAGCCCTGGATGAATTTGTTGCACCAGGTCTTGCAACACAACATTTAGCTTTTTGCTCCAGGCAAGTTCCACCACAGCAATCAGCAGTCAGCAAGGGCCCCATGGGTGGGCATGACTCTACCTGGGGCTGAAATGAGATCCACAAAGTTCTCTTTAGCTAACTGACTCCGGGAAAATGAAGATAATCTCCAGCTCTCATTACCCCAGCAGAGAGGGAATAAGCTGTCACTGACATGGAGCAGCACTTCCAGAGATGGGTTCAGCTGCAAGGGGAATGGTTCAGCCCAAGCAGACAGGTATCTGTTGTGATGGGATGAGGCTGTGACAAAACCATCCATTTTCCATTCTCTCCCAGCTCCAGCAGAAAACAGCTCCCTGTCCCAGATAGATCTGCCTCCTGCTCAAAGATACAGTTTTCCTGGTGCAGCTGTTAGAACCATATGCCAAGACCATGGCTATTGAATAAATCCCAAAAAGCTGCTCTACTGACTCATTAAACACCTATAACAGAATTTACTAGGTCAGTAGATTTGCTTTTATACATGTTTCTTATCTTTCCATAAGTCCCTCTCCTTTTGGTAATAATTAGTAAGTACAGATCAATCCTGTGCATCACACCTAGATAATTCTTGTTAGTATTTTTAAAGATACCCTACAGGGCACACTCAGAATGTCCCTTGGCTGCCAGTCAGAAGTCACCTCCCTGGCAAACACAGTGTGTGCCTTCAGAGAATGACTTTTGCCCATGAACTGGACTATTGCAGCAGAAATGTGAGCTGAGAGAGTCTGTGATGCTCAGCATGACCTGGCAATGGGCACTTGCAGCTCAGAAAGGCAACTGGGTCCTGGGCTGCACCAAGAGAAGTGGATGGGGACAGGGAATGGGACTGGAAAGATCCATAGAGCCTTTCTCCTTCCCTCACCCTTCACCTAACTCAGCAGTGAAATGGACTCGTGATGTTTCAGAAAGAGGATCCTAGATGACAAAGGACAGAATAAAGGGAAGTGTTCTTCACTTGCAGTCTGGTCCCAGGAGGGTGGGGGTCTCTTGGGGAAAGGAGGACAGACCTGCACTTCTGGGAGAATGGGAGAAGTTGGGCAGATCGTGGTGTTTGTGATGACTTTCATCAGCTGCAATGGTGAGTAAATGCTTCAATGTATAAGAACAAAAATCAGAGTTCTAAGAGGGTCGGGAAAATCTTTTGAATTATAGCATCTTTTTATTTTTAAATTGACAAGTGCAGAAAATCTTTAGCTTATTGCATTAACCACAGAGAACTCATGAGAGTCTCCTTTGGCATCAGATACAACGAGGTGCTTGTTGATACAAGAGTGCAGCAAATGGGGCAGTAATGGGCAAGACAGCCTCCCTGCCCCGAGGCAAGAACAGAATACCGTTTTTTGGGACCCTTGACAAGGACCCACTCTGGTGTCCAGCTCTCAGAACAGACTTGGTGAAGCTGCAATAAGCATTCTAAATTTAATAACTTATCTTCATTGTTCTGTTAGCATGGCCCTGGGAAGAAGAGGAGCTGTAATTGTGAGACCAGGTGCTGGCACATTTGATTCCCCTTGGTCTCTCCTATCTAGTGACTCTCTGGTTGTATCAGGAAAGCTGAGACTGGAACCTTGGCTTCAGTTCCTACACCCCTGACTGAATATATCCTTCCTCAGGGCATGCATGACACTGGCAGCATAGAGGAAATTTTGGGAAACAGGAGAAAAGTGCTTTTAGAAATTGTATACAGAAGCACAGGATTGCTCCTGAATTTAGAAAAATGGGTTGAAATATATTCTCCGTTTCATCATAAAGAACAGTTTTGCAGGTTTCTGGGATCTACTTCTCCAAGCAACTTCTTGTGAGTTAAGGCTGCTGACTATAAGCAGTGTCTTTCCAGGGAAGGGAAAGGGGAGAAGAATAAGGGGTATGGGGAGAGGTGAGCCAAGTCAAATGAAATTCAAGTGATTTGCTACTTACAAGAGGCTCTTCCCAGAGGAGCTGTGGGATCCATGGGCAGACAGCTGGAGAATTTGGGAGAATGTGTGGAGAAAATCTGCCCACTCTTCTCCTGTGCCTACCTGAATGCTTGGCAAGGTGCTGATCTGGGTCAGGTGTGAAGATTCCCAAGGCTAATGCAGAAGGATTGGTCCACAATTCCTATTCCAGGTCCAGCACTGCAGGGACTATCCCTAAATGCTCCTGCCCACAAGGAGCCTCTCTGTACTGAGAAAGAATTAAGAATTGGCAAGTGACCAGAGAGACAGACACAATAAAAATAGACATGAGGTCAAGGCAGCTGTTCACTTCCCTGTGCTTGATGATGTGGGCTGGCTTAGTGGCTGTGGTCTACAGCACATCTGAGACCTGGCCACATGCTGGCATCTACTGCCCGGTGAGTCCTGTCTATTTCCCTCTTCGGCTGCATTCTGATTTCTTCCCTTCCACTGCTGTTCCCTGCAGCCCTCCTGGATCTGTCTGGTGTCCACCAGGTCACAGGCACATGGATGGGATCCACCACTGTACCGTGCACCTATGAGCCTTCAGAAGGTTTCACCCAGCAAAGGCTCAGCTGGAGCGTGGAGCGGGACTCCAGCATCTCCACCATCTTCCGGAGGGATGATTCTGGTGACCACATCTTGCTGTCCAAATTCCGAGGCCGAGTCAGCGTCCCAAAGCACAGCCCAGGGGATGCCTCACTCCTCATTGAGAACCTTGAAATGCCTGACAGTGGACACTACACCTGTCAAGTTGTCTGGAGGTCTGCAGATAACAGCTTGATAACAAGAGAGGTCACCACTACAGTTAAAGTTGTCAAAGGTAAATCCAGCAACAAAGCCCTGCTCTTGTGCAGCCAGGTTAAAACAAAAGAAGGTAGGGGCACCAGTGTTGGTGGGAAGAGTCTTTCACATCCCACTGTCTGGCCCATCTAGGTTGGGGGTTGAAGCATCTGCCTCCCTTGCTGTGTTGGTTAACCTCAACATGTGGAGGTGCAGGAATGAACTGGGGAAGGGGCCAGTGAGTGTATAGCCCAAGCTGGGTCTATTCAGGGGCCAGCTGAATCCATGATGTTTGTGATAACATCCAGGTGTGGTTCTGTGCAGGCAGCCAATGTTTCTGTGGTTCTCGTAGCAAGTGGGTGTTGTGTGAGTCAAGTTTGCCTTCTTCCCTTCCCGAGCATCCTCAATGTCTGCCAGAAATTGCAGACTTTCTGCAAGGGGACCACCCGCCCAGAGAGCAGGACTTTGTGAAAGTGCAGCAACAACGGTGGCACAGCTGGAGTAACCTGGATTAACACACAGGTGACTTGAGCTCATCCTGTGCAGGGGGTGATGTGACAGCCGAGCTCCTTCCTCCTGGGAAGGCACCGACAGCAAGAACGAGAACTGCTGTGGCTGCGGGACCGTCCCCACCACAGCCAGGGCTCCGTGACCTGGGCCCCTCTGCTTTGTGTTCCAGTGCCAGCCACCAAGCCCATCATCAGAGCCGGAGAGCCGGGGCTGACGCTGCCGGCCGGGGCCAGCACCAGCCTGACCTGCGAGGCCAGCGGCTCCCCTCCGGTCAGCTACCGCTGGTTCCGGAGCTCCCCGGAGGGCAAAGCCGAGTTCCTGAGCAGCGGGGCTGAGCTGGCGTGGCCCAGCCTGCGCCCCTCGGACAGCGGCACGTACTTGTGCGAGGCAGAGAACAGGGCTGGGGCCGGAGCTGTGCAGCGCAGCGATGCCGTGCAGCTGACGGTGACAGGTGAGTGCCCGCAGCCACAGCGGGGAGGGGAAATCCCTCTGCAGGGCAAAGGAACAGCAGCCTGCTTCCCTGCCCGGAAAGAGGGAAATGACAAACGCCTTCAGCATCGACACAGCCCTCCCTGCTGGCTCAAGTCGGTGTCCTTCTTTATTTCCTGAATTCAGTTTCCTCCTTTTTGAGGAACTGCTCTTTCCTGATGCAAAAGAGCATTTCTACTTCAAACATTTATTTATTCCTCTGTGGGTTTTTTAAAGTTCTCCCTGGCTCTGTAATGCTGCCCACTGCAGTTCAGCAAGCTCAGACACGGAGTTGGGGCTTTATTTTGAGCACAAGGAACAAGTGAGTGGTAGTTCAGTGGCAGAACAAACCAAACTGGCCTTTGCTCCCCACCCCCAGCTGCGTGTCTCAGGGAGACACATTGCACTGCACACACACCAGGCTCTGACACCTCCAGGCTCTGCAGGACAGTGTGTGACAGGCTGGACTCGGTGGTCTCAGAGGCCTTTTCCAATCTAAATGATTCTGTGGTGGGTGCCTGGTGGAAAACCTGCAGCTCTCCTTGGCTGGTTCCTGGATCAGCCGAGCTGTGAAGCCCCTGATGGCAGAGCCAAGCACAGGCACCACTCAGTGGCCTGGGAAAGAGGCAGAGCCTGCTGAGGAACAGGCTCAGTGCTGCAGGCACTGGCTGACGCTGCTGCCACAGCATCCCCCTCCTGCCAGCTGGGAGGGAGCTGCTTCCTCCTGCTCCTATCCCACTGGGGTGAATTCTGTATCTCAGCAGCATCACCAATGTGGTGAAACCCCTGTGTAAGCCTCTCCCTCCCCTTCCCCTTGCAGATGTGCCCACAACAGCGACCTTGCAGAGGAATGTGGGAACCACGGGGGGACACCACTCAACCACAGGTCGGGCTGAGAGCAGTGACAGGGAGCTCAAAGTGACAGGTGAGTGCCCAGGCCAGGGTTCCTCATCTCTGTGGCAGGAGAAGACCGAGGCAGGGAGTTTGCTCTTTCATAGCCAGATCAGACACCTCTTCTGAATATAAATTGTATCTTGATTATTACCCAGAGAGGCAACACCAGAGGCTGGAACCCTCCCTGCTTGATAGTGTGCCTGGTGATGGGAGGGGGCAAGAAAATGTCATCTATGTTGCTCTGATACCAGAACTGTTAAGGTTGCCGAGCTTCAGCAGGAGGTCACCTGGGGCAAGAGAGCTGGCACAGCCCTCCACACCTCAGGGAGTTTATGGTGCAGCTGATGGCAAAGTCCCCAGGCCAGCCAGGGGATCACCACAGGAGAGAGGGAGTGAAAGAGTCCTCTGGAAATCTGGCAGGTGCCAGCAGGACAAAGCCAAAGCATTCCCAGGCCATGCTGTAGCCAGGCATGATGCACCATATCAGGCAGGGCTGCCAGGAGCCTGTGGGGTGATGGCCTGGGAGGGGAGGCCATGAGTGCCCAATGCTGCCCCAGGCCTGCTGGCAAGGCACACACAGGACAATAGATGACTCTAGGCTGGCAGAGCAGACCCCATTTTCCCGATGCCCAGGGCAGCTCCCAGTGGGGCTGCAATGCATTCACCATTCTCCACTGACAGATCCAGTCCCAACAACACCGGTCTCCGGGATGGATACTGCTCCCGTGGGGCCTTTCACAGACACAGGTGAGTGGAATCTCATGCTGGAAAGCACCAGATTTGCACTGGCAAGGGCAGGGTGGCAAACGCCATCCCAGACCAGCTCCACATCTGGCTGCTGTGCTTGTGGCAGATACAGCTGCAGGGAACAAACCCTGGCATGCCAAACAGCAGGCATTATCCAGGCAGGAGCTGCCCTCCTGACTCCCGCCCACACGCCTGTCGGTGGGAGCGTTTGCAGCCTGAAGTTCGCTGTTTGTTTCCACCCATGAATGCCCCATCCCTGGAAGTGTTCAAGGCCAGGCGGACGGGGCTTGGAACAACCTGGTTGGTGGAAGGTGTCCCTGCCCATGGCAGGGCGTGGAACGAGATGGGCTTTAAGATCCCTTCCAAACTAAACCATCCCGGCATTCTGTGACTGCCGGGAAGCGCCTGACCCCCCAAGTGGCCTCGACCCCTTCTCGGTTAGGATTTAAATTTCGTCCAAAGCAGTGGGGCACTGCTGGCTCCCGGCTGCGCGGCGGGGCGGGCCCCGTGTCCCCCGGGCTGGGTCACAGCGCTGTCCCCCCGCAGGTTCCCCGCGGGTCGCTCCGTCCCCGCTGCTCTACGGGCCGGCGGCCGCGCTGGGCGGCGCCGCGCTGGGC
>VZTZ01010422.1:160659-183371 GCA_013400955.1 Drymodes brunneopygia | reverse complement strand
CGAGGACAGCAGGACGCGCTCCGAGGGTACGGACAAGGCTGAAACCCCTTTTCCCGGGCATCTCCTCAGTCACAGCACCTTCCCGGTGCCCTCCGTGTGTGCCCCTGGTGCCGCTCCCAGTCCCGCCCCTTTGTGTGACTGAGGACTGAGGGAGTTCGGTCCTCGCCTGTGGGATCTGCTCTCCTAATTAGTGGGGATTAATTAAAAGCAGACATTGTGTGGGGCTACGTTTCAGTTAAGCAATGGACCCCACTGGGCTCCTTGGTTCCGATACCGAGATACCTCGATGCTTACTTTTTGGTGGGGGAAGGGAGGGGAGGGGGTTCTGCAAAGAAATGGTGCCCAGTCTGTTTGGTTTTCTTCTTCTGATATTTTGGGGACTTGTTGGTATTTTGAGTTACTTTATGTATCTCATGAGCAGACATCCCTTCTCTCTCGTGTCCGATGACAGCATGAAGCCCGTTTTTATGGCAAGTCTTCTCAGACTTTGAATGAAAGCAGAATCAAACTCATCCCTCCCAAATCGTTGTTGCAACAAGGATGAATGTAGCCTGCTCTTGCCTCATCTACCCCTCCACTTTATAGTAATCAGTTGAACTAACCCAAAATAAAATGTCTTGGAGGAAGATTTTGTTCCTTTGGGGAGGTTTTTTTTTTTGTAGACAGCTTTGCTGTCCACTTTTTTGTTTGTTTTATGCAGCTGGATTCTTCCCGTGTATGTGTGTGTAAAACATTACATTCTCTTTAGAGTGGTTTGTGTTTTCCCATAGACATTTACTGCTTTGTCTTTGTCACAGGCCAAATGTATGTGGCTCTAGATTTCGTTCCTACTGTTGCCCTGGATGGAAGACACTTCCTGGAGGAAATCAGTGCATAGTTCGTAAGTGTCTGACTCCAGGCTTCTACTGTTCAAGGAGTAACAATAAAAGTGAATATTCTTCTATGAGTCAGTGTTCCATTCAATATGAGAAAAACTAACTCAGTTCTGTCTTTCACCTTATTTTTAAAAATAAGGAAAAGGAGAAAAAACCAAGACGGATTTACAGGTCCACATTCCTTGTAACTGAAGGGCTGCTCAATGACCTTGGTATGTTCATAAGAGACATGTCTCCACCTAGTTTTTGAAGAAAAACCATGGCAACAAAGGAAGAAGGAAAAAAATTTCATCAAATCAAACACTGAACTGTAGTAACAGGGAAGAAAAAAGCCAAAAGGTCTTGGTATAAGCAAATTGGATCTTGAAGTTTTCTGAAACTTGGAATTACAATCAAATAGAAAAGTTTTTGACATCTGGGATGCTAACTTTCTTTTCTGTTACTTTTAGTTGTGTTTTAGTAGCTATCAGGCACATAGACTGGCTACTGCCTGGGCATGGTAGGTCATCTGTAGGCAGGCAAAAAAAATTGAAAAACGTTGTGTTTGTGGGGAGTGTGGGGAGTGTGCTCGCTAGTCTGGGGGGATGATGTCTTAGGGGATGCTCACCAAGTGAAGTTCAGGGTCAAGTGAGGTTAAGGGCTTTCAGAAATCCATACAAGATACCCTTAAGCTGTGACTCTCAGAGCTTCTTAAAGGCCTTGGTCTTAGGTATGTCCATATCCAGAATAATCTTTGATTTATTATTATTTTATATTAAAGATGTTCTTTGATAACAAAGGACATAATTTAGTTCCTGCTTACTTACTGCAGTGTAATTGCAGCTTTCTGGAGAGTGGATGATTTTGCCACACCATCTAGAATATTGTCTGTGACACTTTTCTGCTTCTGCTTTTGGTGAAGGTTTAAGTGTACAGATTTCTATGCTCACATTTAATGTCTGTTGAGATGATGTTCCCTTTAGTTAGAGTTCTTCACCTAGAGAAAATCTCCTGCATAGGATGTTGGACAAGTTATCAAACTTATTATTGGAGATGTGCTGATTATAATTGATGCATATTGTAACTGGTGGTTTTAAAGTATCTCATGAGGAGAAATCTATGAGCCAGTGGTAGATCAAAGAGAAACTGTTCTGACCTGACAGCGTTTCAAGTTGCTGATGTGGTGGTTGTTCATGGTCTGTGGCACATTTATGATCAAAAGTGATCTTTTATCTAATAACCAAACGTCTGCTTAGTTTTACTCTTTCGCTATATAGAATAAACTCCTCTGATGAAAGCAGATTTGGGATATACTTTAAGGTCTAGGGCTTTCAATTTGTAAAAAAATTACTCCTTAACAGATAATAAACTAGCAAAATGGACTAAATGTAACCTTTCTTTATCAGGAGATTGGCCTCTGTTGTATAAAGATGGACTGAACAGGAATATAAGAAAACAGTCCCATTTCCTGTGCTTGTCAAGTGCTCTAAATCCAAGTCTTGTTTCTCACTTTTACTTCTTCCCATGGAAGAGTATTTCAAGTCAGTCCATGGTTTGTTTCTAATTCCAGCTAAATAGAAAAATCACACAAACTGTCTGATCTTTCACACCTGCACTTATAGGGCATGGCTGTAATGGAATTTAATGATGAATGTAGGTGATGCATGTTACATCTTTTTGATGCCCAAGGAGTGGTGTTGGCAAGTGATCTCCTGAAGGTATTTGTTCCATTTTAGTCCTTCAGTGGAGATGTTCTGCCAGATTATTTGGTTCTCACAAAACTCTAGGCTTTTTCAAAAGGAATTGTGATTCTTGGGGAGGTTTTTTGTGGGTTTTTTTTCTGCTATACGAGTTGCAGAATATGTGTCATCTTGAAGTCCGCCTGCATTGTGCTATAGTGGCTCTTACTGCTTCAGGCTGTCTTTTGATTCATTTGCTAGGTGAAGAGAGTAATTTCATATATGAATTTGGATCTGCTTTAAATTCTTTTAGCCTTTTAGCTCTTTTTCTTTTGTGGTTCTGTCACTCCTTTGTTCATTGGAGCTGTGCTGGATGGTGAGTGAGAAGAGGGGGATGGCACAGTATCAGGCATGTGACACACACATATGGGGTGGATGACCTTTCCTGGATTTTTTTTGGTTACTTTCTAAATAGAAATGTGGGACTGCCTCTGTGCAGAAAACTATATTTAGGGAAACACTACAAAATCTGCGAAGTCCAGCGTTTGAATGTTGACTTCCCACAAAACTGCTTTGGTAAAGGGCAGATAATCTTAGGAAAAGTAAAAAAAAGATATTAAAGTCCCTTTAAAATGGTGATTATAAGAGTGAAGCCCATAGCATAAGTTTGCATTGTTTATATTCCTTCAAATCTGGGATTTACAGTAATGTTTTTCACAGGTCATGTGGTCTGAAAAATGTATTTTTTATGATTTTACATTCCTTGTGTACTTGACTCATATTTCTAATTAGGGAAAGAGTTGATTACCTAGTTTCAGTGGTCAGGTCAGAGTTTGAATGTGCCCAACTTGGTTCTGATTGTCTTCAAATGTTTCAAGAGATACTGATTTATGCCACAATTCAGTTTGCTTTATTTAACTTAAAATTAGCCTTGCATGTATGGTAGCCGTCCCAATGAAGGGAGTTTTTGAGTGTTGGTTTGTTTCTCCTGCGGTTTAGGACTCAAGTTGCTGTTAATCCCTGCCACTGTCTGTGTTTTTCCTCAGCAATCTGCAGAAATAGCTGCGGTGATGGATTTTGTTCCCGTCCCAACATGTGCACTTGTGCCAGTGGGCAGATATCACCCACATGTGGATCAAAACCTGGTAAGAGGTTACCATGTTCTCATTGGAGATTTCATTTAAAGTCATTCTCTTTAAGTTTCAGTGAAAAAAATACCAACTTCCTTAAAAATAACTTCTCATTACTGCATACACAAATGTAAATTACACTTAAGTAAAATATCTCAAGTTCTTGGTCAAGTTTGTTATACCACATGTGCCTGTTTATTCAGTGTGACAAATTTAAATAAAATGTGTTTAGAGAGAGAAGTGAGTTTACAAATGAATGTGTGTGGTATTTGCCTTTTCATTGAGCCCATTTTGATAAGAAATTAAGATTGTACAGTATCCAGTGCAATTAAAAGTTCTGAGTTGCTACATAACAATTGTGGAAAACTCGAGAAAACCTCTTCATGAGTACACACTTAAAATACATAGCACACATAGTAGAAATCTCATCATTCAGATCCGGTTTTAAAGACTGTAAAAGGTCATTCTTTTGTGGTGTTTTTGGCTGATTTTGGGTGTCTCTGCAGCACAGCAGTGCAGCATCAGCTGCAGGAACGGTGGGACGTGCTTGGAGGAGCGGTGCCAGTGTCAGAAGGGTTTTTCTGGGGCCCACTGTGAGCAGCGTAAGTCACTGCCAGTTTGCTTGAAGGGCAGTGAAACACCTGAAGGAAATGCTGGTTTTGGGGTGTGGTGTTCAGCTGGCAGCCAGTTCGTGCATGAAGTGCCTTTGTATTCTCTAAAATTCAAATTACAGGTTGGATTCACCAAGCAGTTGTGGGAAATCCTTGGGGAGTAACACCATTGAGCATCCCACTCCTCATACCACATGTTCACTAATATTTTATTCTCTTTAACAAAATTTTCTGTACCTCAGAATAATAGCCTCACTGCTGGGTTGAAGCATGTTTTTCTATTTTCTACTTGTCTAAGGAAAAAAACCTTAAATATGGTTCAAGCTATTGGATACCTTCTTGGATTGGCAGGCAAACTAGAAAGTCAATTATTTGCCCAGCTTTACCTATAACAGCACAGTGTTTACAAGCTGTGGCAATTTAGCAAACAATAAAAGTCCCTAAAGGCTGCAGGATGAAGAAAGACTCAAAGTGTGTTCTGAGGCCAGCTGATTACTAATTAGCAGAGAAATTAATTGCGTAAAGTAGTCTGAAAGAACTAGAGACAAACAGAGGACAGCTATGCAAAAACCAGACAGACTGAATATTGTGGAAGAAAATTTTTTTGCCTTAGTAGTTTTTGTAAATACTGGAAAACAGCCTCATTCTTGCTTTAACTGGATAAAACTCTCTGAAATTTTAGCGAATAGTTGTAATCCTAAATATTGACCCTAGTCACATTGAAATTTACTATTAAGGGTTGCTGGCTGCTTCCTGCTTTTGTTAAAGTATTGTTAAAGCACCTGAGTGCTCTCAGAGAAGGCAGATTTCCAGTGAATAAATGAAAAGATGATTGAAGTTTCAGATGGTGACCCTGAAACAATCCAGAAAATCTGAACAAACTCTGGACACTGGTTTCAGTGTATCAGGTAGTTAAAATTTCAAGCAGAATTGAATATTTGTCTTCTAGACAGTCTTAAAAATGTAAATATGTTTTTATTTCTATTTAGAAAAATTTAATTGTATGTAATGAAGTCAGTTGTCTTGCTGAAGTGTCATTGTCCATTAATTCAGTAATGTAACACGTGCAGCAAAATATACCTTCCTTTTATGTGTGCCTTCTCAGGAAAAGGTAATTCTGTTTGGTGGTTCTTGGTGAGAAGTAAGGCTTTATCACATTTCCACACAGAAGTGTATTTTATGATCCCCACTATGATACAGGAGCCATGTGTACCTTTTCCAGTTTGAAATTATTACTTTCTCTAGGTTTCTGAGGTTCTTTTGCCCTGGATACTCAAATCTGTAACAAATACCACATCCAAACTGAGGAGACACATGTAGGAAGGCAGCCTAATGACTTCTAGACCAAAAATTCAAAGTTTTAAAAATTTTGTGACTGTTCTGTGAGCTGAAACGTTTTAGTTTGGAACATGTGCTAATTTTGGACAATTCTGAAGCAATGAGCTGAAGCAATGAGCCTGAAAATAGATAAAATGGGTTACTCAAGGCACTCTTTTAATGGTGTTTCTCAGCCTCTCTGAAGAACTGTCTTCTTTTGAACTGAGAAAATTCAGTGGTTTGGCAGGAAGCTTTGTTCTTGATTTAGACCATTGTTAAGAGTATGGCTGCTCTGAAGTCCCATGACAGTGAAATATCTTTTTCATTTAAATGTACTCTGGATTTATAGCCCTTTCACATTTCCCCCCTGCCACAGCTTCCTCCCTCCTTGCAAAATGGGGTTTTTTTCAGGATCTTTTAAAAAACACAGTTTTTTCAGGTACTTAAAAGATGAGTTATTCTTCTCTCTTGCCTCTAAACATCACTCCTTCTTCTAGCAGCATCAGCTCTGAGAGATGATTATCTGTCTCTTGGACTCCTTTCTCTTCTGAAAGGTTTGTTGCTCTTGTGACTGAACAACACAACTTGGTATGCCCAAAAATCGCCTCAAAATAAATGAGGTTTGATAGACAGCTAACTTCAGTGAGGGATATAAGTCCTTAGGATAATAAATTCTTACATAATTCTTCTGATGATGAGTGACTAGAGCTGCACAGCTGATTAAAATATGCTGAAGTTGTTAATCTGCTGTTAATCTGTGCTGAATCTGTGCTAGGCTGCTGTTTGCAGTCAGCATCAGCAGGTACTAATGGAATTTGGTTTGCACAGCCATTGCTGGTGGAGGTGGTAGGAGGGAGATCACCTTCGTCTTCAGGCCTAGAAAGACTTAGAGCAGTGGGAGAAAAATTATTATCTTTCAAATGTTGCACACGTTAATTTTGGAAATATCTCTTCCATGACATTATTAAGCTTTTTTTTGTTTGTTTGCTTTGTTAATTGAAGCTGTCTGTGAGAATGGCTGTCAGAATGGAGGACGGTGTGTTGGACCCAATCGCTGTGCTTGTGTCTACGGCTTCACTGGCCCTCAGTGCCAAAGAGGTAAAAGAAATTTAAGCAGGGAAACTGTGAGCAGTTGTATACAAGAAAATGCTCTGTGTAAATGTTTTATGCTGTGCGTTTTCTGGCTGAGCCAGTAAACTACCAGTGAAACCAGTTACTATTTGTAATTTTAGGAAGTGTCTTCCCTTTTTTTGAAGTTTGGCAGACACATTAAAAATTGAAAAGCACAAGGCCTAATTGGTAGGAATTTCAACTAATTTAGGTTGTGTGTTTTGCTCATATAATAGTTAAGAGATTAGCTGTCCTTTGCTCTCAGCTACATGAAAGACCAATCCACCAAAACTGCTGATGGTGTTAGGGTTGTGTAAGTCTAGGTAATTGAAGTGTTTTTTTCTGTATAATACCTCATTTGTAAGAGGAACTTGGGAAGTAATTTGCTCTGGTTAGTTAGGAGGAAGTCAGAGGAGGACTGTAAAAATAACCAGTTACCATAGTACCATAGGGATTAGCTCCTAAACCTATTCTTATTCCAGAATGCGTCTTAGAGATGGCTTCTGAAGGGAATCCCTGTTTCACATTCAGCTTTAAAATACTCAGAGTTGTGTATAAATGGGGAAAAATATCTTGTACCTCTTTTATGTTTTTAATTTTTTTTTTAGCATTTGTTAACTATGAAATGGAAATAAACTCCACAGAGGTAAAGGAAATGAAAACCCCAAACACTGAAAAAGCAGGAGATTCTATTTGCTATTCCAGGCTGTTTTATATACCCACTAGATATCACAACCATGAGAGGAATGTCAAGGATCAGTTTGTTTGTCTCTAGCTGGTTGTTTTCATTCTTAAAACCTGATTTACAGTTTTCTATTTACCTCATTCTCTGTAGTTGCTTCTTATGAAGCAAGCACAAGAACTCAAATCCTATATGGTTTGGTTACTGGGGAAATAGGAAGTAGTATTTTGTTAAGTTTGTTAATGCTTTCAGCCATTTTGTAGCCATTCAGAGATATGTCTGTGCAGAATGTACATCTGTCTAAAAACAGAGACTATGGAGTCTCTGTTTAGCATGGATTTTCAAGGGATTGGACAATGTTAGCCTTAGATCTGATGGATCTTAACACTGCAAATTCTGCAGTCTGGGCTATGTGTCCAAGGTAGATTTTAGTTCTAGCTGGACTACGGCATGATAGAATTGCAATATTCAAATTGCTTTTTTCCAGTGTAGTTGGTTGCATCCAGACATGATTTTGATTTCTTGTCAGAGAAGTTAGTAAGCTTGCTTCTTGTTCCAGATAATAGAAATCATTCCTAGGTAGGATTTGCTTCTGTTCTCTGTCTAAGTTCAGGGCTGTGGAAACATGAGAGACTCCTGTGATGATGGCTCAGTTTTTAGTAATGATATTTATACTTCAAATAGTTTGACCTTCAAAAGTTTAAAAGATTCTAGTACGTGTGGGTGTTGCAACTTAACTTTTGTGATGATGAAAGGGTTCGGGTTTGCTTTATTACCATTCATTGTGAAATTTTTAGCTGCAAAATTCAATCCCTGTACAGCAATTTAAGCATCAGTGTTTGGGCATCCATATTTCCCAGCTTGTCCTTGAAAGTCTTATATTTTCAATTTTGTGCTCTTGTTCTGCTGGAGTTCATCTGTGTTATGTGAGTATTTGAAAACTGAGTTATTTCAATTAAAGATTTACATTTTATTACTTGAAATTGGAGGTAGTAAGCCAGATTTGCTTCTGTCACTGTCAATAAAATATTGCATATATCTAGCATATATAATTGCATTTACAATAACTGTCTAATTAATCTACTGTAGTATGCTTTTACAGCTTTAACAGGGGTAAATAAAATTTTGCCTAATCTTGGTGTTGCATAGACCTTCTGATATTCAAATAAAGAAGTTGCTAGTTTATTTTACTATTACTCAGTTAAAGAATGATGACTCCTATAGTATATCTTGATAGTAACTATAAAAAGTATATGAGTGCTAATTTTGTTTATGCTTTACATGGAGTGGAGTACGTGAAAGTACTGTAAAAGATGCCTTAAATGCCTATTTGATTCAATAGTAATTTGTAATTTATGCTTTTAATCTAAGTTTATGCTTTCCAATAAATAGCAGAATGCTGTGATTTCTTCATCTTTGGGTTGCCATAGTTGCTTATAATATTTTACAGCAAGAAGTGTCTCAGTGGTTTAATTTTAAACTGAATTTAGCAGTAGTTCATAACTCTTCAAGTAAAATTTTATAGTTTAAGGATATGTGAACTTCCCTTGCAAATCACATCGAAGTTATAAGAGACGTTATTTTGTTGGGTTTTTTTACATCTTTGTGTTTTCAATGCACTTTTTTATTGTTCTGTAAATTAAGTTCTTTAAAATCAGCTATTTTCTTCCTAATATAGAACACATGCAGCTTTCCTTCAGCTTGGCCTCCCAGCCCAAGCTGTATGATAAAATGTGGCTGGTTTTTCAGCTATCTGGGCTCTGAGCAGACTAATTTCCGGGCTGGAGACAGCAGGCTGAGCAGTAACTAATGACTGGCATGATTAGAGCATTTAACTTGAGTTTCTGCTGGGCTAAAAAGAGAGCAGAACCTGTTTGGGAGCTCCTGCTTTTTCTGATATGTACACTGACCTCTTATACTTCCTGTCAAATCTGGTCTCTGGTAAGCACACAAGATCCAAGTTTTTTTGTATGGTGTTTTTAAAGGAAAAAAAAAAGATGTTGAAATTTCTGCAGTTGAGTTTTCCCAGTGAAAAGAATAGAAAAAAGAAAGAGCAACAGAGTGAGAGGCCTCATTCTCAGTTGTATATATAAGGACAGTTTTTTCCTGGCATGACTAATTCCTTTGGTTTCTCAACATTGTAAATGATAGTTGTATTATACCTCATGGTCTGTGCGTTTTTTTAAAATTAATAACCTTTAGAGATATGAAGCTGTGGAAACGCAAGGATGTTTTTGTCCTTCTTTATCATGGAATAAAGGCAGGAAGAAGTGGGAAAGGCAAATCTTGTCACTGATGTAAGTTTGCCTTCATCCCATGTAGGGGGAGGAAGAACAGTTCTCATTTGCTCTGTATTAAATGGCTCATTCATAATGGGAAGCAAAAGGGTCTGGAATGATTAGAAACATATAGCTGGGGAAAGCATCCTCTTTAAGAGGAAAGAGGATTTCAGATAAAGCTATCAAGCTTTGACAGGTGAGACACAGGGAAAAATAAGGAAATACAGTATTTGAGTATCAGCTTTCCAACAGCTAAAGGAGGCCTGCCACAGATCTGGAGAGGGATTTTTTAAAACGGCGGGTAAGGATAGGACAAGGGTGATGGCTTTAAACTGCTGAAAAGCAGGGATGGATGGGATATTGGGAAGAAATTGTTCCTGGGAGGGTGGGGAGGCCCTGGCACAGGGTGCCCAGAGAAGCTGTGGCTGCCCCTGGATCCCTGGCAGTGTCCAAGGCCAGGTTGGATGGGGCTTGGAGCAGCCTGGGATTGTGGAAGGTGTCCCTGCTATGGCAGGGGTGGAACAAGATGAGCTTTAAGGTCCCTTCCAACCCAAACCACTCTGAGAAACTAAAATTCTATGATTATAACATGAGATAAAAGATTTTTCCTCAAGCTGGGAAGTGGATGGAGAGGCTTATCAACAGCACAGAGAAACAAGTAGGAGGAAGCAAAAAGCATCCTCAGTTCAAGTGTTGTTATTAGTATGTATTAACTGAGCCAAAAGGGTAAAGTATAAAGAATACAGAACTGAAGTGGACGTACACTGAAGAGGCTGATGGGCACAGAGGTTATAAAGATGTCTGGTGATAATACTAGTGGTTAAAATTGGGCTACTACAGCCCAATTTCTATGATTTCTATGAGTCAATACTTCTCAAACACAATTTTATTATAAGGAAGAAATACAATATATATTTAGCCTGTAGTGTTGGATATGCTTGTGTGTGCTTAAGTGACAGCAATCAGGTCTAAACGAAGCAACAGAAAACATAATTCATTGAGAAACTACTTCCTCTGACAGATATTTGGAAGTTCTTTACACAGCTTTTCCTATCTGTTGATGCTAGCAGTGCCATGAGGATAAAAAATTCATGCTTTTGGCATTCAGACCTTGCCTATTTGGTCTTGCCCCTGTAATCTCAGAAACTGCTGATCTTCTTGCCGTGGAGGCTGTGACAGGTCATGTCCCAGAGGTTCCCTGTTCTCCAGCTGTGGCTTTTTGCTGCATGGGTGCCAATAAAAGGACCTATTCTTCTCAACTGTAGTTTACTTCAGGTTTCCCCGAGCGATTGCAAACTTTGTTCAGGTGCTTAACAGCAAAAATACTTTCTTGATCAGCAATCTCTTCTCTTTTTGTGGGAGTCTTGGGAAGGTAACTTCTTAATTTTGCTGTGGGGTTGGGGATTTTTTCCCTTTATTAATGGCTGCTATCATCCTTAGCCAGAATAGAAGTCTTTTATGGTCTTCCTGCTTTTTTTTTCCAGTGTACAGTAAATGAAAGACTGACCTGCTAAACATCAGTTTAATTCATCTTCAGTCCAATTTTAGCCTTTGGAAGTGGAGCATGTGGTCTTGAGATGTTTTCTGCAGGTTCATAAAGGAGTTGTGCAAGGCCTGTTGAATGAAGAAAAAAGTAATTAGTTTGTTGTAGCATGCTCGAAACTACATGTGCCAGTTCACAGGGGATGTTCATGGTCACTGAGGTAAATATAAGTGTTAAATCATCAACCTGAAGTCTAATTTAACTGAAAAAAATTTCATTTAATCGAATCAGCTAGAAATAATTCAGCAGTAGTTTAAAACTACAGAATGTGGATCTTACTAAGATTTGCCATTTTCACCATTCTTGCCTACTTTTATCTCTTAAATTTTTTGTTAGAAAGCATTCTGTCAGCTTTTTCAACATTTAGTGGAAAGCTGATTATGAACAAAATGCCACAATGGTCGTGGCTGGTTTTTTGTGGGGTTTTTTTGACAAAAGAAGTTTCAGTTTAGAACAAAAAAGAACACCTCTGATTTCTGTTGGAGATAGTAGGAGATAACAATTGCAAATACCTGCATCAGTAAGAGGCAAAGCTTTATCTGACAGGTAGGTACCTGATTTGGGATAGCAGGTCAGATTATCTGTGTTGGAAGAATCTGTTAGATATTTTGGGGGTTTTTTTGAAGCAAGAGTTGTTGTCAGGTGTTAATAACACACACATTTAAGTGCAGTCCTTTTCTGCAGCTCCTTTTCCTGCTGCAGGTTCTGACCTGTAGGTACAGGCCCACATCAGCCCTCGGTGGATTGCAGCAGGGCAGAGTCAGAAAGCTGTTTTCATCCTCTTAGATGTCAATACCTAGCAGTGTTACAGGGCTCTGGCACTACATTCCCTGCTTTTGCCATCCATCATTACCTTCAAAAACAAGATTTTCAAAAGCAAATATCTGCCTAAAGCACTAAAAACCTGCAAAGTGCCTACAGGGTATGTGTTTCCTTGTTGTTAGCAGGCATTGGAAAATTTCTCTCTTCCAGGTCTGCAAAAGATTTTAACATAACATTTAGCAGTTTTTAAAATGACGTAGGTAAAGCTGATCACACTGATTGCAGTAGTGATGAAGAAAGTACTGTGATCCTAGTCAATGTCTTTCTCTTACTCCTCTCTTTTACTTTTTAATATTTAAATATTTGGATGACACTCAGTTTCTTCAGCACCAGCAAAAAAAAAGGTAAAAATCCTTCTATGCAGCAGCTTTGCTCCTTTTGAAGCACTTGAAACCTTCAGAGCTTCTCAGTTTGTTCAAGCACAGGGCAGGCAAGTGCTAAAGTGTTAGACAAGTGGGGTTGTTGTACTTTGTATTAGAATTAAAAGCAGATAAGTTATGCCTTTAAAGTAGGTCTACAAAAGTAAAATGAAAATACAGATTTGAATGACCTCTTCCATGGGGTTGAGAGTTTCTACCAGAGTACAGTGGAGCTGTCCTGCATTTCAGGCACAGGGAATGTTTCTTTGCTTTAATTAGTTTAAAAGGGAAGCTCTGTAGTTGTGCTGCCCTGAACTGCGAAAAGAAAGAAAGAAAAAACTACCAGAACTGTTACACTTTATACTTACAGCCAATATATCTATTTTCTTCATATATCTATTTTTAAAAATCTGAGCTTGAAAAGTAATTTTCTTCCTCTTACCTACAGTAGAAACAAGTCTAGGAGAGCATAAAATACTGTGGTTTTTATGTGTTAGGTAGGACTTTGACTAGGTTATGCTCTGCATCACTGGAAAGTGAAACAAGGGTCTGAAAATAAAGAAAAGTGAAGCAAAGTCATGATTGAGAAATGTGCTGCAGAGAAGAGGAAAGGTGAAGTCTTTGAAAAATTCTGAAAATTTCCTCAGTGAAAATTTTGAAAGATGCATTATAATGTCAGGTTTTTTTAATTACCTGGGGACAGACAAAATACAAGAGCTGAGCAAGGCCATGATGGCTTTGTTATAATTTCAGAAAAAAAATTTCTTCTGGAAAGTAAAGAAAATCATTAATTTTATTAGGCTAATTCATTTTTAAGATATCCAGGAAAAAAAATAATCTTGAGATATATTCAGGATATCTGGAAAAGTTAGAGATCAGAAAAAACTGAGGCACTTGCCGCCAGGGGTTGTCTTTAACAAAGAAAATGCAAAAACCTCTGACATATTCATGTGAATAGGAAAACTTTCTGTCAAATTCAGCAAGTGCTGATGTTATATATTGCTCATATAGGCATTCTAGGCAAAATTGGAAAAAAACAGAAATAAGTTAAAGAACCCAGTTTTGAAGTACTGGAAAAAGGAAGAAAGATTTGATTTTTTTGTGCTTTTTTACTGTAGAATGTATTAGAACAAATTGGACTAATTTCCTCGCAAGTTTACAATTATTGTGTAGAGGAGGCTGGAGAGATCCTCTGAGAAACTCAGGAACCTTGGAAGTTTATTTCTGTAATGGTTGTGAATGTCTGAGATTGTTGTTTTACCTTGGGTATATGCTCAGTGTACACAGAAGTTCCATATTAGATCTGAGATAGGCTGCAAGGAGGGGTTTGGGTATTTCTTTGAACATTGCAGTTGTGAAGCAAGAAATAGAAGAGGAAAAGTACATATTACTCAATAACACCTGAATATTTGTTAGAGAAAAAATGAGTTTGAAAAATTAAAAATGGGAAGATTTTTTTTTCTTACTTTTCTCTCAAAGTCTATAGTCATTCACCTTAGACTTGTTTTGATTAATAAGAAGGGAGTTTAATGAAACTGTCTCGATGTTCAGCCAGGAAGATGTGTGCAGAACCCAAAACTCTGTGTGGCTCTCTGGTTGAGGGCTAGACAGATACCAGATATTTGGAAGTAATTTACTTTTTTGTATTTTCTCTTCCTGTGTTCTTTGCATGCTCTGATATTTTCCATTATGTCTGTTAGGCTTCGAGCTGCCTTACAAATTTAGTGTTTGAGATCAAATTTTACATAATGGGTGGGCTCTGAAGATTTCAGATTATTTCCCTCCTATTTCTGGTGTGGGTTAAATGTGTACTGTGTATATCCCTACTTCCCTGCCATGACTTCATTGTCTTTCCCTGTGTAGAGTCTTCCCCCTCACAGGCCTGGTGAGGTGCTGTGGCCATCACTCTGTCTTCTGCTGGCACAGGGATGTTTGTCCTCTGAAGTTCCCAGGGCAGCAGCTGAAACCAGTGACAGCAGATTTTCTGGGGGGAATCACTCCTGCACTGCTAAGTCTGGCAGAAATCCCAGAGAAGCTGCTGGAGAGTTTTGATAAAGAACAGAATTCAGGTTGAGAACCAGTGTTTGCAGTTAAATATAAATCTTTTGGTTTTACAACCTAAATGGCATCTATGAGAGCTAAAAAAGGGAAACTGGAAGATAGAATTACAAAATCATAGAATCATTTTAGGTGGAAGAAACTTCAAAGATCACCTTGTTCAGCTCCCCCTGCCATGGGGGACACTTTCCACTATCCCAGGCTGCTCCAGGCCCCAATGTCCAGCCTGGCCTTGGACACTGCCAGGGATCCAGGGGCAGCCACAGCTTCTCTGGGCACCCTGTGCCAGGGCCTCCCCACCCTCACAGGGAACAGTTCTGACAGTGGAGTATGGCAGTTATTTGCTAAAGAAAATGTTTGATTATAAACCCATTGTTCAATTTAAAATGGATTAAATATTAAGGCTTGAAATTCTGTAAATTGGATCTGCTTTAAATTTTCAATCATACCTGTCCTCATAAGCATTAATTGTGCAGTATCTTAAAAGCTATAGTTATTTTAATACAAATATATATGGAAAAGAGTAATCCAGGTATTTTCAGGGGTAGTTTACTGAAGCCAGTCAAGAGCACATTGCATCCAGGGTTGCAAAATAATAAAGTGCTAAAACTAAACTGATTTATTCAACCTCAGGCTAATAACTCACTATATGAGATACAGGATTAAATTGTTTCTGTATTGAGAGGATATACAGATCATCTTAATTATCTTCTTTCCTATATTTTGGTTGTTAAAAGATACTCAGCTTTGTAATGCCTTCTTGAAAATCTTATATAAGCCCAAGAGGTAAATCTCTCAAGCCCTTCGGTTTTGCTGAACGATCTGAAGAACAGAAACTGTGCTTCTGCCTCTACACTAGTAAAACTCTAGTAAATAGTAACTGCCTGTGTTTTTAGCTTCTTATGGACTCAAATTATCACAGTAGTCTAGACAGTCATCCGAGGAAATGTTTCTTGCACTTTAAAAATACATATATTTAATTTTTTTTTCTAAGGGCAGTGTGTGAAACAGTTGTTTTTCCTGCTTAGGTTAATAATTAACGAGATTGCATTCATCTGCTATGTCTGTGGTTTTATTAGGGTTTCTGGTCTACGGAGACTTTTTCCATGCCTTTCTAATTTATGTAGGGGTTGGTTATGAAATGTTTTCCCTCCTCGTTTTGTGAGTATGGGTGCATTCTGAAAGCCTTGGCTTTTACTGTGGGGAATGACACTGAACCTCAGAGTGGGAGGGTTAGGGTGGAGTGTGGGTGTCTGTGCTGTGCCCTGTACACTGTCCAGCAAAACTCTTAGAAGTCTTTCTATCTGAAGACTTCTGTCTTAAAACTAAAGTCTTCCTCTTCACTGATTCTGGTAATTTTGTTCCTTTGAGGTTGAAGTTGAGTAACGTGGACATAATGGAGCAGGGAACCAAAGCCTGTGGACATTGTAATTCAAGTTTACATATTATGGTCAAAAAAAGTAGCATATTTTCTTTGCAGACATATAGTGAGGTATTGGCTTCTTAATTCCTGGGATGTGAAAGAATTACAAGTGTAATATGCATGTCTGGCTTTCCCGTGTCCAAGTTATGAGTAAAGTGTTTTTGAAGGAGAAACATGAGAGGAAGGAGCAACTGGCAGCATAAAGGAGTTCCTTCACTGCTTTGGATATTGTAGACATCTCAGCAAAGCAAAGATGTGCAAACATGACATTGGGGTAGTTGGTATAAACTGCTCACTCGTGCAAAAAAAAACAACAAACCAACCCAAAACAAAATAAATATTCTTCTGCTTTTTTGTCTCTATGTACAGTTTGCTCAGGGCTGATTCAGGCTGTAACTTCCCGCAGTGACTGGTGATCAGTGTTTCATTGTGTGTCACATTGTGTTGGGATTTCTTTAAAGTCCCAACTCAGGTGCTGTCTCTGTACAATGGCAGGCCCTGTGGAAGCATTAGGAAATATATACATTTACAAGGAGCTCCAACCAAACCAAAATGGGATGTCTTGCTGGAACCAAAATTCACGAATACTTCTCTCCCAGCTTTTCTTCTGTGCTTGAAAATTTCTGTCAGTCAGTGTATGATAATTCAGTTACACGTGGAAACAGTTTGTTCCAAGAAGTTTTTAAGGAACTACTTGTATTCTGAAAGCTGCTAAGTTCCATAAATGACAAAAGCAAAGTATTTCCGTGTTTCTAGATTTCTGTGCTTTTTTGTGTGTGTATGTACTTTTCAAAATGTTTTCTGTCCTAAAGTATTAGAAACATTTACTTCCAATGTTCAGATCAATTACACAGAATTGCATTTTATTTCAGAAATATTGTTGTTTATCTGCTATTCTGCCATTTTCCCCATGTGCTTAGGTGTGTAAAGAAGGAATTGCTTTTCAATTAAAAAGAAGAGTTTTAAGATCTGCAGGTATTACTACACTAAGACTTTATCTGCTTAAAACTGACATAATACCAATTATATAAAAATGTCTGTGTGAACCATGGAGTTATTGCTCTTGGAAAAGAACTACTGCTGCTGTTTCAGCCAGAGGAAAAAGAGAATGTGCTTAGAATGGACATGACAGAAATACTGGTGGAACTTGGAATTTTGTTAAAAGCTACTAAGCCCACACAGATTCCTGCATTGAACCAGTGGCTTTTCCTTCTTGCATTTAGAGCTGCCCTCCACTTCCTTTTCAGCTGTCGAGTGTGTATTGTTAAGTTACCCAGTCAGTCACAGGAGTCTGTGTGATGGGAAGTTCTGCATCACAGGAGCTGGTCAGAAAAGGTCATGTGGGACCACTAGAACAGCCATAAAATTTCAACCTGATAATGAAAGCTGTTAGCTGTACAAAAACCTCCAAACCTTCATGATGTATTTAACATCAATGTTCAAAACCATCTTCCACTAAGCTGCTCTTCTTCTCTTTTACATACCAAAGTAAACTTCATAGAAGTCATATATATTCAGGTAATGACTAAAAAACCTACTGGGGGATGTGTCTCAGCTTTGAGTTACCAACAATTCTAGATGTTCGAAAGACTTTTGTGATCATTGTTTACATTAATGATAAACGTGATGCTATTAAATAGTTAGTTAAGGACTTTACACACAAGTTTCTTAATAAGAAAAAGTCAAGGTAACAGGCCTTTGATTTTACTATTCAGGTTTATAAGAACTCCTCAGTCTAAATAGCAGCCCTGCCCACAGGTTATTTTTTCCAAGAGAAATTAATAGCATTGCCAACTCTCTTTCATTTTCCAAGGGACTCATTGTTCATTTCCAGCCAGCACTCTTTTTTACCATAGCTTTTTGGATGTCACCTCTGAAAAAGATTCTTTTTACTTGTATCAAGTACACTTCATCTACCTTCTTGTTACCTTTGAAAAGTCCCTTATTTTGTATTCTCAGTGTTGGCAGCTAAGCATTACTGCAAAAAAGCCCCCCAAATTTCCTTATAAATTTGATGAAAATATCAAAGGAAAATAACTTTTAAATAGCACTTTTAAAATAGCTTTTTTGCATTACTGTGACTTATGATCTTCAGATGTTGGAGTTGAGTAAGAAGAGTAATAATTACATATGCATAAATTTCGGATTTGTTCTCTGAACCCAAGGACAGTTATGAGTATTGCCAATCCTTTCTTACTCAGATGAAAAGTTTGTCAAGGAAAGCTCTGGGCATGCCTTGCTCTTCCAGTCCTGATGATCCCATAGTAGGGATCCATGGAATACCATGGAATTTCCCCTTGCAGGAAGGTGGAGCTTGACTACCCTTTTATTTATTGAAATCTTAAGATTTCACATTACAAAGGGGAAAATTCAGAGAGTTTCATTGAAAAAATCTCTTCAATAATCAGCTGTTGGAGGTTCTGCCACAGGAATTTCAGATATGTGGAGACCTCTGAGTGTTAGCAGAAATTATGGGGAAATTTGCCACCTATCAGAGTTGTAATGAAGACAGTTGTTTCTCCATCTTGTTTCCTGTTGGATTATCTTTATCAAAGTGAATTTAACCTCTTTGCCAGTATAGATTTAATATCTCTACTCCTTTCCTGACATAGAGTCCAGTCTCTTGGACTTCCACCCACTGTGCTAATTTTTCTTTTAGAAGAGAGTGAAGTTTCTGGTAATGCTGACAACATTTACTTCTTTCCAGCATTCAGGTCCCATGTATAGGTTGTTCATTTAATAATGGTGATATATGAAGTAGATTTTTGAAGTAGTAATAATATTAATAAAAACCTGTTTGCTCTACTTGAGACTGCAAGTGAGGTGGTGGAAGTTGAACTTACTTTTTTTCTCATCTATTCCTTAATATTTCCTAAATCTTTTTTAGGGGGCTGAGGTTCTGTAAAAAGTTCAGTTTTCAAGAAAGGTAAATTTGCTTTGCAAGGAAGTGAAACACATTAATGAAGTGTTAGATCTTGTTCTTTAATTGACAGGGGGTGTGAAGGCCTATCTCAGACACCCTTCTTTACTCACTCCTGATGTGATTCACAGTGATGAACATGCTGAATGTTTTCAGTATTTCATTTTTAGTAATAGAAGTATCAATCTTCTAAGTAGCTTGTAGTTACAAATGCTTGTTTCCAGATGCACTGCTTCCTTATTTAGTTATGGTTCTGTGGGGTTATGTTTAAATAAAAATGATGGGTGATACTTCCTGCTAAATCTTCCTAGTGCTCACAAACATGAAAGGCAGTATTTGTGACAATGTGCTTTCCCCATCTGCAGGCTGAGTGCAGGAGACTGGCACTGCACTCCTGTTGGACATCACACTGAAACAGTATTTTGGTATTGGGAGCTTTCATCTAAAATTTCAGTCTGTGCTCTCCCATGAAAAGAAACTCAAATTTTAATATTCTTCCTGATAACTTGCAATGGGCATCCCAACATATATAGTTACCCTTTTACTTTTTTTCGTGCCTCACTTTTTCATGTTACCTAGGAAGAGGTGATTTTTTATGGGTGGGAGCTTTGAAAAAATTCAGATAGAAATTGGATCCTTACATGTGTACCAGAATATTTAAATGTTTTGTCCTGAGTGACAGTAGGTGGTATTTGGGATGTTAAACATTATGATTCAGGTTTTTGGCTAGTGGGTGTTAGACACAGAGGACATGTGGCAGACAGACTATTCCATACCTATTTACAGCAAGTTTCTCACATCTTCATCTGAATGATTTGTTTGGCCAGAGCTACAGGAAGAAAACTAAAATAGATGGATACTGGACTTTACCCAAGACTTAGAAATCTTTACATTGCTACTCCTTTTCTCAGGCTCCTGTGAACTAGCTTTTTGTTTGTTTGCTTGTTTTGTTTTTTAATTACAGGTAGAATTAGAATTTTAAAAAGGAATTAATGGAAAAAATCCCAAGAACCATGATAGTAGAATAGTCTCATTTGAGAATACAAAATACACACTTCTTTGACAGACTAGTTAAATGTTGAGGTCCATGGTTTGATTTTTTTTTCTTGATGCCAGGATAAAAGTACTCATTAAATTTAATTATATTAACAATTTGAATTGGTGGTAAGATTGTTATTCTTCAGGTCACTCTGCGTATTGAATATAATTTTCTGAAGTTAAAAAACAAAACTGCATAACACGTGTCCTGAAGATCACTTTCTTTCACCAAAACAGTTACTCTTTCTACAGTAACAAATGATTTATAACTTATGTTCAACATATGTTCTTTCTGGCAAAATTATTCCATCAGCAGTGCTGGCAAAGGAACAAATAAAGAAACACCTAAGAATAAGACAAGCAAAGACATATGGAAAAGATGATTGGTTCATAAATGGGAGTTTTTAAGGTCTGATCAGCCATTATAATGATATAGTCTGACTGGCTGTGTGAAACAACTCCGGAAACAAATCCACAGCTTCATTTGAAGCTACAAAGTATCCTCAAAATAAGATCTTTTGTTGCATTTGCTTCCCACATGTAAAAATTTAGTGTGATTACAGATCTTAGTGTAAACAGCTGAACTTTACTATTGACCCAAACGTGCTTGCCTTCACTTTGTACTTTAAAGTCTTATATTTTCCTCTTAGTATAGAAGTGCAGCCACCAATCAGTCTCTTTACCTTTGGGTTTCCTGTTGGATAAACTGAAGATTCATAAAATAAATTAGATTTCATAAAAATATTCCTTTTATGGATGTATTCAATTACAGAAATATTTTAAAATACTAATATTATTATAAAACATAGATACTATGCTTCAGGCTTATGCTGATGAACATTGCTGGGTTACAGAATCTGAACATCAGATTAACCCATTTTCTCTTTATTAAGGCTTGGGTAGGCACCTATGCAGAGCTTTCCAGGGCATGCATTTCTAATTAAGAGGATATAATAAGCAATAGTTGTATTGGTATCACTCCTTCTTGTACCTGACTCATTTATATTCTCTTGTCTGGTTATATTCTTTAATCTTTCTTCTGAATACACTCTCTAAACTGAGTTTTTCATTGCTAGTTTTGACAGAGTTTACACACAATAATTTTTTGTCTTATGGGAAGGTAGTGGAACTCAGATACAATTCATAACTCTAGTTTGAGTTTCAAGTTTTATTTTCTCTGATTGCATTCCAAGCTTCTTAAGGTGGAATATCTTTGGCCAGAATAGTCCTTTATGTGACCAGCCATTAAACAGAGAAATAAATAGTTTGAATTTCTACTCCTACTGTGATTGCTTCACAATATCCAAAGATGGGGATTTGTGTCTTGTTGAATTTCTGCTATAAAAATACAATACTAGCAGAAGTCTATCAGAAATAGTTATTTCCTGAACAGGAATTGCAAAGTGAGCTGGGATGTCGTGATTGTCAGACCTGCTAAATGCAAGTTTTGGGAATTTGAAGATCTGTCGTAAGTCATTATTTGATTTCACTGTAGAGGGCATTCCCCCACAGAGAACTGAACTTTATTGGAGTGTATGGAGCAAGGACAGGATTTTCTTTTTATAATGTATTTATTTTATTCAAAGTGCTATTTTTGTGGCTTGATGGGCGCAGGGGAAGCTGGAAGTATAACTTTGAAGACTATTTTGTATTGATAAATAAGGAATATTAGAGTTCACAGGCCCTAGTGTGTATTTAAGGTCTTTTTATTTCCTTTTATTGTCAGACATTTCTGTCATGGGTACGTGTGTACATGGCTGACTTTATTTAAAGTGAAGAGCCCAGCTGAAATTGACTACCAATGTGTGTAAATAACTGCAAAAGCCTTTCCTAGACTGATACCTGAGTGACCTTTACCAAAGACAGGGAGCAGAACATTCATTTCTGTTTGAGCTTTAATTTTAAGAGCCCAGGAAGTTTAGTATAATATCTCACTGGGAAGACCATTTTTTTTCCTTTCCGAAGATGTCAAGGTTCTTATTTTTCAGGGTGAAAGTATGAAGTTACGGAAAGCATGGGTTGTCCCATTTGTAGCTGGGTTGGGAGACCAGTTGCCCCCTAATGAAAGTATGTTGAAGACAGGGATGTGAAATCTGGCTTAGAGCAACAATCTTTATTTAATGTGCTTAGAGCAAACAATATTTATTCCTAGAGAATTTCAGTTAATTGTTGATCCCGGTTTGTGTGCACTCATGTCAGAAAAAAAATTCTCTATACGGATTCAGTGTTTTTGAACTAACTATTCAGAGAAATTCTACCAGAAGTGTATTTTCATGTAGTTTCTATGCTTTATTCGGTGTACTGCATACAGCTGGGATTGGTTGTATTGTCTTAAGGTTTTCTTCAGAAAATAAATGGTTTGCCAATTAGTCCTCTGTAGGTAGCAGCATTTTGCAACAGGCATTCCAACAGGAATGATGATTCTGTGACATTCTCTGGGATGGATCTTGATCAGTGTGGAGTGAAAAAATGTGTGGCTGCTGTGGTCTGTAGCTCCCTCCCATAAATCCCCTTGAAGTAGCTTAGGGGCAAGAAAACCAGTTCCCAGTCCTCATTTGCTTAATCTGACCCTCTCTTTTGTTTGCTTGTTTGTTTGTAAAATTCTTTTTGCTTACTGTGGATTTTACTGGATACATTGTCAATGCTCAAGAGCAGCTTTGTGTCCAGCTGCCTTTTATTTACTTGCATCTTTCAGGAAGAAATAACTTGAAAGGTAGGATGACCTCATGAAAATCACTGCCTTCAGTGAAAGGTGTTATGAAACTTTTGTAAAAAGTGATGTAGATTAAATTTCCATGAAATTTTCTTAATATAGGTATCTACTGGATTAAAAACCAATTCCTTCTATAGCTACTTGCACAGTGCCTTGTATAACACAGCAAAATTT
>VZTZ01010422.1:104999-153238 GCA_013400955.1 Drymodes brunneopygia | reverse complement strand
TCAGACCTTCTTTACTATAACAGAATTTCTCCATCTTATGAAGGAGAAATTTGAGATCCCATGCTGTACCCTCTGCCCTTGAGCATCCGGATGTGTTTGGTGGGGTAGGGTTTTTTTCTCCTGTTGTTCTTCCCAGAAACAACAGCACTTGTGAGAATAAGTAGGAATGTTCATGTTGTGCTTTTTGTACCATAATATTGAAAAAATTTGGGCCAGGCCGTTACAGAGATTGTACCAAATTCCAGATAACCAGTGCACCAATGGGTCTTAGCAAAAAAAAAAAGAAAACCCCAAACACTTCACTTCTTTTTTTGCCTGAGAGTTTTGTTCTACAATATACTGAGTTTTAACTGTCTTTTTAGGAATGAAATGCTGTTCATTTTTAGGGTGTTATTATCTTCCATAGTTAATGGAACTTACATCTTTGGGTTATTCAGAGATGAATTAAATATAGAGAAACTGAGAAGAGAGAAAATTTCAGTCATGCTTGCTGCTTTACAAAAGGGGTGGAGTATTAATTATTGTATTCCAGGGATACAATAATTGTGTTCTACTCACTCTTCTCAAATAGAAAGCACATCATACTTGGTAAATAAATATAGTTAGTTATTACACCCTTTACAATTAAAGGTATTCTGTGAGGTAGGATGCCTCTGATGCTTTTACAAAAAGATAGTTACTATGTACTGTTAATATCAAAAGGTTAGGACTATGTGAAACAGGCTAAATCCTTAAAAAAAAAAAAAAAGTGGCACCAAAATGGAAAGAATCCTTTAAAAGAAATAGTTCTATTTCAGATTTTCCTTCTTCAGTGTATCATTTCATTTGACTGTATGCTATTCAGGCTTGGTCCTACCTACTACTTTCTAATATTATTTTCTAGACTAAAACTATTTTCAAGGAACCCTTTCCCAGAATTCAGCAACTGAGAGCCCCATTTCTGGTACTTATAACTCAGTTATTTATAAAACCCTGCTTTCCCTAGCAGTAAAAGCCGTGAATTCTGAATTGCATGTAGCTAGGCTGGGTCTTTTTGGCAGAAACTCACTGGGTAATAAATCTGCAAGAATTCTGTCACACATTAAAATTGTTTCTCACGTTGAGACTGGCTGTCCAATCTTGTGTGCAGCCATTCATGCCACCAGTTTTCTTCATCCCTTAACACAGCATCTCCTCTTACTTCTCTTTGGAGCATTTTTCCTGAGACCATTAATTTATATATTTTGGAGGGGGAAGGAAAGAAAATTAGTAGCTTTTTCAATCACCCACACTAAAAATAGCCCTTCCTGAGGTGAAGTCTCAGAATTTCCAGTCAGAGGTAACAGAGATATTTTGAAATAATTACATATACAAGAACCAGGGAGGGGGAAGGAGAGACAGAGATTTGGCTCAAAAACCAGTGAAACAAAAAATCCAATTACTTGGGACTGCTCCAGTAAGTTTAATAAATTATTCTTCCACAAGGGCTCTTCATGTTAATTGGTTTTTCTCTCCACATGCAGAAGACTGTGGAGTCTTCCTTCCACTCTGATCACTGTCTAGATTTCAGGAAGGTGCTTTTTTCCCTTCCCAGCTTCCTGTCTTTCTTGGACAAGAGCCCTAGACAGTGTTAAACTCCTGTGCCTGTAGCCAGTTGGGAAGGATGGTCTGCATCCTGCAGCTTTGCAGAGGTGCTGAAAAACTTCCTTCATATGCCTTTCACTTGCCAGCTACAAACTCCACTGCTCATTGCTCTGATGGGCTTTGCACTATTGGGACCACTGGATTGGATTTTATGTGTAACAAATTTGGAATTAAACTCATTTACCAGGCTGGTGACATCTCACTTTATACATATTTACACACAAAATTGCCTCGGTGTTCAGGTGGGACCACTGCTTCCAGCCACTAGAAATACTTGAATGGATCAAAAGGTTCGTTTGCATTTGAATGGCTTGGCCAAAATTCTTTCTTACAGTTGGCATGCTTGGAGGCCAGGAAGCAGTCAGATCTCATGAGCAATATTTGTGTGGTTACAGGAAGCCTAGAACTGTCCTGGCTGGCTGCTGTACCATCCTCCTCCCTCCAGCCTGAAAGCAGGATGTGTATTTTGGCATTCCATGGTAGCTATTCTGTGCTTCTCAGAGGTGGCACTCAGTCTGTGCCATTAAGGAGGAGGGGATCTCAGCCTGCTGTCATGTACTCTGTGACTTGAAGTGTTACACCCAGTGCATGTGTAAGGAAAACCTCCAACAGGTGGCAAGCAAAACTATTTTCCGTATGCAAGCACCAGCAATATTCTATTCAGTCTGAGTTGAGTAACAACTTCATTTCAGAAAATCTCTCTCTCTGTCTTTTTAATGCAGTATGTACAAGTGCTCTGCTAATTATCCCATGTCCTTTCTTTTTTGTGTAGATATTGATGAATGCAGCGTCATCCCAGGGATTTGTGAGGGTGGCGTTTGCTCCAACACTGTGGGGAGTTACTTCTGCATCTGCCCACGAGGTTTTGTCACATCTGTGGATGGATCCTGCATTCCTGGTAGGTGCTCCAGCCATCTGGCACCTCCCCTCTGCCCCAGGGCCTCACTCTGATGTCCAGGCAAACATAGGAATTGTTAATTATATTTGTTTCTCAAATCTGAGTCTGGTGCACCCAAAGGTTGAGCTCACTAAAGGAGCAAACATTTATCCCCACTTGGTGCTTCAAGTCCTATCTCACAAAGGTTAATTTAACCTTTAAAGGTCAACATAAGGCAGAAAAATAAACTCAAAAGGCATTAAGTAGCATATGCTGATGTGTCACTAATTTGTCAGAAGCAGATAATGAAGCAAACCAAGTGTTGGATTTCAATAGATTGCATCTTTTACAGGACAGTTTATTTAATAGCTGTCCCTACATTATATAAACCCATTATGCTTATTTTCCACATGCGTCAGTTTTTTATATAGACGTGCATGTGTCAAGTATGTGATATAAACCAGTCTGCTTAATTAACTATAAATACTGCATGCCATGTGCAAAAAACTCTAACAATTGCTGACAATAATGTATTTTCTAGAGTTCATGTGTTTTTTCTTATTTCAGGTATCTCAAAGCTCTTTGTTCTCGTGTTGGGGATGGGGTAGGAATTGTGAAGGGGTTTCAGAATTGCAGATAAATGATGTAAGCTGTGTGCTGTGGTAGCAGCACAAGACCTACAAGTGATTTCAAATGAATAATTTTTTAGCTGCCTTCTGTGATTTGGGTTCATCTGAGGACCACCACCTTCAAATACATTGTGGCTAGGCTCAGGAATACTGAAAACCTATGATTTCCAATATGATAAAAATTTCTACGGATTTTGGGATGTTTTACAATTCCATTTTTAAAGTTGGCTTCCAAAACTTGACTGCTGCAGAAAAGTCACACACCCTAATCAGCCAAGGGCAGTTCCATATGTTACAAAGAAATTGTGTCTGAAAGTTCTTGTGCTCTATCATATTAGAGGATAATTCATATAATCTAGCAGTGTAATCTCTCATTTACTTAGGAGAAAAGTGAAGATTGTAAACCTGAATACGAAGTATTTTGTTCTTCCTAGTTTAAGATGAATATTTGCTTTCAAATAAAATATCAGGATGTGCTCAGTTACTGTAATTAGCACAATGTCTTTTCAAATGAATTTAGCTTTACTTGCAGTCAGCATTCAGGACTGTGACAATAAAAGCTTATCTGTCTTTGAAGAAGAATAGTTTTTACATGGCACTACTAAAAATACTGTTGTACTTTTCAGTCAACTGAGCAGAGCAGACTGAATAGCATTTATTCAGTTAGATACATCTAAACGAAGGAAAAAATTAATTAAGTTTATTTACTGATGTTGCTGTTGCTACACGAAGAACCTCGGGTTTTGCCATAATAGAGTTCTTACAGATATGTATCTAGATTTTATTTGCATTGCTTTGTGCCTTTCGTATCATCAGTATTTCCTGTTAGATTGAGCTGACTTTAGGATTGCGTGGTGGACTGATGCAAGACTGAAGCCACTGCCTGTGTGTGACCCTGCAGTAAATCCAATGTGGAATACGTGGGTCAGATAATTATTGGGTGCAGTTTGGGTGTTGTAGGGGTTTTTGTTTGGTTGGGTGGTTTTGTTTTTGTTTTTTTTTTAATACAACTTGTAAAGCATTTTTGTCGTGACATGGGCTGAACAAGGGAAGGTAGCTTTGAGAGCTCATGTTGATGACGTTTTCTGTTGCCCTAGAAATACGAGTCAGACACAATCAGGGTGATGAAAAAGGTACCTTTATATGAGGATCCTCAGGTGCACAAATTCTTCAGGTAGAAAAGGCCAAAGACATGCGCCCCATCTAATGCGTGCACAATTTTTATAGATTCTGCAAATTATCATATCTGACAAGAACTCCCCAATTTGGAACCTGCCTGGTGAAATAATTCCCCCAGTTCAAGTACCTTCTAGATTCTCCCCCCTTAAGATGAGATCCAGGACCTGTTTACAATAAAGTCTGTCTCGGAAAGCTGGTTCCAGCCTTGATTTCTAAGGAGAACCAACATAGTGGAGGGATCCTGAAATTTGCTTTGTCTTTCTGCCTGGGAAAATGTTGAAACTAAGCTACAATATGAAGCTACAAAGCTACAAGTATGTGTGTAAAGGATACAGAGAATATATAAAAGAAAAAAGGGTAAAACCAAAAGGGCACCAGTGTCACTATTTTTAGTTTTTGTTTTTGAATTGACTGCCAGATCAGAGAGCAAGCAGCTGTTTCTCCAGCACTGTCAGTGGCCGCTGTGCACAGGAGCTGCCCGGGAGGTTCACCAGAAGGCAGTGCTGCTGTGAGTCTGGCCAGTGCTGGGCCAGTGGCTCTGTCCCAGAAGTGTGTCCAGTCAGAGGATCTGGTGAGTCCCCTGTTGCTTGGCTCGTTTGTATTCTCCTTCTTGCTGTTCATTCTGCTTTGGATGGAGGTCACTGGAGTGTTTTAAACTGCTTTAAAATGTAGGCTAAACAGAAAAAAAGAAGGTCATGGATTGCATTATTATTCATTTCCATGTTTTTAGTACTGATATTACCATCTGTTAACCATTTTTCTTCTTGGTCCACGGTTGTTTGGCACTTGTTTCTTTAATGTCCTTTTGTTGACTTTGGAAATAGTTTTTTGGGAAATGGGAAAGATTTTGTGGTCAGGCTCAAAGAGGAAACAACTCTTAAGGTCCGTAGTTAATTTTGATTTAAAGGAACAGCTGCTCTCTTATTCCATTGCTTTTTGGGTCACTTTGAACTAGAATGCACCAGTTTTTAAGCTGTTCTTTCAGCTCTGCTCAGAGACCAACAGTCCACACCCCCAGTGAAAGATACTTTCTTTATCAACACCTCTGAGAGACCAGGGAATTACAGTGCTGCTGTCAGCACATCAACAAGAAGGTTTCAACAAATAGTTGAACAAATTTTTATAAATTACAGCATTCTTTTTTATTATTTCTAGTGTCCTTCCTCAAGCAGCATCTGCCACAACCAAGTGACCTGCCTGAGGTTCAGGGTGGCAGGAGGAACACGCGACATCTGGGAGACGAGGAGTTGCCATCCTGGTTTTTGTAGCACACAGGGAGAGCTGTGCCTTCCTTTAGAGCTGCCTGTGAGAGGCTGACCTGGTCTGTCCTTCTCTGTCCCCCCTGTCTGACAGATGACCACCGCAGGCTGTGTGTGGACAGTGCCCCTGCCCGGGGCGGCTCCCAGCGCGGTGGAACAGGAGGGAATGGGTTCCTCCCCAGGGGCAATGGAAATGGCTTCGGACCAAGAGGAGCAGGCTTCATCCCCCTCCCAGGAAGCAACAGATTCTCCCCAGCTGTGGCTGGAGCAGGGGTAGGAGCAGGTGGTCAGAGTCCCACTGGAAATGGCCCAATCATTACAGGCCTGAGTAAGTGTGTTCTGACTTGTTTCACTCTTTTTTTTTTTTTGTTATTCCTTCTGTTTTTCCTTTATTGTTTTCTGCTTAGTCTGGGTATGATGTGGTGTTCTCAACACTTAAAAATACCTTCGCCATTCAAGCACATTTGAGATGCCTCAGCTGATACATCAGGAAGTTCAGGAGCCCCTTTTTCTACAGGAGTTCAGATGTAGATGTTTTTGCTTGCCTTCAGTTACAGAGTCCCTGAGCCTGTGCTGTCCCTGCTGAGGTGTCTTTGTCAGCACTAATAAAACTCCAGGTTTCTAAGTGTTTTCAAAAAACCACCAGGGTTTAAAATAAACTGTCTTCTGTATTTTCTCTTCCAACTGTAAAAGCTACTTACTCTGCAGAAACACTGCCTTGGCTGAAAGCCCAAGGTGAATAATTTTCTGGCAAAAGTCTCATGGATGCAAACATTGCTTATGACATGTGTAAACACATCTCTGGGGTCACAAACATAGAGATCATAAAATGTAATAAGTACACCAAAAATTGCTTCTATTTACACAAATTGTGGTTTATCCATGAGTTCACTGACAGGCTTATCAGGCTTATCAGGCTATACACAGAAATGGTAAATCATATTTAAGAATGTTTAATGTGGTCTAATGTGGTTTTTATTTCCAGGAGATGTTTGTTGATGTTAATTTACTGTCATGTCAACATATAGTGCTTTGAAAAAGACTGTTTTCATACATTTTTGCACCTGGTAACATCCTTTCTGAAGCCAAGTATAATATTCACATTTAATTCCATTTGAAAATCTGAACGTTTGCCTCTCATTCTGATTTTTTTCTGTTAGCAATACTCAATCAGACAATAGGCAACTGCAAACACCATCCCAACCTTTGTTTGAATGGACGTTGTATTCCAACCCCCTCCAGTTACAGATGTGAATGCAACATGGGATATAAGCAGGATGCAAATGGGGATTGTATTGGTGAGTGCACATTTCAAAATCCATTATTCTAATGTTCTTCTGCTTAAAATCTGGGCTTTTTTTTTTTTTTAAGAAATCATATTAATTTTAATGATACTGCTCTATAGAAAGAGAGTGCAAAACTCATGGTATTAGTTACACTAGAATAATTTCAATTTTCTATGAGGGTAATCTGTTTTCTTACCAAGAAAAAAAACCCTTTAATTGAAAATACTGGTATTGAGTATTCCTATTCCTGTATTTAAAGGCTACTGCACATTTTTGTCACATTTTAAGTTCTGCTTCATTTTCTCTTTTGTTAGGCTCACAAAGCTCTGTTTTTGGAATGTAATATTGTTATTATCAAGATGATGAAGGGTAGAATTAATGTTTTGCTTTCTCATAAGGATTAATGACAATTTGAAAGACACAAAATAATTTTAAAATTGCATTAATTGACTTCAGGTTAAATTTGCACTTCATATGAAAATACAGAATGCTATCTTTATGTATTAAGAACTGAATTTGGGATCCTGCACTTTTATTTGTTTACTGTGGACTTCACTCTTGCAGTGTCCAATGCTCATCAGTTATTTAAGAGAAAATAAAAGATTTGGGCCTTCTTGCGGGGTAGTTGTGTGAAGAAAAATCCTCTGTGCAGGACACAGCTTAATTAATCCGTGGGATCCTAAATAAAATATTCTGGTTGCATTTTGGATTGAACCTTTGCTTACTGAGTCTTTTTAAAGAGATTTGAGATCTGTGAATGAAAAATGTCATACAAAAGCTTGTTAGCAATAGGCTTGCCTCACAGAAACTGTGGGTTTAGAATCAATTTACAGTTCTTCTGTGGACTGCAGGTCCCCTCTTAGCTCAGCTGTGCTCTTGCATCAGGGGTTGGTTGTACCTGCACCATTCCTGGCCACTATACACACTCATTTTAAGAAAACTCACTTGACAGGGTTTCAAGCATTTTCCTAAGCAGTTACACTGCTTCCATAGTCAAATATTCAGAAAGTTTTCAGAGTATCTAATATAATTAAAACACTATATTTATAAAAAAAAAAAATCAGCTTATTGTTATTTCTTGTCTTACCCTCACTATACAAGGAAAGCAGTTCAGTACCTTCTTCATTTCACTTTTTTGTACTCAAAAATTGTTATAGTTCTTCTTCCAAGTTGCTCTTTATGATACAGCAAGCCTGAATTTTTCGCTTTTTTTTTTATTTGGGTGAGAGTTTTCTGTACCTTTGATCTCTGACTGGGAAATTCAAGAGGCTTAATCCCTTTCTGCATCCTTGGACCTAGGTTCACATCTTGTATTCATATTTTTGTTACTTGGGGGTCAAAATAGCATCTGAAGCACATAGGTTGCAGCAGGTAGAGGTAAATGAACTTAAAGGTTTTTGTTTTTCTCTTGTCACTGGAGTAGGGAAACAATCTGTGGTTTAAAAGGTCCATCAGCTTTAGATGTATGGGTGCTGAAATTAATGGATAGAAAAAGATAATGTTTTCTTGGTAATACAGCTGTCCTTCTGTCCCTGTCTCTCCTGTGGGATCATGCTGCAGGACACTTGCCTGGCAGTTCCCCTTCTACTCCAGGCTCATGATCATAATGAAGGTCTGTGTAATTTTCAGTTTGGGGTCCAAGTGCCTGAAAACTGTGAAGTTAGATTTATAGGTGCAAAGGAAAAAAAAAAGTTGACCTGTTTAATTCTCTAGCATAAAGATATGTACCCAGTAAAAAGGTGTGCACACTTAAGGAACTTAACTTTGCAATGCTTACCTCATCATGAAAGAGTAGACTGGAAACAGAGACAATTTTAGATGCACTGGGATCAAACCAAATATTGCCAGTAGTGTAACAAAAGCAGAAGATGCAGTGCCAGCTACAGTACTGTCCCACATTGAAAACATGGGAAAAGACCCCCAAAATGGCTTCAAAAAAGTTTAAGTGTTATTTTCCCTATTGTTTTTCTGCATGAAATGAATCAGTCATTACTAATTTCAGCTCTGCAGTGGTTTGCCTTTTGAGTAGCTGCTGGAATTCAGAAGAAGTTTTATAAGAGTGAACTCTATGAATTATAAATAACTCTGTGAGCTCCATAAATAACACAGTTTTGTTTCACTGTTATTTTCTAACTGTATTATAAATAACGAATATAAAGAAGTAGCTAGAGTATCTTAAGTGCTACACTGAATTTGGGATTTTTGAACAGTAGTTGCTGCAAATTACACAGGAATTTTCTGGGAAATATAGGCAGGAACTTAACTGCAAGGATTTCATGTGTGTGCTGATACATATTAAATGAATTTAAAGGCTTGCTTGAATCTAATTTGAATTTATCTCAATAGTGAAAGAACAGTCTTGGGGCATTAGAAAAAATTCACTGTATGGGCTAGGTTAATAGCAAATAAATGAACACTGTTTCTGTGCTTCTCTGTCTGCCTGCTCCCAAAGCAATAAATTAGGGATCCAGAAATGGTTACTTATTTTTCTATAGAGTTAAAGAAAAGTCCTACTTCAAGATCAGTCCTGCCAAACAAAAAAATTATGGTATTACTTACTGTTCTCTGGCCTAGACTTGCATTATGCTGTTCTCACAACAGAAGCTGCCTGATGGGCCAAGGATCATGAGTGTCCTAAATGATCTAACTCTGAAGGGCCAGTCCTTTTCTCCAATGTGATATGCAGCTTTAATTTTATTACCTTCCTTATTCATTACTGTTTATAAAATCTCTGGATAAAACTGCAGAGACTTTAAAAGTGGCAGAAAACCTGTAGCTGTGCTGTGTTGAATTTTAGTTGTCTTCTCAATGGAAATAACCTCTATTTAAAATTTTGTAATTTATCTCCAGACTCGTTACACTAAATCTTTTAAGGGGGGTTTTGGAAGTTTCCTGCTATGCCTGAGAGAGTTCTGACAATTGTTAGAGATGAAAAACTGAAAAATAGAGATACGTGTGAGGCAAGTGCTGAAAGAGAAACATTTGACATTGAAGGGGGTATGCTGGGAGACAGAATAAATGGGTTAAATATCTCTGTCTCAGATGCTTCCTGTTTATACTGCTGGAATATGCATGCTTTCAATGCAAACTCAAAGCCAACAGCTCCTTCATATTAACATACATTTGCCATTTCCCTCAGTTACCAAGAGCTTACAAAAATAAGAGCATCTTAAGATGCATATTTTATGTGGAAATCATGTGATGCACATGGCTTTAGAAGGATATTTGAAGCTTAAGTCAGCTGTTCCATAGAGAAACTCTGCACTCCTGCTGTAGAATTTATAAACTTACAGACAGGTCCTTTCTAGCATGAATATGGGCTTTTTTTGGAGCAGGTTGAAGCCTGTAATAGAGAAGGTCCTAAATGTCATTCTCTGCAGGAAGACTAAAGTGGATGAGTGCTATATCTAGTATTTTTAAGTTTCCTCTGTCTTCCCTTATAATAAAGAAAGATATATAGATATAGATATAGATATAGATATAGATATGGTAAAGTCATTTGAATTAGAGCACTTAACAAAAAATTATTGTCAAGATGTGATTCAGAGTTTGATGTTCTGTTGGTAGCTGAGGACTTTGTTTTGAAGTTGTAATGTTCAATCCTTCTTGGCCTCTTCCCATACCAGCTGAGCCCTGAGAAAAAACCACCTCTCATGAGAAATCACCCCACTGATGCAAAGAATATTCCAGGCCATGGCAGAGAAACGAGATCAGGGAACCACCCCAGTGTCAGACTGGCATGTAAAGATTCACTTACCACTGTATTTAACACCCCTGAATTCCTCTTTTCTTTATCTTGTCTCAGTTCTTGTGGTTTTACTGCAGTGGTAGTGTGGATCAGGGGGTATGCAAATGTGAATGAGCTAATTACGTGTGAGGGGAGGTACTTGATTCTTCCATTTGCTTTTCCTTTATTCATTTAACTGTTTACATGGATTGTACCTGGGCACCAAGAGTGCTGTGAACCAGGCCATGATATCAGTGACTTGGGTAAACACAGATCCTTTTGTTAGGTATATTGATGCTTTTGGTTTAAAGTTTGCGAGCATTAACACAATAATTCCTGTTGAATATGTGGTTTTATTTATGATTAAATTACAACAAAACTAACCTTTAGCCGTCTTTTATAGTGAAGTTATTCATGGAACAGCATTTTCTAGACAGTAGATACAAATATTCTTATGATTTTAATTTCTTGTCCCATCTTGGCATTCTCAAGATGTAATGTGCTAAATTCTAGAACCAGATTTGTTAATGGGTGAGTGGAAACGATCATGAAAATTGCTCTGGGATTTTCCTGGTATTTCTGGAAGCAAACACTGCAAAATGCATGGGAAAATCATCATTGTTAGGAACTGATCAGCAGTGGCTTCGGAACTTCTTATGGCAGCTTTCAGCCAGATGCCAGAAAACTCCTGCATATCACCACTGGCTTTGTGGTATTAAAAGCCTGCCTAAATGAAGAGATGAATAATTACAAATTCATTGTAAATGAAATTAAGGGCTTATCTGGAGGAAAAAGTTAAATTAGTGGAAGTTACTGATAAAGAAATGGGGGATTTTATTGAGGGATCCATTTGTAACCTGTATATTGAGCTCTCATGCTCCAGGAGCTGCAGGTGGGACTGAGCTAGCAGTCCTGCCCTGCCAGACCAGTGGGATACACCCATGCTGCTCCCTGGGTTACAGTGGGCAAGAGTCCTGGAGGGAAGTGTAATAGGGAGAAGAGTCAGTGTTATTTTAGATAGCTGTCATGAGCCAAAGACGCCTGACTCACTGCTAACTGCTGGGCATCAAATTTGGGAAGGGTTCTTGAAAGGAACTGTTAAAGTTTTCAGAGTCCCTTGTCAAATAAGAGTTATTTCTGAGCAGTTAGCTAGCATTTAAATTGGTTGCAATGTGTTTGGTTGCACCCAAATACCAAAACCTTTGGAAAGGAGAGTAAGGTGCATTATAGAAAAGGGTTAGGTTAAATCTGGCATTACTCAATGCAAAGACGGGTTGACGATGCAGTGGGGCATAAATAATTGAGAGGTGGCGCACAGGCTGTGGTCTCATTAAGAATCCCTCCTGCTGGTGTGTAGCCCCTCCTCACTTTTTTACAATAAACCTGTAATGTAAGAGGGGTAGTTTTTGGATGCCATGATTTGCTCTCATTTTAAAGTGCCAGTTTTGATTAGTGTTGGTTTTATTCAAAGGAGCTTAAATGGTCATCGTGTTAAATGAAGCTGGGTTGTATTAAGTGTTCTCTTTCACTAGGCAACCATCAGGTCTCAAAATCCTCAAGCAGGTTTTTTTCTGTTGCCCCTCAAGATGCTTACGAATGATGCAGTGCCACTTCACTTCTTACAAATGCCTGCCTAGCTGAACCAAAAACCTGTGTTCTTAGCAAAGCAGTGATTTTGCACCGAGAACAGGCTTTGGTATTTAGCATTTGGCTGTTAGTTACCATGTTTTTCACTTAGAAAGCTTCCAGACTTGGAAGAAACAATGTGGGGGACGTTGTGAAGTCTCTAATGCTTCTCTGTGCTGCCAGCAGATGTTGATGAGTGCACATCAAACCCTTGCTCCAATGGGGACTGTGTCAACACACCTGGTTCCTATTACTGCAAGTGCCATGCAGGTTTCCAGAGAACTCCTACCAAACAAGCCTGCATTGGTAAGAAAACCGCTCCATGTCTGCTGCCATTGCAGATGTTCTGACCCCTTGCATCAGACACCATTTGAATTTTAAAAATGGGAGTGCAATTTCAGTAAATCCCAATGATAAATTAATTGGCGCTCTAGTTCTGGGCTGCCGCCTCATTTGTTCTGTTGTCTTTTAATATTTAACCATTATTCTGGAATATCCATCCAGAGAATTTCCCAGACAGGAGTTCTAAATAAAAAATTAAAAAACTGAATAACAGGTGCTTTTTTGTGTAAGCATGCAGATGAAAGTGTGAGTAGGTTTTTAAAGGTATTATGAAGGAATTGCAAAGCATCACAAAATGTAGCATTTGCTGTACATGCTTGTAAAAACAATATTTTTCCCTGATGCAAGGAGACTAAATTCTTAACTTGCTTTTGAATTTTTTTCTAAGTAATATTTAAATGACGTGCCAGTATTTTTCAGAGCAGTTATTGTCTCTAAATGCATTTTTATCTCACCGTAGTTCTCTGTTTGTGTAGGATTTAGTTTGTTTGGCTTGATTTGTGTTTTCTTCCCCTTAGATATTGACGAGTGTGTTCAGAATGGTGTTCTTTGTAAAAATGGCCGGTGTGTGAACACTGAGGGAAGCTTCCAGTGCATTTGCAATGCTGGGTTTGAGCTGACTACAAATGGAAAAAATTGTGTGGGTAAGGACTCTTCTAAGGAATGGGGCAGGCATTAGCTTGGTCGTTCTAGAAATTTTACTTCATACTACAGGAAAGGATTACCTGCGAACTTAGAGGCTCTTCATTCAAACTTACTGTATGGAACCATATGATTAAAAAAAAAAAAAAAGAGGTAATTTTTGTTTTTGAAGCTCTACCTCTCCTCAAGAGTCCCAGGAATAATATTTTTCCATAAAGCTTCATAGCAGATGCTCTATAAATCAGTGTTGCTGAAGAAATACCTGTTTTTAATTTTGGCTGCATGATGTCAAGAAAAAAATCCCCTCCTAGGTAAAAAACAAGCTTAATTCTCTCAAGTGATGGAAGCTTTTTATCCTCTCATGAATGAAAGAAAGACACATCCTGTTCTTTCATACACAGCCACACAAAGTAACTGATCGCAACATGAAAAAATTGCTGTTTTTTCTGTGGAGTGGAAACTCTTGAGATACTTTATCAGAGTTATGATTGGAAACCAATCCTCAAGTGAAGAAATACACCACACCAGTCCTGATTACTTATTCTCACTGTGTCATCTTCTGGAGGATGGGAAGCTAAAAGCAGTTTTCTTTGCAATATTTTGTAGACCATGATGAGTGTGCCACGGCAAACATGTGCTTGAATGGGATGTGCATAAATGAAGATGGGAGTTTTAAATGCATCTGTAAACCAGGGTTTGTTCTGGCTCCAGATGGACATTACTGCACTGGTATGTGAAACCTGGGGGATATTGATTGAAAGCGGATTTTCCTGTCTGTTCATCCTTGCAGGAATGGCAGTTTGGTCACATGGATTGATTCAATGCCATAAAACACCTTGCTGCTCACTACAGTAGATTTCTTTAGGGGCCTAGATTAGAAACAGATCCTTAACTTACTGAAAGAACTATTTAATAGTATTGTGAAAGTCACAACAATCGATAAATTAGCTTCTTTGAAGCATTGTAAATACATCAAAACGTTCAGACCCTTTGTGAAATGGTAAAGTAGTATGGTAAATTTAAGAGATTTGAAACATTTTACACTGATGAATCCCCCCCTTCACACACTCCTTTCCCATGTCATTATTCTGGTAATTCAGAGTGCATAGCACTTGAGTCATTGAGTCACTTGCCGCACAGCATTATAAACTTTTTAAAGTGCAATCACTAAAAACTTCTATTAAACATTATAAGAATACAGTCTGATTTAGCTGCAGTTTTGCAAACTAATTGAAGATACCTGTTGTTGCCCACAGAGGTAGGTTTGGGCTTGAGCCACTTCTAGTAAATCATCTAAATTGTTAGTCTTCTGATGTGAAGTTGCACCATTTCTATTAGTTGTGCTTTTCTAAATTACGTGCAGTTGTGCTTAGAAGTTGATGACCACTTAAAAGCTCTTTGAAATGAAAATCAACCATCATAAGGATATTTTGTGTCCAGTGCTGCTTAGCCACACTTCAAAGCAAAATTAAAATGTCGTGGGATGGACAAAGGGGAAAATTTACCTTTAATTTTGCTTGATGTAGAATATGAAGTACCTCAAATTCTACAATTCTTCTGCATGTTTTGGGGGGTTTTGTTTGTGCAGCTGGAATTTTGATTATTCCAAGATTAAATTTTTATTAGAAATAAAACAAGGATATTATTATCTGCTATCACTAAGTCATTTGAAAATGTTCTGAAACTGTGAGCTGTAATCTTGCTTAAAACAGCAAATAGATGCTGAAGTGTCTTGCCTCCTCTTAGATATTGATGAATGCCAGACATCAGGAATTTGCATGAATGGTCATTGCATAAATACTGAAGGCTCATTTCGGTGTGATTGTCCACCTGGCTTGGTTGTTGGAGTTGATGGTCGTGTGTGTGTAGGTAAGTGAGATTTATTCTTTTTTCTTCATAGAAAAACAAGTGGAATTATCAGGTTAATTAATTATCAAATGCATTAAATGATTTCCTTCTAAATAATGTTGACATCAAACTACAGACAAGATGCAATCCTATAATCCTAGTGTTAAAATACAAGAAACTTAATTTTCTCTGTGGTAATGGAGAGGCACTACATCTTGTTTACCTGTTGCTCATATAAATTAAACTTGTATTGTTTAGTCTTCCTGGCATCTCTTTTTGGTTTTGAGGCATACCCTTTCTAATCTGATGAAAAATAATATTTTGCCATGTAATCAGCCTCTTATCCTCTCAAATGGTTCTGGTTGACATTTAAGAGATTCCTCACTCAGCTCTGCCAGGAGATCTAGCATAACTTCAGGGAGCTCGTGGGGCAAAAAAATAGATGATTTTCAAGCTGATGAAGAATTCTAAAAGTATGGACTGCAAGAAGTATTCAATCCCTTGTTTTCTGCTGATTGCTAATGAGGAGGGAGGAAAGGAATAAATATTTGACAAGGATTTCTGAGAGTTATGATACTGTGTGAACTTTGCAATACTGCAGAGTTCCTTAATTTAATCCACAGGAGATGCCATTTTCCCCCCTCTGCATATCAAAACATCAATTCTATATCCCTTGAATTTTTCCTTCCCCAGCTCCTGCATGTGTCTGTCATTAGGCACACTAGTTACCAGAGACTCTGCAATAATCATGTTTATTAATCAGTGCTTTGACTATTCTTGCATGGATGTTGTATCTGCCTTTGTCTTATCAGGACATTTCCAGATAAAGGAGAAACAGACTGCACCACAATGCTTGGGGCTTCTCACACCAATGGGATGGGGACATACTAAATCCTCGTGTTGCTGTCACCAGCTCGTTTCAGATAACATTTCAGATGGTGCAAAAGTTCGAAATTCTTTAAAACAAAGTCCAAGACAGGTGTTTCTACCAAGTGCCAGGACAAGCTAGCCCCTTCTGTTACCACTTCACCTTAAAAAATGCATGATAAAAACTCAGAATGGCTTAAAAATACAGGCTTAAAAAAAGCTAAAGCTAAAACACATTCTCAGTCTCTCTGCTGGAACCCACATTTTGTTGTTTTAAATAAATTAGATGTTATAGTAAGCAACACTGTACTAAAGATTGAACCAACAGAAGCAAGTTGTGTTCTCTCCTATGTGGTAGCAGAGTTTTTTTTCTTCTGCTTTATTAAAAGTTTGGAGAAAAGCAGTGAGAAGTTAAACAATGAGAAAAGGCCTTGGTGTTTTGTTTTAAATACTGGAATTTCACTGCTCAGTGGCGTACCAACAAAACCAGATTTGAGTACAGGCTGTTCAGTACCTTTTTTTGTGTTCCAAGTTGGCCTCATCTTTACCCCTGACAGTGATACAGCTGCAAAGAATCAATATAGTACTCAATTTTCTGTGCTTTCATTTACCTAATGTTGCCACAGTTCTAGCAGCAAAAGACTTCACAGGTTGGCCATCATCTGTGAACACCATTTATTTAGAAGTTATGTGTTACATAGCTTTAAGGTTTACCATAAATGCTTACATTTTGAACAGGAAATACCCTTAATAGGACAAAAAAATCATAAAGCAGAATCATGATCTAGTTGGAAAATTCATTTTAAAAAGCTGATGTAATTATTCAAGCCATAAAGCGACAGAGGAAATTTCAAATAATGCATAACAAAATACCCTCACACATGACTTTGAGAATAAAATTTCCAAGCCAATGCACTGTTCATAATTGTGTATGTGTGTTTATATATAATCCATATGCTGTGTTAACTACAGGAATTCTGTGTCTGGTTATTCTAGCCCATATATTGCATGACCTAAATAGTACTTTTCAGACATTCTGGCTGCTAGAAAATTATTCATAGTTTAAAAATTAATAACTTAAATTTGACATCTTGTAAGAGCATTCCCACAAGTCTGCTAGCAAGGAATACAAAATACAAGAGCCTACAGTCCAGCTATCCCCCTTTTTCTCTGAGCTTTGTTTTACTTCTGAATAATGACCTTGATCCTGGTGACAGTATACATAGGAAAAAAATTGCTGTTTTACTTAGAATTTATAAGTATGGCTGAGTCAATTGCAAAATGTTATACAAGCTTGAAAAAAATACAGCAAGGGGGAACAAATGCTTGGAAAAGGAGCAGTTACAGAGTCATGGAACAGCTAGATAAATACTTGGAGCCAAACTTCCAATATTTGAATATTTGCAGGCTTTTTAGGTTTGGCTGTACTTCCAGCTGCAACTCCATGCTTGGACACCTCAGCTGGCTCTGTGTGTGTCCATGTATCACCTGAGGACTTGCGCTGAGCTGTGGCACCAGCTTCACATAGTGTTGTTTGTTCTCTGCTGAGACACTTGTAATTACCTCTTCCCAGAGCCAGAGTCATCCAGGACACAGTAAATAAGCTTTGTTGTACCGTGATAATTTTGTAGAGCCAAATGAGAAAGTGTCTGTCATAAGCCTGATTTGTCCTTCTCAGGCTCCTCGATGGGTGCAGTGACGTGCCCTAAGTGTGGGTCAAGCACTAGTCCACCCAATGTTGACCACAAATGTGGTGATGATCATTTTCGTAGATATTGAAGTGCTACACTGCAAAATTTAAGAGTGTAGAAGTGATATGCCTTGGGAGAGAGTGCAGTGTTCCATGAACAGGTACATGGCTACAGCAGCAGCAATTCTAATCTCTGATCCAGGGCAAAAAATAAATTCTTGGTGCTCTGAAATGAGTAGCCTAATGCTGACCAAACTGAACATGGGGAGCAGCCCAGGTTCCTCAGTAAGGTACAGACTCAGAACTGTTGTCAAATGGAGAACCTAAGCTTGGTGAGGTGCCTACAGCAGTTAAATCATCCAGAAAGAAGTGCCTGCCCTTCTCATTCTTGCTTGTGGCACAGCCCAGGGAGGACATTCTCACTGTTACACGATTGCTGTTTTGCTTCTGGGAGAGCCACCTTGGTTCTCCATCCGTCATAGGCTTATTGAATCACTGACTCTGTAGATCAGACTGTTCTGCTGTGACTAGGCATTCAATTGTCTCCAAGTTCTCTGTGCCACTTCTGTAAAAGCACTGATGTATGTTGAAGCACTTGCTCTCTTTCTTATGCTGAGCAGTTGCTCAGTGTATCTGTAACTTCCTTCAGCTCCTTCCCACACTGTACATCTTTGAAGACCTACAGAGTACTTCTTTCACACTTTCCAGTCTTCTGTCCTCTCCAGTTTCCTTTGGTGCCATTTCCTTCCCTTGATTTACTTCTGCATTTCCTCACAGACACGTAACAAGGGGGAAACTTCCCCTTCTGTGAGAGGGCAGTGATTGAAGTCCCTTTGTTCATGGCAAAACTTGTCAGAGTGGCAACTGGACTTGTCTGAGGTGGAGGGAAAGGATGTGATGCCACTAATTGTGTTGCAAAATAAAGGAGCAGACATTTCTTGTGCAAAAGTCTTCGACTGTTTTCAAGCATCATAATCTTTTCCTGATGTCAAGCACAAGCAAATTGTACTGGCTTCACCTATATTATTGGCAAGCAAAAAACTCTGAAATCTAGGACATATTTAGCTGTGCTCCAGAACTTTCTGTTCCATTGGATACTGAAGGCAAGAGAAAACATTCATGTGCAGGCAGTGCTGTTATACAGGAGCCAGCTTACAACACTCAAAGAGCCGAAAGAACACATGAGGAATTGCCAGTTCTTATTTGGGTTGGCTCTGGATATTCAACATTCACTGTAAAACTTCTCATGCAACTTTTCTTTGTTGTTTTGGGGTCATACTTCAAGCAAATAACTGTCTGGATTCCCTCAAACCCATTTCAATTTCTGAGTCCACTCAGGCTCATGTCCAGGCCACAACGCATGGTAGTTATTGGGGGACTGACAAGGAGCATAAATTAAAGCTGTGTTCTGTCTCCTGGCCCATAGAGATATCTGAAAAAAAGATGATTTCTGCAGCTCCAAGTGTCAGCAGAATTACAGGAGTCAAAACTAAAGGCTGTGTCCTCTATCTGTATCTTGCAGTTCTCAGTGACACATTTTTAGAAGGACTGTCCAAACACATGCTTGTTAAAAGATCTCTACTACTATCCTATAAGCAAACATGGGAAAAGGCGTCGAACCCTAGAAAGAACAAGAACCAAAAACAAGCAGCAAAACCCCAAACAAACTCAAAAAAAGCCGTCTCAGAAACATTCCCATAGTTCTTGGATAAGTATAGGAGATTATTATTTCTGTAATGGTAGGAGGGTCTGCCTTGGAAGATACTTTTTACTGATCAAGGCTGTCAAATTGATTTATGTGACTAAATCAGCTGTAAGATTGGCAGCATGTACATGGTGAGTCCCACAGGTGTATGGTTGACCTGTGTAAATTTTTTGCTGCCTTTTTTTGGCATGATTTTTGGGTTTGAAGAACCTTTCAGGTGTTTTGTGTTCTGCTTGTGTGAGAAGTGGTAGTTTATCTGGGCCATCATTTCCAGCCCTCTTCCCAAGGATGGCACTGTAACTTCCAGAAGTTTCTTATACTCCAGGCAGCAGTGCTGCTTTCCTCACTGCCTTGTTGTGTGTAAGATTTGTTGAATTGCTGTTTCCAGCTAGATTTTGGGGCCTCTTTGGTGTGCTAATCCAGCATGGGTGCCTGTTTAGGTATAAACCTATTAAGACTGTCATGTCACATAAGTGCTGGTCTGAACAATCTGCTAAAATTGCATTTCTGTTCATGATTTTGTAAATACAGCTGGAGACCATGCTCCTTCTTTCAGAACTCAAATATTCTCCCATATTACCAGCCTTGGGTTGCTGGTTGAGTTATCCTACCTGAGGAACCATTTTGGAAGCAAGAGATGTCGGTGGTGACTTCTCAAAGAGAAGAATCAGCCACCACATGCTGATCCAGGCCATTCTGTGTTTCTTACCAGGATATTTATTGATGGATTTACAGAGCTGCTTTGGGGTGTGGGTCGCCTTTGTTCGGTCCTTTGGAATACCTTTGAATTTCCTCACAAATTCTGGTTTGAAAGGGCTCTGGAGAAAGCCCCAGAAGGAAACCACATTGAAAATTGGCTTTGGTGCCATCAGGATTATTAAGGCAGTGCAGATGTAGCCCATGTGACCCTTTTGTTGACCAAAAAAAGGGATTTTAGTTTTTGGGATAGTATGCATACATTTCACTCTCAGCCTAAGGAAATAATTTTTCCTTCCCTTGTCCGTTTTCTTTAGACACTCATGTGCGTAGCACATGCTATGGAGACATCAGGAAAGGGCTGTGTGTCCGACCCTTCCCTGGTGCTGTGACAAAGTCTGAATGCTGCTGTGCCAACCCTGACTATGGTTTTGGAGAGCCATGTCATCCCTGCCCTGCTAAAAACTCAGGTAAAATTTTGTGTTTCTTTGAGTAGTGCAGTGAACATACAGACTTTTAAAAAAATAAAAATCTTGTTGAGATCACATTGCTGATTTATTTCATGCGCTAAGGAAAAGTGAATAGGCTACATATGGGTGAATTTGGGTTCCTGAATTAAGTGTTTGCTATAAGTAATAATTCTTGCAAGAGAATAAGCAGAGTTTTCCAATGAATTTGTAAATTTCCTGGTCTAGTCAATCCAGCTTAAAACAGCAGGTATTATTAATTCTAGAAATCTGAATTTCATTTTATAAGAATCAATTCTTTAAGTAAATCTGAGGGTTGGTTTAAAAAAAATCTCTTGACTAAACAGCTGAGATGATGCATCTTGGACAGAATTTCCGTTCAGGGTTGTTTTCTGAAGCAGCAGAAAACTATTTAGAAAAAAACAAATAAAACTGACAGTGTGGTTTAAAGCAATAACTTGAGAGGACAGTCCTGTCGAGACTGTAAAGAAGCCACCTGAGTGCTTAACTCTGGACATCTAATTTTGGCTTTGTATATATATGTAAGTTCAGGATGCAGTGCTGCCTGACAGATTTAACTAAATTATCTATAAATGGTCATTTCACGTGAACATTGGCATTTCGTTAGTTACATCGTAGAAAAATTATTTTGGAACAAAATCATGCAGATTTAGTTTAGGATGAAAGAAGGTGAAATACTGGAAATAACATTTTCTTTTCCCCAACATCTCTACTTCAACTGAGCAGCTGAATTCCATGGCCTGTGTAGCAGTGGAATAGGTATTACTGTTGATGGAAGAGGTATGTTGCATATTTTCTTTAATATATATGGGTCAAAGTTAAAAGAAAAAAACAGCTCATCCTCAGAATTTTATTTTTCAATAACATGTTAGAGTGGTGTTTTTAACCTCAAGATTAATATGTTGATTTTAGTTTTAGTTCTCAAAGTACAATATTTGAATGTTGTCTTAAGAAAAGGCTAGAACTAATTCTCTACAACAGTGATTTTACTTGACCTATCAAGAAAAAAAGTAATCTATTTCAGAGTTCTGACCTATATTCTTTTTTTTTTTTTTTTTTTTTTTTTTAGTTTANATTAGAGATTAGACATAAAACAGCTCTCCCTCATTTGGGGAGTTACAAGAGTTACTTGCATTTGCAGTTGATTTTCAGTCAGCTGGGATAGTAATAGAGCAGGTTGGTTTTTTTTTCTCCAGATCAAGTGTTCATGGATTACTTCCATGGACAGATTGTTTCTCTGTGGAGTTAAAAATTGGAAGGGAGCTTATTGTAAAAAGCATATTCTTAAGAAAAACAGTCCTGAAAGTGACCACTTGCATTTAGTACGGGGAACTGTAAAGCTCCAGATCCTTTTTCTAGTACCACAGAGACAGAGATTTTAGAAAATAATGGCTGAGCCAGGCCTGAAGTAGGGGCAAAGCACACTGCAGCTGCCAGATAACTAAAATGAGTTGAAGAAGGAATAGGAGAATACATGAACATAAATTTATTGCTAGGTATTTATTTGATGTGTTAATAATTATCCTTGGCTGCATTAAAGCTCCTCTTCTATTCAGCAGGAACAGAATGAGAACTCCCATCATTATATTTAATAACAGCCTAAATGACTTTTAAAAATAGCACTTAAGTAAAAGAAATTCTGTTTTTGTTCAGTACTGTAAGTATCTGCATATTTTTTCTTCATTGTTTAATATGTTGTAAGCTTGTACAAGTAATTTGAAATCCAGGGGATTTATAAATTCTTTCAGTTTACCCTTCAGTGAATTATACGAGATTCATTGAAGAATGTCTAAATCTCACGGAGAAATAATGTCAGCCTTCAGTAATACTGTTGTACAAGCAGCATTCTACCATAAGAATTTGCATACAGCCTGGTAGGGAGTTTATGTGTCCTTTTGGACATACAGAAAATACAGTTTCTCATTTAAACATTGAAACGTCTGTACTGTCTACCAAATGCATGGCAAAGATCATGGGTTCATGTCTCAAGTGAAGTCCTCCTTTGTTCAAGTTTCTAGAGCAAACACAGGATTCTCTGTACGTCTAGTACAGCAGCATTGCAGCCAATTTTCATGCTGCTTCTCCTGTCACTGCTTGTACACTCCTTGTGTGGCTTGTCCCCAAGATTCAAACATGTCTAGTAAGCTACAGAATGCATTTTGCTCTAAAGAAAACATGAATCTGAAGTAGTATGCCAAACCGAATTTTCTTACAAAAGTTTTCAGGTGTCTCATAGCATTGAATTTTACCCAGGGATAGCATGGTTTTTTTCCAATCACATATGTGATTAAATGGAAGTCGGTATCAAAACTGCACTGTGATTAAGGAGGAAATGTTCTTTACAAAAAGTTGAGCCCTACAAGTATAAAACATGAAGTCACAGCTAGGCCAGCACCCTTTCTCTTCTTTCCAGGGCTTGGAAAAGGAACTGTTTAAAGTAATGGGCTTACCATATGGGAAGAAGGAAAATATTGAAAAACTCTCTTTTCCTTAGAGGCAAAAAGTATTAAAATTAGTCTGTTCCTCTTCTTTTAGCTCATATGAATATTTTGGACTTTTCCAACTACGGCAGAAATATTATATTGGACTGTAAATTCAGGGAATATAACTCATCCATCATCCTGTTCTGTCTGTCTGAGAAAAATCTTACATTTCCAACAAGTTCTTATAGGACTGAATATGCTGTAGTTTTGACCTGTGCATTACTTCTGTATTAGGAAAGTTCTTGTGTCACCTAATAATATATAACTTCTTACCTAGATCCCTAAACCAGAGGCACTGAGTGCACAGGCTAGGTCTTCTGCATCAAGTTTTTTCTTACAGACACATAGTTCCCTGTCAGTTCAGGTTGGAAAAGATATCTGGAGGCCATTCAACCTATCCTCTACTCAGAGCAAGAACATCATCAAAGTTGAGCCATTTCTCAAGGCCTTGCCTGGTAGAATTTGGAAAATCTCCAAGGATGGAGTTCCCATCACCCCTTTGGGCAGCTTGCTCCCGTGCTTGGCCATACTTATGATGAAGAATTGTTTTCCTGATGTTTAATTTAAATTTCCACTGCTGTATCTTGCAATTACTGTCTCTTGCCATGTCATTGAGTCTGGCTCCACCTTGTCTGTAATCATCTGTTAAAATCAGGGAACTGCTGTTAGAGGTCCCTCTGATGTTCCATCTTTTCAGCTGAGCAAATCCAGTCCCTTCAGCCTTTTCTTACACCTCAGGCACTGATGCTGCTGGGGGAATTCACGGACACTGACATGAGCTGTGTGTAGTCCAGGAGACACTTAGGCATGCTGAGGGGTTAATTTCTTAATCCGGGTGATAGTTTAAACAGAGCAGAGGTGTTACTGGGCCTGTTGATTACCAACACAGATGAACTAATTAGTGATGACTGATGGCAGCCTGGACTGCAGTGGCCATCGGTTGAGGGGTGTGGGCCTGGTGGAGAGTAAGGACAGCACCCTGAATTTCATGAGCATGAACTTTCAGTTGTTTAAGACATCAGTGGATGGGATTTCCTGGGAAACTGCTTTCAGGATTCAAGGAGCAAAACAGAGCTGTGAGGATATTTTCCTGAGATCACAAGAGCTCTCTGTTCACACTTGTAAGAAATCAGGCAAGGAAGGCAAAAACCAGCATGGCTGGATACAGACCTCCTGATCAAACTGAAGTGTAAGAAGGGAACTCACAGTCAGTGGAACCAGGGAAGAATCCTGTGAGGAATACAGGAAAGCTGTCCAGATGTGTATGCATGGAATTGGGAAAGCTGGGGCACTCTGAGGCTGAGTTGGCAAGGAGTGCCAAGAGTATGACAGGCTTCTGTAGATGCATTAGGAGTCCTGAGGGGTGGGCCCATGTAAACTGGACATAGTATTCCAGGTTTGGCCTTCTAGTGTCAAATAAAGGAGAATAATCACTTCTTTCAGCCTTCTGCCTGTACCTGTGCTGTGCCTTGGCTCTGAATGGCATCCTCAACATCCAGTGAGTCAGGTGTTGCCTGAACCTCTCAGAGGAACAGGCTTGTCATACCTGTCAGTGTCTGATTATCTTCTGTTGTTGTGCTGATACAGACATTAATGAATGTGCTTTGGATCCTGATATTTGCTCCAATGGGATTTGTGAGAACCTGCGAGGCAGCTATCGCTGCAACTGCAACAGTGGTTACGAGCCTGATGCTGCTGGAACCAACTGTGTGGGTAAGTGGTTTGTTGTTTTTTTTATTGTGGCTGAATTATTTATCGCTACGTTCATACTACGTTTACCTGAAAGAATTTGGGTTGCAAGGCATCTACTTCTTCAAGCTACAATGAAAATGCAAAAAATCTGGAATGATGCTTTTCTGAATCACTGCATAGTTGTTATTCTTAATGTATATTTTCCTGTTACTTGGTGGGTGAGTATTGCTGTTTGGGACGTGTGAGCAGGATGTAACATTGCAGGTTTCACTCTCCATCTAATTAGTTTTATTATTCATGGCCCTACATGAAATCCAATGTTTTTGGTTTTTTTTTGTTTTGGGAATTCTTACATCCAAAATTATACCACAAATACATTGTACAATAATGTTGCTTATAGCCTTGTAATTTTAAGCAGAAAGGCAAAGTTTGTTTAAATTAAAAGCTAATGGAAATCTCTCTGAAACCATCAGGATGTCTAAAGTATTATCCTTAAACGCTGTGTTTATTTTGGTGAATTACTGCTCTCTGCACTTAAAGCTTGACTGACCTGTCACTGCTGGTTTTGCTTAACGAAACTCCACCATTTTTGGTGGGGAAAACCTTGCCTATAGAGCTGTGGTATAGTTTTCATATCAATCATTCCTTCCTAGTGATGCAAAGCAAACACAAAGTAAGGAAAGTGTCTCTTTTCATCTGTTTGAATAAAAGAACTTTACATCTAGTTACTTCCTAAAGCTCTAAATATGACCTTTTGGCAGGAAAGGCACTGCTACAGAACACTATTGATGTTTTTCTTTTTAAAACGCCTCATGTAGTATTTGTCCTCCAAGTGGATTTTATGGAAAGGGGTTTTATTTATCTAGTTACACTTGGGATTATGTAAGTGCTAGTATAATCTGTGTATTTACTTTAATAAAGATAAAGATGACTGACTGTGTTTATTCTTAGATAGATTTTTTCCATAAAAGAATTTAAGTATGAACACTCAGATAAAAGTTTGAAAGATTTTAATTAATGACACAGATTATGAGATGCCAGGAAATAAAAATGGTCATCAGTCAAAATGCAGACAGTATTTTTGTCAGGTCTTAGTGGGTTTAAAGCATGAACTACGTTGTTCTGTGTTTTTACAGAGCATATCACAGCAGATTACAGTCCAAATCTGAAGTTATTCTGTGAGATTCTAATGAAATAATGCATTCATCACACTGCACAGTTTGGGTTAAAGGATTGTATGACAACAAGCTCAAAATTGCTTTTGAAAATGTCAGTTTACAAATTCATCCTCCTTTCCTTGGTTGAAATCAGACGAAGTTAGATTAAAGACAGGTTAGTAGAGAAGAGCTTTTTTTTAAATTCATGGCTACCAGACTTAAATCTTGGTTTCATCATCTGGGGAAATTTAGGCTTTGTTCTCTGAATCCTACAAGAATTCTTAAGCACAGCTTGGAAATCTAAAGTATTTGGGGAAACCAGAAGTCTCCAGATTGTAGTTATATTGCATTCTCACTTATCTTCTATATTTTTAGGCTTAAAAACTCTCTAAAAATCTGTTGCAGTATTATGTTTGGGCACTGAAGGAGTCAATTAAGAGGAGACAACCTGAAGCAGACTAAAATGTCATGTTCATCCTGACTTATCCTATCAATATTCTTCTGTAAGCTTAGGTTATTTTGACATGTGATGAGCATTAAAGGAAAAGTATTAAAATATTTTTTTTGCCTTTCATAGACTAAATAATAGGGCAATGAAGAACATACATTACTTTTTATTAGAATAATTTTCAGTTAGTTTAAAAGGAGTTCAGGGAATTATGTTGATGTCTGGGATTTTCCTAGTCAGTGTGCTTGATATCATTGCCTTAATCATAGGGGGTTTTTTAAAATACATCATTCCTCTGGAGGAGAGGTAAATGCATACTCTTGAGATGGCTGCCATACATGAGCTGTACAGGATAGATTTTAATCCATTTCACAGATAACAAAAACAATTTCAGCCTATAAACCCAAGTTAGAACGGTAATTAACATGCTGCTGTCTGTGTGTTAAAAAAAAAATAGCTAAAATCAGTTTTCAAAGCAAATAGACATTCGTGAATTTATGTGGTGTAGTCATACAAATGACAAAGATCATTGTCATTTGACCAAAGTCAAATGACCAAGGTCATTGCAGGAAAACATAACTATTCTTTTGAGACTAACCACAAACTAATTTTTGAGTTTACTAGTTGAAAGAAAACAACTCTAAAGGCAGAACAGAAGTCTTTGCAGGAAAAAGCCTGAAGATGAATTAGAGCTTTGAAACTAAGAACTGTCATTTTTGGTCCTGCTCTGATTCCTGTCCTGCAGATGTTGATGAGTGCTCCATGAACGGGCTGCTGTGTGACAACGGGCTCTGCCGGAACACCCCGGGCAGCTACAGCTGCTCCTGCCCCAAGGGTTACCTGTTCAGCCCTGAGACAGACACCTGTGAAGGTGAGCAACCTGCAAGTGACGTCACTTTTGTTCTTTATTGTGTCACATCAAAGTGAAATGGTCACAGGAGTGATGGCAGATACCAGAGGAGAAGAGAGAGCTGTGATGCTGCATAAATCTTCAGATTTTTTCACATCTCTTGTAATTTCTCTGCTTTTTAGTGTGTTCTATATTGCTGTTGAATTTCTTTCAAATGAAGAATTTCGTTTTATATGAAATTTTTTTCCTTTCCTTAGCTACAGTATTTTTAAACTGCAATAGAGGGGAATATGTGCTTGCCTTTGATCATGTACCAGGAACACCATGTCTGTCATTTAGGGAAATGCATCTGTTTTGATCACAGAGTCTCCATTTTCTTTTCTCCTTTCTTCTCTCTCTTCAGTCTGTGGTGGTAGTTAAATCTAGATCAAATCCTGTTTCTGTGATGCATTCCAGGATCTGGGTATTGCTGCCCAGTAATACTAAAATTGTCCTTTATTTTTACGGTATAATCAAAATTGCTTTCTCATATTACTATTTAACACAGACATTAAAACAACAAAAATGTTAGCAAAAAATAATGAGAAATTTTAATTATTTAAAAAATATATGGAAAGCTGTACAAAAAAAGTAAAATTGCGTGCTAATTACGTGTAATTCTTTGTTGCAAAACACTTGTAATGTGAACCAGTGTAATCATTCAGATTTTTCTGAAGTGGTGGAAGATACTACGGTCCTCATCTTCTTGTTATTATTGATCAGACAGAAGTTACTGCCATATGGCTAAGCAAACATATAGCAAGGCAAATGGAAATGTTTTAAATTCTGGTAGTATAAAATCATTCACATGTTCTGTATGAAACATCTTCACCGCTTCTGTGCAAAAGTAATTATATTCTTTTATATTTTAGCACATGTGGGTTTCAGAGGTCACTCTTAAAAGTTAGTTTTTGCTCTTTTTGCATGTTACAAATTGGTAGCACTTGTTCAGAGTGGGGCTTTTCTTGTGCCAACCCTCGTGGATTTACAGAGCTCTCTATGCCAGGTTGTCTCAGTGCCTGTCTGCCCACAGTGCTCACAAATTTATTCTTCAGGGTCTGTCTCTGTGATTAGTGTCTGTGCACTGGAAGATTTCTGTCTGTGAAAATAGTGTCCTGCTTGCCCTTAATGTACATTTTTTAAAAATAATTTCTAGACAGAAAAACTGATGTAATATAGTAAGGGGAGGTGTTCACTACGAGGAATATCAGTGCATAAAACACTGACCTAGAGCTGGATGGATGAGAAGCCAGAATGCAGACAATACAGCCAATCTTGTCAAAATAAAATATATCCACACTTTCAAACAATAAACTTAGATTTCTTTTTTATGGTAATAATACTATTAATATTAATACATCGTAGGTGTCGTTAGATTGATGTCTAAATTTAGCCGGTGAGGTAAAACAAGCTGGTCAGGAGGGGTTTTGTGTAGAAGTGTCTGTAAAACCTATTAAATGTGTTTTATTTTCACTCGTGGTGAGTAGGCAGTAGTAAAGCTGGGTTGGCAGCAGAGAGAGAAATTATTCTCTTTCTGCCCAAATCCTGTTTCTCTTAATTTGTTTTGGAGTTACAAGTTCACTGGTTGTAAAAACCTGCTGCTGTCAGGAGCTCTGTGTTGAGCGCTGGAAATGCTCTGATGTTGGTTACTCACCGGTATATTTTTGATATGACTCTCACCAGCAACTGAAGAAACAGCAAAACCCTTCACTGGTTTTGTTTGTAGTTCAATTGAAAATTTTTATCTGTTTGTTGTGAGGAGTAGGAGACTTGTTTGAGGCTCCAGAGTCTGTGAAAGTTGAGAATTTTATGACAAACTCCATGGTTTAGTTTGTGTTTCCAGTGACATAACTAGTTAAATGTAAACCAGATGTGCTTTGAAGTTCATTTCCAGGAATGTGCAGCAGACTGTTTCAATTTTTGTTTCTCTGACGTTTATAATGTACACTCACTTCACTTAACAGAAAAAAATTCTAAAATGCACCTCAATAAATATCTTCATGCATAGTGGGTTTTATTTTAAAATACAAAATAGTGTTAAAATCCATTTGGTTTCTTGCTTGGTCTTCTAAAAGTTACCATTTAGTAGTATTATGAGAAGGTGTAGGTTTGTTTACATTGTGCATATGATACTTTTCCACTTGATTCAGCAGCGCACTAAGACTGAAATGCATTTAATACCATCTTTTAATCCTTTTTTTTTTTCCCCTGGATGGTGATTTTGGGATGTAGTCAATGCACTGTTACCAGCCTATTACTACCCAAATTGGGTTTTTATTTCTTTTTTCCTTCTTACTTAGCATAGTGCTAAAGCATATCAAATGCAGAAACGCCCAGACCATGGCCCGTGAAGCTAAGAGAGCTGCCTCTGCTTTTCAAAAGGTGTTGAACATTGGCCCCTCCATCTCCACTTACTCCCTTCTTTGGTTGTAGTTTTGGGGACATTGGCTTCCAGGCCCTTAATTATTTTTTGGCAGGTTTTGGGTTTAAACTCTGAAAATTTGAAACAAAAGATGTTTTCTCCTAGAAGAAAATTATTTGTAATCTTAGCTTGCTAAATGCCAGAGAAAATTAAAGATAGGCACGATAACCTTGTATTACCTCTATAAATGTGAAGCAATTTAAGTTTCATGCATCTTCTTAATATTCTTAATGAGATTAGATAGTCTCACCTGTCTGCTTTTTACTTTGTCTTGCACATCGGTTGTGTCTGTGCAAACCTGTGTGTGGTCAGCTGCCAGCTGTTAAAACAGTGTGACACTTTACATGAAAATCACCCATTTTCAGCTTTAAATACCTTCACAGATGATGCCTGATCCCTCATGGAAACTTCTCTGAAGTTGCAACCTAGGGAGGAACAATTGTGATTGATTGGACAGAGAATACATCACTTCAGTTTGTTAGTTTGTCCTGTCTTTTCAGATTTTTTCTAATTTTTTTAAAAGCTAGACAAACTTCTGGAAGCAAGATAGCAGATGGAGAAGAAGCAAAAGTGTGTCCTTTCTCCCAGAGCATTTCTATTCAGAGGATTACTTGACATAAAGTACATACTTGAGATCACTTATTTGTGTCAGTGTGATTTATGATTTTAAGAACCATTTGGTTTCTCTGAAAAAGCAGCAGAGACCACTCTCCACTATCAGGTGCTGCTGGCTGGAGAGAGAGTGGGAAGCAACAGAGGCAGGGAACATTCCCTGGGCACTAAAAACTGAGGTAATAGAGCATAGAATATATTCACAGAGAGGAGAAAGCCTTGGTGAAGAGCAGATAATTGCTGGTGAGGGCTCTGGATTGTCAGCTTGGATACAGAGGGACTTCGAGCTTATTCTGTCAGAACTAACAATGAGGCACATTGTCCTGACCTGATAAAGCCTCTTATATTTTATATCTCTGCATCTGTGTGTGATTAATCTGTAAAGTGGACAATCCGCAGCTTAAGAGTAGGCTCCAGAAACATAAAGCTCTGTCGTTGTTCAGAAAGTTGCTGACAGTCAAAGTCCTGTTTGCTCTCTGTAGATAAGTCCATTAAGTAAAGGATCTGTGAAAGCTGGCATTTAAATTAAGTGCATGCTTTTGGCATGAAGAGAGACATCACAGTTTCCAAAGTTTACTGATTTCTGGGAATTTTTATCTCATTTTTTTTCTTTTTTTTTCTAAAACATACGTCTTATTAAATTATATATATGTAAATATCTATTCTTTCCTGTGATGCACATATCTAGTGAAATGAAGGCTTGATGCATTGTAACATGTGGAAATAGCAAATGGTATCTCTTAGAAAACTTTAAAAAAAAAAGGAAGATACTTTCATTTGTCTTGAAAACAATCTCTTGATGACAGTAATGTCTCCAGTGCTTAGTTAGATACTGCATTAGGTAATAATTAATTTAAATTAAGCTGATTTAATTTATAGATATTAGAAGATACTCCTCAAGCACTTCTGGAAAACATAAACAAGCACTAAACATTTTTTACTTCTGACCTGCCAAAGGGAAGTGGTTGGATTACAATGTATGGCTTAATTCAGGATGCATATTAAAAAACTAAATTGGTTAGGTTCAGAAAGAAATGGTGGATATGCATCAGCAATTCTTCTTGGAGAGAATTTGTTAGTATTGTTTTAGTGTGAAAACTGATTCCACTTTAGGAAAAAAGAGCAAATTATGCTGTCTGCAGGGGTCCTGTTCTTGCATGTGAACAGGCTTAAAAACCTCACAGGGATAATAAACAGGATTTTGGGGCTAAAGAGAAGTACCATTTACAGTATTCCAGTGACAACTGCTATTTTTTCAACATTTCCATAACTAGAGAATTGCAGCCAGCATTGTGATATTTTGCTTCTGACAGGGTTTTCTTAATTCTTCTCATGGAGCCATAAATGACAGAAACAATGAGGGCTTTGTTTGTGCTCTGCATGGTGTGGCTGGCAATGCATTTGCATTCTGTGAAATAAGAGTTTTGTTTTCTCACAGGAGCGTTGTAATTGATGCCAGAGAACTTTATGGCCCGTGGTGTTTGAAATTAGCTGTCCTTTTAGAAAAGGACCATTTAATTAACACTTCCAAAATATGTATACTTCAAAATACCAGGCTACCTGTCTGTCCTTGTATCTTTTGAATGCATTGCTGGGAGGAGTGGAGGGGCAAATATTCCATGCAGTCCTGGCCCCTCATGGTCCACAGCAGCATTTAGATGATATAAATTACTGTGTAAGACTTCCCAGAAGCACACTGTAGCTCTAATAATGTCTTTTGCTTCTGGATTGCAGATATAAATGAATGTGAAAGCAGCCCATGTGTCAATGGTGCCTGCAGGAACAACCTTGGATCCTTCCACTGTGAATGTTCATCTGGCAGCAAGTTGNTTATTGGAGTAAGCAACAACAGTTGCCTGCAGGATGTCATTGGCATTATCTTTGAACACCATTCATTAATGTGTTTTCTTTTCCTCACCTTTCTAAGAAAATTCAAAAGTGTTGCAGTCATCTGTACTTCGCAGGTGTTCATAAGCTGCCATTGTTTCTTGTTATTTGCGTAACATGATTGGTATTATTGTAGGATATGTGTGGTGCTCCAACTGGATTGCAGTGTCATTAATAAGTGGGTGTCATTAATGAGTGGGTGATGCTAATTTTGAATGTTATTTTTGTTTGCAGATGGGTTTGTTTGGCATTTTTCATTCAGATTTCTTGTCATGATTTTCTTAACACGGAAAAATGAATACAAAGACTCAAGTTTCTATTTAATGATGGAATTCTTCCATGGCTTAATATGTTTTTTAAGTGAATGTTACTTTTGTGCCTAAGCCTTTTCTTGTATTTCTTTGTAGCATCACTGACTGGTGTATTTTTTTTTTAATTCTCATGTTGTGCTAATTTCTTGATATAACCACACTAACCTATGCTTTTTCTACCTCTTATTTTTAATCTTGTTGTGTTCTTCCATCCAAAGGGGCCACAGGTTCACCAAGAGCCTAGTTAGAGTCCAGAGTCTTCTGGATTTACTTTGCAAATGGCTTTTGTTGGATTGTTTACAATGTGAGGTCCCATTTGGCCTGGACAGCAGGAATAAATAACATAAAATATAACGAAAAAAATTAGCTGAGTAGTCAGATAAAAACTGAAGAACATGATCCAGCTACATACTGTGAGCCTTATCATTAGTTTTTCATGTTGACAAAAATTGCCTCAGGAACAAAGTTTTTCCACTACAAGTGTGAACATGTTAAGACAGAAGAGTCAGAAGTAGATCTAATGTATGACATACAGACTTTTGCTGCTAGAGCCCAGTTTTTCCACCTTCGCCAAAATTCCATTGGCACTGGCAGCAATGAGAGGAGGACAGATTAGGTTATTAAAAAGTGAGTGAGGGGCTGGCGGTTACAGGTGGTTTACTATGTGGAAAAACTTGCAAATGTTCTTAGCAAATGTGTGCCATTTTAAATCTCAGGTTTATTTTCTCCCATTACCCCTGTAGAGAAAGAATTATATATTGAATATATTTGTCCTATTTTTTAAAATCAGATTGTTTCTGTAAAGCACTGCTGTAACAACAGGTACTTTATTCCAAAACATAAATAAAGGGCTGAAATAGTATTGAGGTTTAGGATTTTTCGTGTTCTGCATAGGAATGATCAAAGTAAGGTAGTGTCAGATTCTGACATCTTTTTTTTTTTACTTTCAAATTTGCTCTCGTGTCAGAAGCAGAATCAGTACCACATTATTCATCATAGATGTGACCCATTTGTCCCTTTCTGTGAGCTTTCCTGGGCAGAGATAAAAATGCCTTGCTCAAATTGGAGTCAGAATGCAATCCACAACATTTGCACTGAAACCTTCAGCAAATGAAGATTGTAAGTTCAGCAGTAAAAGTAAAAACTTTCAGCAACGATATTGACATCTTTTGCTTGCCCATGGACAGCTTTTGCAATATTAAAACCATGCTTGTGAGGAGAAAAAAAAGAGGTTTTTTTTAAGCCCATTTGAGGTATGCAAGTGTTCCATTGCTAGTTTGGGAATACCTTAGGGATACTGCCATTTATGCTTTTTGAAATGCACACTTTAACATGCTTATTGCACATATTTTAGTCAGGATTTCTGGACTTGATACAGCGCACAATAAGTAGGATGCCATCGGCCTGTAATATGCATATATTCTTCAAGTCAGAATCAAAGAGATAAGAGCAACAGAAAGAATGCTTTGATGTTGGATAATAAACTCTTTCACTAAAGATTTTGTCTGGACAAAAGAGAGGATGCAAAATAAAGGAATAGCCTGAAAAAGATAAGACAAGCAGACTTTGGCAAGATAATGTGGATGCAGCTGGTGTGAGCAGAGGCACCTGCTAATTTGTAGAATTTAAGTCATTTTTGAGATACTGTTTTTGATTTTTCCCTCCTATAAAGTTGGCTAGTAAAAGGAATAATATTGAGCTCTGTATTTGTACACTTGTTCAAACGTGGAGCTCTGTCCCACATGTTTGAGACCAGTGTTAACCTAAATGATACAACTGGTTTACACTTAACTATTAATGAAATACACTGCCCAGTTTCTGGGGCTGATTTCAGTCACGTTCTTGAGCGAGTTTTTTTCTTGCTACATTAACCAAAGAAAGGTTGTGCTCCCTGTGGTCCACATAATGTTTTAACATGACAACTTTGTAGAAAAGTTCAAGCTGTTTTGAAGAAAATAAGTTGGAATGATTCTGTCTTAAGCACATTGTTCCTGAGCATGAGGTATTGGTAATACATGTGGCTTTTTGCACATATAATATATGCAAATCTTAAACCCGAGTCCTATTCACCTTTCATTAGTCATCAAACTAAATTTATCTGGGTCACTTGCTTAGCTTTGAACTCTGAGTATGCACCTACATTTAAACCTTACCCAGGCTGATGTCCCTGTTTGGGTCTGACCTTACAGGCTGCTTTTGCTGTCTGATCACCAAGGTTGTTGTTTGCCTCAAGAAATGTTGTATCACTTGAGACTAACTTTGTAAAGGCAGGGGAAGTGTAGAGGTGCTGAAGGTACAACTTAAAAAGTACCTGATTAGAGATCTGACTGACTTTTCAAAGTGCAGCTAATGCAGCAACAGAACCAGACCCCTAAAATAATGTAGAACACTCCTACCCACCACTTTTAAACTTCCTTACAACCTTAGGCTTACCTTCAAGAGAGACAAGAACATCTGCATTTCAGAAAGGGTTCAGGCAGTCACCTGGGAAAGGAAGTCCTAGGTTTTGTATATTTTAGATGGATCAGTCACTAGCTGAATTAAATTAATAAACCCACTGCAGTGTGTGGAAGACCTCTGCCAGCTGTGGGACCTGGATTGTAAAATGCCTCAAGCAGTGTGTTTTGTTGGTCACTTTCAGTGATAGTGCTATACCTTTACACCAGTTCTAAACTAAAATGTGTACAAAATTACTCTTATGGAAGGTTTGTTTTTATTTTTTTTAACAGAGAGCCTGTGCTCCCTTGGTACTCTGCCTGCTGGAGTCAAGGACGTGGCATGCCAGCTCTTTTGGCTGTGACAATTCTGTATTGTTTTTGCTTTCTGTTCTGCTGCAGACAGCCTGAAGGGAACTTGTTGGCTTAATATCCGAGACAGCCACTGTGAAGTCAACATCAATGGTGCCACGCTGAAATCTGAATGCTGTGCTACCTTAGGAGCAGCTTGGGGCAGCCCCTGTGAACGATGTGAATTGGGTAGGCTCCAATACCCTGCATCTTTTGGGAGAAGGAAATAAGTACCATTAGTAGATTCTTATCATCTCTGCATATAAAAAAACCTCAAAAAAAACATCACCCCCAAAACACCAAACAAAAGAAACCCCAACCAACCAAAACAAAACAAACAAAACAAACAAAATCAGCCCCACCCCCCAAAAAAACTATGCAAAGAAGTTGTCTTTTTTAGCATGAATTGTAATGTCCACCGTCAGAGATCATTCTAATAGCTTCAAAGCAGGCCAGGAAAATAACATGTGAATAAACTCCTTAATGGTTACAATATGTTTCATCTCCACGAGGACTGTGTATTGACTGCGATAGGGAGGTAAAAGACTAAAATAGTCAAGTGAAATACCTGGTAAAATTCTGCAGGACTTTTCCTCTTTTCCTGTTGTGGGCTGTTAACAGTTTTTTCCCAGCTTTTTTCAAACGCATGCTATATGTACCATTATTGATTGCAGAAATAGTACTACCATTAGATTGCAAGGCTGGTTCTGGAAGCAGGAATGATAACTGTACTCTAGTTTACAGCAAAAATACTGATCCCCTTAAGGTTTGAACAATGGCACTGTCAGTTGAACTGGTGTCAAGATGTTTTAGCCTCTCATTTTTAATTGGAACAATAACTGTGGGCATGTGTCTCCCCCCAAGCAGCATCTCTTAACTGTGCTGTGCAGCAAAGGTACTCCTTTGGACTTCAGGAAGTAGCATGGTCAGATTAGACTGGTAAAACTGATCAAAACCTAATCAGTCTAGGCAGATAATTAGCTCAGATTGGGTGCATTTGGGCCCTGAATTTCCTGCTTTGTAACTAGTTAAATTTCAGCAAGCTGTCAAATCATTATATGGTGCTACATTTTACATGCACATCTTAAAGTCATCTCATTGCTCAGATCCATTATTAAGCTTTGGCGGGGAAAAAAGCTGATAATTGAAATTATCACATTTAAATCTGCAGGCATCATGAAGGAATTTTACCTTTTAGCTACGTGTGAGTGCAGAGACTGATCTGATTATTGCTGGTCATTTCACTAAGGAAAGCACATGAGAAAGTAATGGTTTAAGATTTAATTTCCTCAACTATTCATTAAGTTTAAATAGCATGTAGGAGTCAAAATTTTTCATGATTGAGGCTAGAGCACTTCCCACTTTACACAGTGAAATTATTAGGGAATTCTGAAGATACATTTATTTTTAAATTTTCTGCTCCTACCTTCCTGTCACCCTGAAGCAGTAACAGTATCTTTGTGTCTTGATTCCAGACACAGCTTGCTCGAGAGGATTTGCCAGAGTGAAGGGTGTTACCTGTGAAGGTGAAGTTTTTGCTTCTTAATCAAGACGTCACTTTTCCCCCCCTGCTTTTGAAAATGTGATAAAAAGGAATTTATTGTGCTATTTCTTTCCTGTCACTTAAATTCTCTGTAACTCTGTAGCTGTCCCCTTGGAATCAGCAGGTGACTGAACGTTTTGTGTCCCCCACAGACGTAAATGAGTGTGAGGTTTTCCCGGGGGTTTGTCCCAATGGGCGCTGCATCAACAGCAGAGGCTCCTTTCACTGCGAGTGCCCCGAGGGGCTGACCCTGGACGGCGCAGGGCGAGTGTGTTTAGGTAAGAGCACACCTCACTGTCCCAGCTGTATCCCATAGCTGCCCAAAATTGTTCCTCAAGGGGCTTGGAAGAAAGCTTGGTTTGTTTCCGAATTATCCCAGATGATATGCCTGCTTAGGTATCAAATGTCTGTGCCAGTTTAGAGAAGAGCTGTTAATTCCTTTGAGGAACGAGTTTGTTCTGAGGCTTGTTTTGCCCTCAGTGCAGTCAGTAGGCTGTGCTAAAGTGCTGTCCCTGCTCTGACTCCTGTTCAGGAGCAGCAGTGTCCTGGGTGATGGATGGTGAGCACAAATATGCTGGTGCAAACTGATCTTTTTATTCAGTGCACGGGCCACCATGTTGTTCTTTCCTAACATTTGGGTACACAAGTACAAGATTTTGCCTGCAAACTTGGTTGATTTGTCTTCTGGTTGACCTGCTTTGCTTCTAATGTGACGGACCCTTGAGTACAATAGCCATAATTAACTTTTCTGGAAAGCCTATTGTATTCTCCTGCTAACTGTTGTTAAGGTAAACCTAACAACAGTCATCTTTTTTATTTTTAATCTGTATTCACTGCACTATTAAATTAATTTAGCAACATAAATATAAGGAGGACTTTTTTTTTTACCATACCTGGTACAGTAAAGAAATACATATGTCTGTCCCATCAAATAAAAGGGTCATTTTATAAGTGAGAATATCTGATGCAATAAAGAAATACATGTGTCTGCCCTGTCCAATGCACACAGGAACCTAAAAATCACAGTTGTGTGAGCGTAAGGGTGTATCTTGATATTGGGAGACAATGAAAGAAATTCCTGTACTTTTATGTGGCACAAGAAAGATCTAGAAGTTCAACTACAGTGTAGTATTAGCAACTTCAGATGCTGAGCATTGTGCAGAAATGCAGAGTCTTGAGCAGGAGCTGAGCATTAATGTGTGCTTGTGTTCTGCCTGTTGAAGGGGGCAATTTAGAAAACACAGACACCAATGGAAAGAATGGTCTTATTTTAGTAAGAATATAAAGGCAACACAAAAGTAAAATGATATATTCAATAAAACTACACACTTGGCTTTAGCAACAAGCAAAAATAAGCAAGGTAACACAGCTAATCATTACTACATGAGAGACAGGATAGTGATTGAGAAAGATGCATCACCAATTGCCTAAATACTTTACAATTGTCCAGAGTCTGTAATCACTGGGGAGCCCCATTTCACAGCCAGGGCCTGGAGAACCCTTCCCAGCAACTGGGAAAATCCTATGCAATGCATCCACCCTTAGGTGAGGTCTTCAAATTCACCCTAAAAGTGGGTCCAGCCTTTATAGATCCAAATCAGCGAGTCGATGTGACTTTATTATATTTTTAGCACAGAAACACCTGGATCTGATGGCACACAGCCCAACCGGCAGAGGCCAGGGCTTGGCCAGAGCCCAGGCCTCAGCTGTGAGGGCTTTCCTCTAAAATACCCTACAAACAAACCTGTATTCAGCTGGGGAAGTTTCTTGAAGTGATACATTTCTTGCACATAACTACACAAGGTTATATACAGCTAGCATAAGCTGAATTATTTTAACTGAATACTGATGGTGTTGATCACATGGTGCCCACAGCACTGGCTGAGGCCTGCTGCTCAGGCCTCATCGCATTGGCTTGAGAAACCTGCTGAGAAACGGCTGAGAAGAGGGATAAAGGGTGGTTTTTTTGTTGTGGAACTGCAGATATTCGCACGGAGCAGTGCTACCTGCGGTGGGAGGAGGAGGAATGTGTGCAGCCTGTGCCCGGCAGGCTCCGGATGGATTCCTGCTGCTGTGCCGTGGGGGCTGCCTGGGGCTCCGGCTGCGAGCGCTGCCCCACGCCTGGCACCCAGGAACACCGGGCTCTGTGCCCCAGGGGCCCCGGCTTCTCCAACAGGGGGGATGTTCTCACTGGAAGGCCGTTCTACAAAGGTGAGCGTTCACTCCTGCGTCTAACTGTGGGTGCATCCGAGAGAGTATCCTGAGGGACTTCCAGGGGTTTGAGGCTGCTTGTTGTGTGCTTGAAAGATGGGATAAAGGTATTTGCCTGAAAGAGCTGATGCTACAGGTGTGGGTGATGCCTTGGAGCAGCTACTTAGAACAGAGGCTAGACAAAAGTAAGAGAGTAGAAGTCAAGAGAGTAAAATAATGTTTATTGAAAACCTTGAATAGGTATACCTTGGGCAGTCAGAGACCTCTGAGGCACTACACCCGAGACGGACAACAATCACGAGTTTTTCACACAATTATAAGTTTGGTCCATTTACAAATCAGGGGTTAATCCTCTAATTACAGCTTCAGTTAATGAAGCCATTTACTCCAAGTTTGCCCCCCCAGTTCACTGTTGTTTACATCTCTCGGGGCCTGAGACAGTCAGGTGTCCTTGAGTTTTAGGCCTAGAGGAATTGTGTGTCTGAATAAAATGGGAGAACAGTAGCTGACAGGCTATGGAGTTTTAGAGTTGTACACTAATGCTGTGCAGGATCTAAAAAATATAAAATCTTAATCCTAAGGCATCAATTCTGGTGTCTGAGGATTAATTGTGATTGCATCCAAGAGTATCCTGAGGAAATTCCAGGGTTTGAGGCTGTTTATTAAATGTGCTTGAGAGATGGGATAAAGGTATTTGCCTGAAAGAGCTGATGTTGCGGGTGGGGGGATTCTCTGCTTTCATGGGAGCTTGAGAGGAAAAGGTGCAAAGTCTGAATTGCATAAGGAGAAGAAGGAAATTCCTGAAGGAGAGGAGCTCTAAATTACGAGAATAATGTAAAATGTACATATTTTTTAAGGTTGTGCTTTGCAGGAAGTGAACTGAGCATCAGATGATCTGTGAAGTCAATTATTTTAGATGTAAACATAAAATGTTACTAAAATTTGACCAGGGGTCTGTGAGAGATTATAGAAGGATGGGTTCTTTCTCTGGTTTTCAGAATCAGTAAGTGATTAAGGGGAGAGGCTGTCTGTTGCATTATGTTCATGAAGGCAGTGAAGGCAGAAGAAGGATCTGCACTGATGAAGGAGGAAATAAAAGTATTTAGTCCAGTTTTGCTAGCTTCACCTCCTGTAGAGGAGCAACAAAACAGAATAGGCAGGAAAATGTTAAGAAACCAGACCCAAGTTACTTCAGATGGCTAAAATATAAGAAAAGCTGTAGATTTCTATAACCATGAGCTCAGGTGATCCAGAAATGTAATCTTTTTCTTTTTTTTTTTTTTAAGGATATATTCTGAAGTATTTGTCTTGGAATATTTTGAGTTACTTGAGAAAACTAACAGATTAGACCTCTGGTTCACCATAAATAAGCTCTGATTCTCAGGAGTCATTATTCTCAGGCAAAGCTCTTGAATTTCAATGGTGATTCACTAAACAAATAAGGAAAATAATAACAATAACAAAAACAACAACTTTAGCAACGTTTGTTTAATTAGAAAAATAAATTATTATTTAATAATAACAAAATCTTATTCTTGCTGAGATTTTTCTGCGGTTTTCTTCCTGTTTCTGCTTTTGATTTGATCCATTCTTAGAAATACATGAGACAAATACGTTTATTTCACTGAAGATGATTATTAATTAAGGACATTGCTTCAGCAAATTATATTACAGAGTGTAGGAAAAGCTCGTTCAGCTTTGTCCCATGCAAGATCCTTTACCATTTTATGTTACCCATTACTGAGAAGAGGTGAAATATTTCAATAGATATTCTACAGAAAAAAAAATCCTGTTTTCAAAACTGAGCTCCAGATAAAACTCTGGCAGTCTCAATTTAAAAACCAAATCAAGTCAGCCAGGTAATAGTTGCATATTTTACAAGCTGGCTGAGGTATAGCAGGAATATTGATTGTGTCACAAAGCAAACTTGAACACAATACACATACCAGAATTTCAACTCACAGAGTATCACTGAATGTCTTTGACTGCTGATAAACATAAACGTCTAATGACTGGTTTGTGGGTTGTGAAGAACATAAAGCATGAACAGTCCAAAAGGCAGGGAAACATCCCACTGTCAGTCAAATGTCCAAGGATGTCCTCTCTAACCCAAACCCCACCCTTTATGCTCGGTTCAATTGGTAAGAAAGAACAGGAAATTTCTGTTAACTCCATATATCTTCATGCTTTGGAATTTCTTAATTCTTTATTCTTAATTCATTTATTTGTTTGTGTTTCTAGATATCAATGAATGTAAAGTGTTCCCTGGCATGTGTATGAATGGCAAATGTAGAAACACAATTGGAAGTTTCAAATGCAGATGTAACAGTGGGTTCACTTTAGATATGGAGGAAAGAAACTGTACAGGTGAGTAAGCCTTGCATTTTCCTCATGGAAATATTCCTGGCTTAAAGGGACCTGAAAAGACCAGCTCCTTCAACCTGTTGTGGAGAAAGGGAGCCCAGATGAGATTATCTAGCACCCTGTCCATTTTGGAAACATTCAGTGATGGGGACTTTACCACATCTCTGGGGCCTTTTAAGGGGACTTGCTCTTGTGGCATAGCTTGGTGATCTGGAAACTTAATGCCATTCATTTCCTTCAGCTTCTAAGAGCTTAATCTCTGGACAGAATGGCCAACTGTCTCAAGTTTCCCTTTCAGAAACTGATTATTTAATAAATACAACACTTTTCTCTTTTTATAATTGGTGTTTTAGGTGCTCAGGTCATGCTGTATCAGTATCAGAAAAATCAATAAGGATCACCAGTGAAGCCGAATTTAACATTCAAAGATCATCTTAATACACAGATTATCTTAATTTGCATTCTTTATGATCTGGTCATTGTATTACCAAATGAACTTAGAAACTGCAAGTTAATTTTCATTTATATTTGATGGCTGATGACACTCAAGGGCACCTGAGCAATTCTGATGCCAGTGGAACATGAACTCAGGAGGATTCAGACACGCGCGTTTAATTTCAAAGTTTAGGATTTAGTTCTTTACTGTCTGGAAAATCTGAAGATAATCTTGGCAGTTCTGTGGCTGTGAGAACTTGGATGACTGCGTTGTGGGTGGCTCTGTGCTGAAAATGAAGGAGGTTTTGTTACAACTTTCGGGCATCCACGAGTGTGTCTGAGTAATAACTATGAAGTGTGGGTGGTAAGGCATGTTCACTGAGGTTGGTCTGGATGCTAGTGTTGCCCTAACTGATGATTTCCTTGTTTTTGTAGTGATTGCATTGATGAAGAATGTATTTAACAAACTTTATTTCTAAACTAATAGGTCAGAAAACTCCCTGCAAAAGCTTTTATTCCTTCTGTTTCATGGTGATGAAATTATTCCACTGAGCAGCTGTGGAGAAATGGGTTTTCTTAAATAGATTACTTTTCTGCTTTTTTTAAGTCAGCAAGAAAGTGGTATAAAAAGCTTGTAGGAGCCCAGATACTCAGTAATGTCCCAGATCTGCCACATGGGTCTGACTCCTTCAGACATCTATGGGGACTGAGTGTCATCGCCTGGAAGAAACCTGTCCATGGGCAGTGACACAAAGTCCTCTGCTGCAACACTGACCTGTTTCACTGGATCATATCCACAAAATTCCTCTTCAGATTTCTGACTCACTACCTGTGTGATTTTAAAAGAGCTCTTCTGGTATAGTTTTTTGGTATTATAGTTTATGGTCTTTTCTTATGTAGTTTTCTGCAGTAGGTTTCATTCAGATTTAACTCACAAGACAACAAGTGAACTGTAAATCTAGTTTGGTAGCAGCTAATTCCTAGTGGAAAGGGTATAGGTACATTTATAATGCTATTACTGGATGAATGTCTTCATAATAATCAAATTATAATCAATGGCACTGTAGTAATGGAGTCAGTTGATACCTCTGTAACAATGAAATCTCAGAATTTCTTACACTTAGTTATTTCCTTAAGAATCTTACCTTAAATGACACTTAATAAAGCAGACTTGTTGCACAGCTTAATATGACCTGAGAGCTCTGGAGACACAGCATTACAAATCTTTCACAAACCATTTCACATAATCAGATGTTTCTATAAGTAATTAATTTTTCTCTGTTGATTTCCATACTGCATATGGTTTCTTTAGGCTTAATTTATAGTGGTCAAATGTTCATTTCCTTGAAAAGCAGGATAACCTTAAACCCAGTTTGATTTTATACCTCTTCACTGCCATGAAACAGACATTGATGAGTGCAGGATCTCCCCAGACTTGTGTGGAAGTGGTACTTGTGTCAACACTCCTGGCAGCTTCGAGTGTGAATGCTTTGATGGCTTCGAAAGTGGATTTATGATGATGAAGAACTGCATGGGTAAGTGTTGCCAGGATGCCCTGCAGTCCCCATTTGCTGTGCAAAGCCTGGCTATTCTCTTAAGTGCTACACTGAATATTTCAGATGTGTCATTATTGTGACTTCAAGAGCAAATGAGTCAGATATGCAGTTTACAGGAGAGCTAACTGAATTTAGTATATAGCTGTGCTTGTTCTTCATGCTAATTACTTACACCCTTAAGAGACACTTATTCTGTACAGATGTTTCAGAATGGCAGCAGCCCTTGACACAATTTGTTTAAAAACTGCTGATGGAGTACCTAAATATTTGGTAAAGCTAGGAATAGAAAGCTGGAGATTCAAAAGCAGTGTCATTCCCTTTTCATTGATTCTTCTAGGACTCAAGAAATTCTCACAACATTTCCTGAAAAAAAAATTCCATCTCTTTAATCTGTTTAAAGTTGTAAGAATAGATCGGGAGACAGCAAAAGTTACTAGCCACCTTAAAATATCTTTACTTAGATTCCTGCCACCTTTGCTTGTTTTCCTGCAAATTGTGATGCTTGTAGACTTTCCAGGGAGTCCAGAATTGTGAGTGCATCTTCCAACTTGAACATTTTCTGTTCAAATTTCTCTCCATCCACACCTGTAGTGTTAGCTGATTTTATTAGGTTTGTGAGTCAAATACTCAGTTTGCCTTTATCAGCTGTAGCAAGAGCATTTCCCAGTCACACCATGGCTGGGAAATCAAACTGAGGAGCCATTTTGGTAAAAATTGTCACACAAACATCCCCATAACTGCATCCATAGACAAGAAGTTCAGTGCACACATAAACAAGTGTCTGGTTGCCTTAAGCAGTTTAAAAACAATATATATCACATTAATGCATTGTTCTAAAGGACGGTATCCAAAAATTTGCTGCCTTTGCTTGTGTCCCATGTTTCCTTGAATACCTAAAGTAAAATGATGAATTTCTGATTTTTTTGGGAGGAAAAATACCCATCTTTAGAGTTAATAAAGATACATAGCTTTTTGTGTGCCTTGTTGTGCAGCATGAGTAAAGGAGCAACACCATTAAACACTTTTATTTTGTCACTTGTAGCCCCTGGGAAATGCGTTTCTCTTCGTTGCCCCTTGGTAATGATTTTATATCTGCCCATGATGGTTTCTTTGCAGATATAGATGAGTGTGAACGCAACCCTCTGCTGTGCAGGGGTGGTACCTGTGTGAACACTGAGGGCAGCTTTCGGTGTGACTGTCCCCTGGGACATGAGCTGTCACCATCACAGGAGGAATGCTTGGGTGAGTTTCAGGATAATAATCTTCACCTTGAAGAATGGTCATTTCTGCTGAGAAAACTTCCAGTCCCTGGCAAGAGTGGGGTCCTAGGAATCTCTTAAATTAATGCTCCTCCTTTATGTATAAAGAATTTTCAGGTCAAAATGTAAAAGCCTATAAAATTCTGAGCGCCAGTAGTGCTGTTGACTCCAAAGAGGAGTGTTTTACCAGGCCTCTTGGGGGTTATTTGAGGTAACAACTCAAAGGACTGTACCACCCATGGGAGCAACTTTAATCAGTCACAAAAAAAGTGTTGTCCCTCATGTAAATGCATCTCTCCTTGTAGCACATAATCCACCAAAATAATGAAAAAAAGAAAAAAAAGGCAAAAAAAAAGCACATTATCTCTTAGGTTTCTTTTTTCGATGGAAAATAGCACTCTTAGTAATTAATGCCCACAGCAGAGTCTATAATTAATGCTCTCAGACTTGAATCAGGGAAGATAAATCTTTGGACAATGGTTTAAATTTGCTGTGCATAACTCCATTCCTTGAACTGGAACGTGTCAGGAACAAGAAAGAGATTGAACTTTAAAAAAGCCACTAGTTTGCTTTATTACCTCTCACTCTGTCTGGAATCACAGCTGTTAGAGTTGTTAAATATTCTGAATTGGAACTGTTATGAACAATTCTTCTCCAGATGTAAATGAGTGCTCGTTGAGTGACAGCCTTTGCAGAAATGGCAAGTGTGTGAACATGGTTGGGACCTACCAGTGCTTCTGTGACTCTGGGTACCAGCCCACTCCTGACAGACAGGGATGTACAGGCAAGTGTTGTGCACCTTCATGTGTGAGTTTGTGCTTCAGCTGCATTGTTCCATCTGTCCTTGTTTTTATTTCATTTCATACCTTCCTTTTGAAAATGAGCAGGGCTGTCTTCTCATGTGCTTTGAGGCTTATCATGAACTATTGTGGACTTAGAAATATAAAGAAGGTATAAAAAGATGGTTGCCTGCAGAATACTGTGAGAGAAATCATAGTTACAGTAGTACTCTATTACAATCAGAGGTTTGAGCTAACAACCAGAAAACACTGCTAGATTTCTTGATCAAGCAAAAGCCCCATGTACTGATGGTTTATCTTTCATTTTTTCTTCTTACCATATGCATCTCTTTAATCCATCACTATAATAATACTGAATTACGTAGTTGACAGCACATGAACCCCTTGCTAAGGAGAACAGCAGTACTGAGAGGTTTTTTTATTTGCTTGTTATGGTTATTTTTTTACAGATGTACAAATTTATGCTACATTTCAGTCTTGAAGTTTCTCAGGGTTTTCCTTTCTTTTCTTTCCAAACTTTGTTTTTTGAGCTCTTTTCTACACCTCTAGCAATCCACGGGAATAAAAGCAACATTTTTAACTTAGCCACTTGCACCCACAGATGAAAAAGCAGTTGAAGGAGGGAAAAATGAATAAAATATAAATCAGAGACAGTAGAATGAGAACAAAAATTCAGAATGAAGCCACTGATAAACTGTTTTATGTAAAATGTAATATGGGTTTTTTTCTTAAAGTAGACTTACTGCTACCACTGTTGCTTCCCCAGATATTGATGAGTGTATGATAATGAATGGAGGCTGTGACACGCACTGCACTAACTCAGAAGGCAGCTATGAGTGCAGCTGCAGTGATGGCTATGCTCTGATGCCAGATGTCAGGACATGTGCAGGTAGGTTTTTATAGGTTTTAAATCTCCAGCATCGTGTCTTCCAGCCAAAATCAACATGGTGTTCTAGCCCGTCCGTGCCAGAGTGGCAGAATTATTATCTGCTCTTATTTTTTTTCCCCCTCAGATATTGATGAATGTGAAAATAATCCAGATATCTGTGATGGTGGGCAGTGTACCAACATCCCAGGGGAATATCGCTGCCTCTGTTATGATGGGTTTATGGTTTCTATAGACATGAAAACTTGTGTTGGTAAGTAGCTGTGTGCACGAAGTCTTAAAAATCCTGCAGCTTGTGTTTCAAGATGCTCTTTCGACTGCGTCCTTGAAAATGCAAATTGAAATTATGTATATTATAAAAAAAAATAGCCTGTATACATTTTGGTAAGTCCTTAACAATGATCAGACCACATAGTTAAAAAACACTGGGGTCATTTTACTATGATGGAACATGTGTATTGAGAAGGGATGAGCTGAGGGACCGAGAAGGGGGCACTCCAAAAATTATTCTTTGGAAGAAAATCATTATGATCAAGAATATGTTTTAAGAAAATAATTGCAAGTGATTCTTGTAAGAAAAAGTTCACTTCATATGCTTTTAATTAGGAATATGTTTTAGGAATTTACAGAGTGGAACAGCTGAAATACATTATGATTAAGGAAAATAAATGCCTCATGTAGTAGATATTTTCACCTGAAATAGTGTTCCAAAATGACAATATTGTCCAACTAATAATTAATTTATAATCACCCACAGATGTGAATGAATGTGATTTGAATTCCAACATCTGCATGTTTGGGGAGTGTGAAAACACCAAAGGCTCCTTCATTTGTCACTGTCAAGTTGGCTATTCAGTCAAGAAAGGAGCCACAGGATGCACAGGTAAAGCAGATTTCCAGGGAATGTATCACATAGGTTGGCTTCCAGGTAAAAATAAATGCACAAGTGTTCATACACAAGAGATTAGTATCGGTATATATTTATATGTATGAGTGTTTCACATGTGCTAGCACATGCCAGTGTTTCAAATGGAGTGTTCCTTTATCAGTATCAATGCTGGGGGCCCCTAACGAACTAAATTTGAACATTTTATCAGTGCACATTGCGTGAAGACCTGTGTTACAGAATATGGCTTGGGGTGACAAGGCTGCAGTTGTGTTGGAAGTATTTTATCAGTGCTCGTTTGTCACATGTACCTGGAGGATGAACTCATCTCTCAGCTCAAACTGAAGGAAATGACCATGTGGTCTAAGGAAAAACCAAGAGGGGGAAAAAAATAAACAAAAAAATCGTTCAACCTGTGCCAACACTTTTTAAAATTTGGTAGTCACTCATAATCACTCTACAAGTCCTGTGATATTTAAGCAGCTCCTTGTCTTCTGCATATTCTCAAGAATCCAGGCTCATCCAAAAGAAGGTGACAGAATTTCTCCTACAATCTGGTGTTTAGGAATCTGTTCTATAACTGCTACAGCCCTGGGTGTGTAATTATTTTTCTAACTGAAAGGTGGCTGTGCACCCAAAGGCCTCATCCCAGTTTTAGACATAAAAAGCGCAGCATATTTCATATTTCTGGATAAGAGCATTAATTTTAAGCTGAAAACCAATTGTAGGAAAGCAGATTGATCACCATGTTTACAAAGAGCAAAAATAAAATGCAGTTGTCACTCCTTTTTACTAATACAGAATACAAAATAGGTTGCTTGAATTATTCTATGTTCTCAAACATTTGTTTCCTAAAGAACTGAAAACCTTCACATTAGAAATATGTAAAAGGAACAGAATTTTTAATATACTGATGTAAATGCTGATAGTTTGTTTTGTGCTTTTAGATGTGAATGAGTGTGAAATAGGAGCTCACAACTGTGACATGCATGCCTCGTGTGTCAATGTACCAGGAAGTTTTAAATGCAGTTGCAGAGAAGGTTGGCTTGGAAATGGCATTAAGTGTATTGGTAAGTATGTGGAAAATAAAGCTTTTTTCTCTCTCATCCTCTTTTTTTTTTTTTTTTT